>JAUNZM010001251.1:1200000-1680850 GCA_033459285.1 Clamator glandarius
CAGTCAGAGCCAGTACCATGTGTCCGTTCGGGCCAAGACGGAAGAGAAGGTGATTGAAGCCTACAAGAATAGTGAGTTGCTGTGTAGTTTCTGACTTCTCTTGGTTGGAGAGACGCCTGGCTGGGCTTGTGAGGCTGAGGACAGAGGTGGTGAGGAAGTGTGTTGGACAAGGAAGAGACTGGGACTGAGGAATAAAGGAACTGGAGGCTGTTAGATCAGAGGTCTAGGAGAGGTGGCTTGTAGGTGTGAGGTTTCTCCGTGGCACTTGTTACTTGAAGGAAGGTGCAGCAGAGGAAACTGCTACATAGAAATTTATATTGTGGCCCTGAGGTGCTCTGCGGGTGACTGTTGCCCTGCTGACTTCTCTGTGATTGACCTTCCTGGATGTCCCAGGTGACAGGGAGCTGTGGTGAGAGGTGTTTGTGGGGAGTTTGTCACTATGTGATTTTTGAAGAAGCCACTGCAGCTCTTGTGGGTTTGTGCAGTGGCCCATGGAGCACTGGATGAGGCTGGACTCCTCTGCTGAGTGAGGTGTGCCAGGTGGATCATGTCTGCTTGCATGTATCTGGAGGTACTGGTGCTGCTTTTTACAGACTAGAACTGAGAGGGCTCCTGCAGTGTGTGAAAATATCCGATATCAACTATGAGAGAGCCGAAAATCTCTGGAAATGTGGGGGATAATAAAGATGTTTCAAATAATGTTTTAGTGCTCTTCACCACTTGGCTCCAAATCCACTTCATAGCCAGTCACAGGTGGTGTTCTTCAGTGCTCTGTTTTGGTTCCAGTCTTGTTTAATATATTAATCGGTTTTCTGGATGAAGAATTGAGTGCACCCTCAGTAAGTTTACAGGCAGTAACAAATTGGGTGGGAGCGTCAATGTGCTTGAGGGTAGGAAGTTTCTACGGAGGGATTTGGACAAGCTAGATTGATGGGCTGAGGTTCATAGTATAAAGTTTAGCAAGGCCAAGTGCCAGGTCCTGCACGTTGGGCCGCAACAACCCCACAGGATGCTATCGGCCTGGGAAAGAGTGGCTGGAAAGCTGCCTGGCAGAAAATGACCTTGGGGTGCTGGTTGACAGCCCGTTGAACGTAAGCCAATAGTGTTCAGGTGGACAAGAAGGCCAAGAGCATCCTGGCTTGTATCAGAAATGGTGTGGCCAGCAGGATTAGTGATTGTCCCTCTGTACTCGACACTGCTGAGCACACATCTTGAATACTGTGTTCAGATTTGTGACCCTCACTTCACAAAAGACTTTGAGTTGCTGGAGCATCTACAAAGAAGAGCAGTGAAGACGGTGAAGAGTCTGGAGAACAATTCTCATAAGGAGTGGCAGAGGGAAAGGAGATTGTTTAGGCTGGAGAAGAGAAGGCTGAGGGGAGACCTTATCTCCCTCTACAACTACCTGAAAGGAGGTTGTAGTGAGGTGGGTACTGGTCTCTTCTCACAAGTAATAATTGATAGGACAAATATCTTCAAATTGTGCCAGGAGAGGTTTAGATCAGATATTAGGAAAAGTTTCTTTACTGACAGAGTGCTGAAGCACTGGAGCAAGTTGCCCAGGGAAGTGGTGGAGTCTCCTTCCCTGGAGGAGCTGAAAAAATGTGTAGATGTGGCACTTTGGGATATGGACTGAATGACATTAGAAGTATTGTCCAATCTTAATGATGCTATGATTCTATCAATCTGTACACAACGAAGGCTATCAATACTAATGGATATAGCTTTTCTGTTATTTAATGGTCTATGGGTTTATTGTATTTGACTAGAAAATGAAGATGTGGGGAATTAAGAAGTGTTGAATAGCTGAGACTTGGAACATTGCAAAAACCAATATTAGAATCATAGAATCACCAGGTTGGAAGAGACCCACCGGGTCATCGAGTCCAACCATTCCTATCAAATACTAAACCATGTTCCTCAGCACCTCCTCCACCCGTGCCTTAAACACCTCCAAGGAAAATGACTCAACCACCTGCCTGGGCAGCCTGTTCCAGTGCCCAATGACCCTTTCTATTGTTTTCAGTCTCTGAAAATAACTCACAGTGGTGAAAGGGAGTGCTGGACCAGTATGTTGATAAACACTCTGAGACTTTCCCTGTGTTACAGTCAAGGTGCTACCACCTGCAAATGTGTCAGTAACAGTGACAGAGAATCAAGAGTATGAACTCAGATGGATAAAACACAATTTGCCATATAACTTTATAAAGCAGAGATACCAAGTTGAGTACTGGAAGAACAACCAATATGAAAAGGTAAGTCTTAGAAAGAACAGAAGTTCTTGATTTCTCTGTGCTGGGTAAATGAGAAAGGCAGTTCCTCTCACCTACATCATTTGTGCTTCTTTCTTCTCCCCAGACTCTCCAGACGTTAAATATCAGCAATGATGAACCTCCTTTCATCTTTACCCTGCAGATGCTCGATTCATCTACAGAATATAGGGGGAAAATGCGTGCAAGGGTGAATACACCTCTGGATTATGAGGGGCCTTGGAGTGAATGGAGTGAGGAGTTCACCTGGAAGACCGAGAATGGTACTTTTCCTTCAGGCTGCTTCTGTAAGGTTTTGTGGACTGCTAATGGCTGAAACGCCTCTCTAGAAAAATGCATTTTCTCAGCTGGGGTTGATGTTTTGTCCAGCCACGAGCTGGTATCTGCTCTGTCTGCATCCTTTCAATGCAGCAGCAGCGTTGATGAAGGCAGTGAGCAGGAATGACCTATTAATCTTCCTTCCTCCTTCCCTTCACAAGGTGAGTACAGCCATCCAGAAAGGTTTCCACATGGAAAATCAAGCAAAGATCCTGCCCAAAAGATCATCCTTGTTTCCTGATTCCATTAGTCCATTCTGCTGTCAGTGACTGAAGATCTTGAGACTGCAGGAAGACAGAATACAAGCCATTGGTCTTTTCTATTTGCAGAGTGAATGTAGAGTTGCATAAAACACACACTAGAGTCTACTCAAGATAAAAATATTTACATATTTTTCTTGGTTTTGGATTAAGGGCAGAATGTTTGCTATCATATGGTCTTGCACCCAAAATAATAGGATCTGACATGATTGATCCTCAAGAAGCTTGTAGTGGTAATACAATGAGCAAATTCTGATGAGTGTACTCAGTAAGAAATGAGTGTGTTGTTGTGTTGTCAATGATCAGTTATGACCATTAGCAGAGGAAGCTCTGTCTTAGAAAAATCTCTGAGACCCCTCATCTGTTCAGGACTGTACAGAAGAAGCAGGCCTAAGATGTGTGAAGACATGCCTGTAATTCATGGTGGAGTAAGGTACCTACCCATCTTTTTGTTAGCATAAACTCTTTACTCTAAGGTCAGTGAAAAATAATCAGTAAAGGAAATGATGAACTCCTTTGTTCACTAAGCTGTTTAGGCCACATTTGGTCTCTCACACTTTGGAGGGTATCCCAACAGATAGAAAGCCTCTTGATCCTGTCCTTTGATGTGCCACCTATATTTTCCCAGCCTCTTGTATGAAGAGCAACCAGAGTGAAAAGCCTGTAATGGGAAGCAACCACTCTGCAGGTGGATAGCTTTTTCTCTCTTCTCTGTTTCAGTTCTGCCACCAGTGGTTCTCCCAGTGGTGTTCCCAGCTGTCATCATCACTTTGCTAATAGTTGCTTATTGCAGCTATAAGTATTTCCTCAGGTAGGCTTGCATTGTGACCAGGAGATTGAGCAGCGTGTTGGCCACGTGGGTTGCTTAAAGGCTGAGGCACTGCTCGTTCCCCATGAGAGAGAGGTCTATGTGGAGATGAGCCTTGGCCTGCAATGGGTGAAGTTGTGCATGTCTGTGCAAGGGTGAGAGTTGGGTGGTGGTGTGCTGGGGCCTTACTGGTGCCTTGCAAGGTGTATGGGGTGCAGTCTTTTCTGGATGCAGCCACATTGAGAAGCAAATCTTAAAACCTCTGTGTGTTGTTGCAGGAAGAAGCAAATATGGGAGGAAAAGATTCCAAACCCCAGCAAGAGTCTCCTGATCCAGAGCTACCTGCGGGTAAGTGGGAACTGCACCTTGAAGGGTTCATTATTTCTCTCACTCTTTTTCAGGACTGGTAGTAACTAAGAGCTCTTCTTGTCTCCCAGTCCACAATTAACAGATATCTTCATTAGTCTATGTTTTATTTTTAGAAGAAGTTCTGGTCATATTCAACATAAATATGATCTTAAGTCTATACTAGAAGATTTCTTTGTGTTGTGCTCGTCAGCCTCACTGTGATTTGAAATCGAGCCAGAATACTTTCAGCACTTTAAAATTTTAACTGACTGAAATAATCTAGTTTCATTAACAAACTTCATCAGCTTATACTTTCAGTCTTCTCCAAATAGTAGTCAACACTTATTCAGGGCTTTATAGAGTAGGTAGCCCTAGAAAAGAAACTTTTATTTTAAAGGAGCTGGATTTTCTGCAATAAATTTTGCCACATGCCTCTCTGTTACCTGGACATTCTTTATTGGAAATCAAGGAACACAGACAGAATTTGTCAAAACTGTTAAGTAGAACCTCCCTCCCTTCTTCCTGTCTGAAAAAAAAAAATCAACATCTGGTGGTATAGGCATCTCTAGATTTTGGTGGTAAAGGTCTTCCAGTGTTATAAGAATAGCGAATTCAATAATATGCCCACCTCAACACACAGACACACATATTTTTCATATAACATTTGATTCTATTCTATATTCATAAGGGATGCATTGCAGTAAGTATAGATAACTGGCAATTCAATGAGTATATTTTACAATATGGCTTCTGTGTGAGGTGAATGAGTGCTTGCAGTAACTATATTTGTGTGTGAATGTGTATCTATATTTGTGTGTACACATTTGCTAACCATTGTGTATTTGTTATACTGCTATAAAATGGACTTTCATTGTAATGACTTGGATTAATAAATAATTTACAAATAGACAGCAAAGACTAGAGATTAATTCTCTTGTGCCAAAAGGCTTCATGCTAAAGCCTCAAGTTCATTTCCCTAATCTCTACCGTAAAAACTGGATGTTACTGTTCCTGCACTCATGATCCGCTGACTCAGAGGACTGGGTAACCCAAACTCTGTCAGTATTATAAAAACTGAGAAAAAAAAAGCATTTAATGTGCTTCATTTTTAATTCATCCCTATTAATACGGTGACCATCATCAAGTATCGATCCAATGTTTTCTCTGGACCTGCTGTTGTTATTAATATACTTAAAAAATCCCTTCTTGTTGTCTGATACAACACTGGCCAGCTTCAGCTCTAACTGAGCTTTGGCCTTTTGTGTCTTCTCCCTGAATATAGAAACCGCAGTGCTGTAGTATTCCTTCAAAGCCTGACCATGCTTCCAGAGATCAGACAATTTATTTTTCCTCTTGGGCTCCATGAGGAGTTCCCCGTTCAGCCAAGCTGATCTGCTGAGCTTGCTTGACTTATGACACAATGGTATTGCCTGTTTCTATGCTTTTAAAAAGTGGTTCTTAAAAACTGACCAGCACTTGTGGACTCCCAAGTCCTCAAAAGCAGAATCCCATGGGACATTGCAAAGCAGTTCCCTGTGTATTTAAAGTTTGATCTCATTAAACCAAACGTAAGCAAGTCTGCTGTCCTCTTTTCTCATTACTTTGAAAGTTTTAAACTCAACTATTTAATGATCACTGTGGCCAAGCAGCCACCTGCCATCACATCCCCCACGAGTCTTTCTCTACTCACAAATAACAAGTCTGGGAGGGCAGCTTTCCTAGTCGGCTCCCTGGGTACCTGTAGTTGGTCACTGGTAGGGCAATACGGGTTTGAGGTCACTGTCTTCTGGAGAACAGAACATACCTTCTAGTAACAACTGAAGTTGTATCTCTATTGCCAGATGCCGCAGGCTCTCCTATTTGTTTTATTTGTCCATGAAGAATGTATTATTCTTGATTTTACTGCCAGTGATACCCTACCCTTTTGTAACGTATGCCCTTTTATTTTCAGAAAGTACCTTTAGGAAACTGGCCAACAAGTAGCCAACTGGACTTCAACAAATACAGCCTTTCAGAGAAGATGGAGCAGGCTAGTATCCTTCAAGTTGTGGATAGGTGAGTGAAGAGCATATTCTAGTGACACTGTGAATGACAGTCTCAAAGAGCTCTCCAAGTCACAGCAGGACATTATCAAATGTTCTGTCACTAAAAAGCCTATGCAAGTTGCTTTTGACAAAGGGATACAATTTTTTTTGTTATCTTGTTTAGCCTGCTTCTCCATGAAAGATTTTTTTCTAATCCTGTGTGTAGAGATATGTGTGTTTTCAACTAAACTTGTTTTATAATAAATGTTTGCCACAACAGTATCTCTCACGAACAACATTTAACTTTCCTTCATTCAGGCAGATGAAGACTTCATCAAAGTCCCCTGAAGGGCAGACTATAAAGACAGATGTTTTGCCTGTTGCACTGGACCTACAGAACTCATACCATGCTTTAAATGAGCCAGAGCATGCCCCACTTGTCTGCTCAAGTCAAATTGCTGGTCATTCCTTTTGTGTTTCAAGAAGAAACAGTGCTGATGCAAGTATTGCTTCTCGAGCAGTGATCCCTTGCTTTGCTTTCAATGGTCCATACTTGTACAGCTCAGTGATGTCCTCCCAGCCTGATACGCATCACACTCTGGAAGTGGACCCAGTAGGGATCCATGAGAAATCAATTTCCCTCCAGTATATGGCTCTCCCAAAGGAAGACTGTCCTCAGGCTCCACAGAGTCAAGAACAGACAGGAGCAGATCCTTCACAGTCCTTCCTGCTCCCAGATGAGAAACCAATAGTTCAGCACCTCAACAATGAGAAAGAAGTCTCACTGGCCCCATCAGCCCATGGGAAAGGCGTGAACACGAGAACAGAAGAGCAGAAATCTCCAGCAGCTATCAGCTGCCCCTTGGAGTACGTCACAACAGAAAGCCTGTTACTGCCCTCAGACAGTGACTCCACCCTTCCACCACTTCTCACTGCTGGGGGTTTACCTTGTGGCTCACACAAGCCCAAGCCTCCCAGTGACCACTCTTGCCATGAGTTTTCTCCTGGGAAAACCGACGTCATGGTCCCAGTTTCAGGTCAAGCACCAACCTCTTCTCCTGAATTGCGCCTGGATACATTTGGAGACTATCTTACTGTCCCTTTAAGTCTCCATGGACATTCAGAACCCACAAACACTTCTCTGCCTGTCTTACAGAAGGGAAATGATCTTCCTAGAAAGCAGCCTTTGTCAGAAGGCAACTTAGTGGTATTAAACCCTGACAGCACCGAGCCAGTTTTCCTCTGCCAGGTTGGTGACTATTGCTTCCACAGCCTAAAATCTAGTGTGAAGATGGATGTTGGTCAGGAAGAGCATGAAGTAAAGAAACCTTCTGAAGGCAAGATAACACCTGTGAAACCTGTATCAGATAATGAATCCATCAATGGCAAGGAAAAGGATGTATCAAAAATGCAGGCTATTCAGCTTTTCAAAAACCTGAAATCAGATGATTACTTTTCCTGGCATCAATCTTTGAGGATCAGAGAAATCTGTTAAATGGGCAGATATCAATGAAGAGCAAAACTACAGATAACTGGAAGAGGTTGCAAATATCTGATGAAAATGAACCCTTAAACCTAGGAATAAATAAACTCTAGTTTCCTTTCCTAGCTCAGAATCACAGAATCACAGAATCATAGAATCACAGAATAACCAGGTTGGAAGAGACCCACTGGATCATCGAGTCCAACCATTCCCACCAATCCCTAAATCATGCTCCTAAGCACCTCGTCTACCCTAACCTTAAACACCTCCAGAGACGGTGACTCAACCACCTCCCTTGGCAGACCGTTCCAATGCCTAACCACCCTCTCCGTGAAGAACTTTTTCCTAATCTCAAGCTCCTAGTCCAACATGTTGGAAGACTTGAAGTATCTCAATATACTCAATGGCCTTCACGGGTTTGGCATGAAAGATGATCCAAATATTGCCCTCTGGGGTTTTTCAAACTTTTTGGCTTATCTACGATGAACAGTTTAACCGCCTCATGATCCTGTGACAGATCATAGTCAGCTTGCAATATTACCAGATTGCCTGAGGCAAAACTTGTGGCAGGAAATGTGGACTTATCTGCATGAAATGCTGTCAGAAGACAGATTTGGAAACCTTAGAAAGAAAACTTACATTCTTGGGAGCAATTTTGTTGAACTTGTGTGTGTGTGTGTGTGTGTGTGTGTGTGTGTGTGTGTGTGTAAAACAGATCCAAGAGTCACCAAGGAGCTTTTCTACCTCTGCCTTTCCATTACTGGCATGAAATAGGTACTGTCTAAGGTGAAAAAAACCCAGACAGTAATAGAAATGTAAATAAAAAAATAAGGAAAAAACTGTTGAAGTGCAGGAAACCTTTCTAAATCATAGAATCGTAGAATCGTAGAATCGTAGAATCGTAGAATCATAGAATCATAGAATCACAGAATAGTTTGGGTTGGAAGGGACCTTAAAGATCATCTAGTTCCAGCCCCCCTGAGCTGGGAACCGTAATGTACAGTGGATCACAGTGTATTCTAATGATAAGAAAGAAGCATTGCCAAGATATATAAACTAGGCTATAGAGAACCATAGAGAAGATACATTGCTGAAAGAAAACACAAGAACTCATAAGAAGTGGTGAGTGGAAGGAATGAGACAGGTAACAGAAAATGACAGGCAAGAAATGTTGTGAAGGTGCAAAAGCCCCTGTCTGCTGGGATTTTTCTATTTCTAAGTGTTAAAATGCTATTTGATTTTCTTTTAAGTTGATTGGATGTTTTCTGCATGATATAATTAAGTGTATAATTTATACTAAGGGTCTGTTTTTTTGGGGTTTTTTGCTGACTAATAAGCTCTGTTGAGAAGGAGATGCCATTTTTCCCCACTTCTGCTATAAAGAAAGTGGTGTAAAGTAAGAGCATTTGTTCAGATCTGCCAGCTCTTTCAGACCTGAAGATGGGGTTGCATTAAAAAAATCTTTTTCTCAAATACAGAATTTGTACTAATAAAAAAATATCTTTTCTTCTTATAATATTTTCTTTCATATATTAAGAGCATTGTGGTTACAGTAACATTACTATTAAGTCATCTGATCAGGTCTCAAAAAATTCTGTAGGTTCAGCTGTGTTACCCGTGAGGTAGGATGTCTTCTCCTGACTTTGCTATAGTATTTGACAGAGATAATCAGAAGGAATTCTGTGTTTGTGCCAGCTGATTCCTCCTGCCGAGTTAATGGAACAGTGCTGATTCAGAAATTGCAGTGAAACACATTGTTTTTTTCAGAATTTAAATCCTTATACATAGCATTTTAAATCTGAAAGGTGTGCAAATTCAATTTGGTCTTCTTGACAGCAAAAGGCAGGCAGCTGCAGCCTCTGATTGATAGAGAATATTAAGGAACAATTTAAGGGATTTTCAGTTTAGTCTTTTTCTAATCAATGGATTTTTTTTTATTCTTCTCTTTGGCCTTTTATGAGTAGCACAAACAATTTCTTCCAGGCTATTTGACTGTGCTTTATCTAGGCATGTACTAAAAGGACGTGTTCAAATTTATATGCAAATTTGATTACTGGATTCACATCTTAGATATGCATCACCTTGCTGCCCCTTGAATTGCTGTGGTTTTAATAACCAAGAAGAATAGTGCGTGAGAGAACTTTTATTCAACTCAGTGGCTTTTGGATGAAGTTAATTTGCATAGTGATCTGTATTCTAAGATCTATCTGTTTCTCTGTTCTTCTGGACTTCACTGGGCATTTGGAGAAGCTGCTTTTGGAGACAGGACTTATAGATACAACAACATTTCTTGTGACCCCACAGAGCATATATTATGATCTGAAGATCACTTTAGGACACTGGAACTTGCAGAGTAACAAGCTAAGGGAATTGAACAGCTTTTTTCTTTTACAACTATAACACTTGTTTTAGGGCAGGATGAGTTTCTGCTCCAGGGATTCACTGTTCAATATCTACCTAAGCATCATTAAGGAAAACATGCAATGGACATAGGAAAAAGGGGTCACAACCCGTGGGTCCACTGTGTCAGAAGAATCCACTTCTCACTGGGGTACAGAATCAAAGCTTCCATAAACCTCATCTGTTGCTGATTGTATGAACCTTCCATGCCCTTCTGCATGAGGTCCAGCTGCAGTAGGGATGGCAAAAAGAATTTTACAGTCCTGTAGCCTGATGATTTGAGGCTTAGGAGCTGTTTCAAGTCCCATGTCTTCAACTTCGTGAGCCAAAAAGAAGGTTGCTGCTACCTTCCTCAGTGCTAGGGACTGATGTGCTGGAGAGGAATCATCATTCCGATGATTCAGGAGTCAATTATGACAAGCTTCTCTGTGTAGGGTTCCTCACTAAGCAGTTCCAGCCCCTCTGCCTATATATCTGAGTGATGATTCACTAATGTTTCCTAAACAGTCAAAAAAAGGAGATATAGGCAGCTCAATTAATACTGTAAATTGCATTTTACAACTCTCTATTTACATTGGATATACAGCAATGAAATCACTGCAACCTTTTCTTTATTGTATACTCAAAGATTCCGTGTTTTAACAGCAGGCAATTTTCTCGTTGCTCTGAAGTAATCAGTTTATTATTCCCTTATGATAATCTTCCTCAAACAGAAATGCTTTACCTGAATTTGCATGAGATTAGGGTAGTAAGTATATTGTGACCTCAATAATTCTAATTAAGATCCATGTTGAACTAGTCTATTGTTCTATTTTTGCTAGTCTGGGGTGTGTCTTTTATGTAAGGAAGGAGAATGAGGCTGAATGGTCTGTGAGAAAAGGAAGCATGCAGTGGAAAGCCCTCCAAGGCTTCAAGGAATAATAGCTGGAGAATTTCTGAGTATCCCATATCTCTGCAGGGTAACTGAAAACAAACCCAAGCCAATCTGCCAGTCTCTCTGTAGTTTTGTTCATTCAGTTAAGCACATTTGTACATGCAATCTTATTCTCATACAACTCCAATGGATGGTCTCTGCCTCTCCTCCTCACTCCCTACGTACTCCCTCTGCTGTCACTGAAGGGCTGAGATTTCCATGAAGAGAAACCCCATATGTTGTGTTCTGTACATGGATAATCACTAACACAATGACTTCATGCCCTTTTAAAGTCCTCCCAAGTGGCCACCTGGATTCTGTATGCTCCAACCTTGATCCCAACGACTCCTGTTATTACACTATGGATGTTTCCCCATGGCATTAAGTGTGTGGAACCAGACTGCTCTGCAAAGTTGCTCAACATGAGGCAGATTTAGGTCAAAAGCTCCAAAGATTCCTTGTGTCCTCTTGAGTTTATTGATAGAGGAACGTATGGTCCTGATTGCTGAAGGCTAATTTGTTTGTCTAGAAAAGTAGATGTAAAGCTATCTGAAATTATTGTCTGGCTTTTCCTATTCTCTTTTTTAAAAAAAATCCAGCTCCTTGTTTACATTATGCACATACATTGTTAACTTTTGAGATGAGTAATTTTGTATCTGCTGTAGCCTTGTGGGGCACTTCTAATCTATTTGTCCTTCTGCTGCATGTTGACACACGTTTTTGAGTTTATTTAATTCATTGCAAATTCATGATGAATTTGTGATGCTATTTCTGCAAAGACACTCTTCTACTTGCAGCAGAGGATATGGGAACATAAGGCTAACACATTGGATCTGAACAGTCATTTCCTCTTGCTAAGTATTCTGTCTCTGCCAATATTTGCAGTGGAGTCTTCGAGCCAAGGTGTAGTAAACATAGAAAAGTATGCAGTAAATAATCAAATACTTAACTGGTACATTTAGCTAGTATCTGGCTCAGAGCCTTCCTGAGTTGGATGTTACATCTAAGCTGTTGCAGATAATACGTACTTAACAGGTATGGTCTCTAGAGATTCAAATAATCCCTTTCTAAAACTACTTAATTTTTGTCTTCATAATGTCTGATAGTAAAGCATTAATCAATTCATTTATAAATAAAAACATTCCAACAAAAAAAGTCTAAATTTTCCTGGACTCATTTTGTGCCAGTTGCATGGCAAATTGTTCCTTTGTTCTTGTTCTAGAAGAACTGATAAACCATCATCTCCTGTTTGAGATGCTGCAAACTTCTGTCAAAACACCACACAGCTGTTTATTTCTCCAAGATGAAGAATTCCATAATACTTAATCTCTCTTCCTATAGGTCCTATACTTGTAATAAGATTTTTCTACTTTTTCTGTTTCTACAGAATTCCTTCAGAGATGAGATGGTACAAACTGAATATGATATTCAAGAAATATATCATTTAGCCAGACTATGATAACTGGACTCTACCATTACTGTTATTATTTGTCTGCTCTCACAGATTCTTCAACCCAGTTGTACAGTTAGAACAAGTTTTCTTGTCATACGAGTGTCTTTGTACTTATTAACATTGAATTGATTAATTGATTGAGAGCAGCTCTGCTGAGAAGTACTTGGGGATAACGGCAGATGAAAATTTAGACCTCAGCTAGCAATGTGAGCTTACAGCCCAGAAAGCCAATTGTATCCTGCCTGCAACAAAAGAAACATGGTCAGCAGATTGCGGGAGGTTATTTTGTCCCTCTGCTCTGGTGAGACCCCTCTGTGTACCCATTACAAGAAAGGCATGAACTTGATAGAATGGTCTGGAGAGGGCCATGAAAATCATTAGAGAGCTGGAAAAACTCTGCCATGAAGACAAGATGAGAGAGTTGGGGTTGTTCAGTCTGGAGAAGAGATTTTATTGCGGCATTTCAACATATAAATGGGGCTTATAAGAATGATGGAGAAAGACTTTTTACCTGTAGTAAAAGGACAAGGGACAACAGTTTTAAACTGAAAGAGAAGAGAATAGATTTAAATTGGATATAAGGAATACATTTTTTACAGTGAGGGTGGTGAGACATGGAAATGAGTTGCCCAGAGAAGTGGTAGATGCCACATCATTGAAGTGTTCAAGGTCAGATGGAAGAGGACTTTTAGCAAGCTGATCTACTGAAAGATGTCCCAGGTGTGACCAGCAGGTCCAAGGAGGTTATTCTCCCCCTGTACTCGGCACTGGTGAGACCGCACCTCGAGTACTGTGTTCGGTTCTGGGCCCCTCACCACAAGAAGGATGTTGTGGCTCTGGAGCGAGTCCAGAGAAGAGCAACAAAGCTGGTGAAGGGGCTGAAGAACAAATCTTATGAGGAGCGGCTGAGAGAGCTGGGGTTGTTCAGCCTGGAGAAGAGGAGGCTGAGGGGAGACCTCATTGCTCTCTACAACTACCTGAAGGGAGGTTGTGGAGAGGAGGGTGCTGGCCTCTTCTTCCAAGTGACAGGGGACAGGATGAGAGGGAATGGCCTCAAGCTCCGCCAGGGGAGATTTAGGCTTGAGATTAGGAAAAAATTCTTCACGGAGAGGGTGGTTAGGCATTGGAACGGTCTGCCAAGGGAGGTGGTTGAGTCACTGTCCCTGGAGGTGTTTAAGGTTAGGGTAGACGAGGTGCTTAGGAGCATGATTTAGGGATTGGTAGGAATGGTTGGACTCGACGATCCAGTGGGTCTCTTCCAACCTGGTTATTCTGTGATTCTGTGATTCAAGGCAGGGGGATATGGACACTTCCAACCTAAACCATTCTATGAATCTGTAGTTCTATGATTATAATTACATACCCCATTTATACATAATAACTTAGTATTTCTTCTGACATTGTTAGATTGGAGTACCCTAAATAAAATTTCAGGTGAGAGATCTCTCATTATTCGGTCCTCCAGATCATTTATAATTATACTGAAGATCATAAATTCCTGTGAGAACTCACTTAAAGATTTCCTACAAAATGTAAACTAACCATCAATTTCTCTCATTAGTTTTCTGCCTTTAACTGTCTTTACTGTACATAAGAACATTTATTGTATTTCTTATTTTCTTGCAACCACATTTTTGAGGGACTTCATCAAGCTCTTAGATATCTAGGTACAAAACTCTTTTTTCACTGATACTGAGGCCAATTAAAGCCTTATGATTATTTACTACAATTACTTGTTTAACAATTGAATTTTTAAATTCCTTTACAGATTTTATTACAAGAAAGCAATTGAGAAAGAATGTAGGTTATGGGAGGCTTGTAAAGAAAGTCACTAAGTTTTATTAAACTGAAAGATTTAGTTTGGAAGGATCATTATAAGTTATCCTTTTTCTGTATGTGTCTTGTCTCATTTACTTTTTCAGAAGATTAAGTCTACAATAAACCTACCTTTATTGCATGGGTAGACTTGCAAAAGACCTAGGTTCACTTTGAAGATTTTAAATGATTCTTTAAATGGTCCCTTTGGTACTGCAAACATTTGAGCCTTTTCACAGACTCTTTGTCTTGTTTTTTTCCAGTCTTGCTATTTTTACGTATGTCCTTAAAACGTAATTGTAGTAAACTTGTGTCTTTTGTTGTTTCAGCTTGTAATAAGTCTTGTGTATTATTCAGGATTAAATCAGTTTGTTTCTTTTCCTGCACATGCTTTCACAAACAGCTCTAAGAACCAATCATCTGTAGCAACTAAAATAGGAGAATCTGTGATTAGATTCATACTAACAAATAAGGCAGACTAAGGTCCATTTCTAGCTGTAAGAGTAGTTGACGTGGAGAAGTCATGGAAGATTTATGTATCTAAGCTCTTTCCCCAGCAGTAGAAGGTGGCCTATTTCATACTGGAAATTGCCCCTGGCTTGCTCATTGACATGGACAAAAGCCAAGTCAAAGAGTTCAGCAACAGCTGATCAGAGTCTATGATTTCATTCCAAAGCTCAAACCTTTGTCTTGACCTGGTTTTGTCTATCAGTGGAGATGTAGCCTCACCAAGGTTCACTGTGATGTTTACCTAGTCTGGTATGATTGGACTGTCCAATTGTTACTGCTTCTCTGCCCTCTGGGCTCTCTGATAGTCTCTAGCATTTCACTAACCTGCTTTTGGTCCCGTGATTGATAGCATAGCACTAACAGCATGCTGTTCCATTTAGTGTGGAATGAAATTCTATAACCACTGAAATTCTGTGGTACAACCCAACGGTTGACACATGCTGTGTTTGACACTCTACTCTCTTTAGCATTACTGTGTAAATGCAAACAACTCTTCTTGTAAAAAATGTGTATTCTTGTACAAAATGTGTATTCTTGTGGTAGTGTTCCACCAAACAGCTTCTTTTCAGCAACCTTCTATAATACCTATTACATTTTTTGAAAAGGCATTCACCAATGGTTTTGCCATTTAAATCATATTTTAAACCTGAAGTATTTGTCTAGATATATGTGACCTTTTGTCTTGTACTAGTGGCATATTTTTATATGCTCTGTTTACCTGGGATATTGGGTTTTTTGGGTTTTTTTCTTGCCTTCTATTCTATTCATTTTTCCAAGCCATAGGATTTCTGTTATTTCAGACTACACAGTTATATCCATCTCAACAATTTACTTTCCATACCTGGCATGATTTCCTCGGTTTTCATTTTAAAATTGCCTCGTAGCATTTTTAATCTTAAATGTCAGCAGCATTGATTCTATTTCGATTAGGTGGAACCCACCTTACATAAACTTAATCCACTTCAAAACATTTTCATATACTAATAAATATAATACCTATTTCCCTCCACACATTAATCAATCATGACTGAGCCTTTGTTATCTGACACAGCATATAAAACCAAGGCCATCAAAGAATGTTACTATGTAGTACTGCATTTTTAGCCTCCTGCTTTAAACTTTGCTTTCAGGACCTCCCGTCTGCTGTTTCTTTGCTGGTGATATGTGTATGGACCATAACCATTGGGTCTTTCTTGGCACTGAATAAGACAATGTCTAGATTCCTCCTGGTATGTGGCATCTTTTCAAGTGCATGGGTATTTTCTAGGAAAATATTTGTCCATGTTTGCATTTACTTGGTCATGATCTTGTTTAATTTTGTTAGCAATTAAGGAGATATTTTACTTTTCCTGGTCCTGAAGGGAGCCTATCCATTTAAGGCACCCATCAGCCTGTGCCGAACACAGTATCTGTTACATAACTCCTGACACAGAGTCAGACTAGCATGGTGAATTTACTATTGCTGATTCAGAAACATTCCCTATGAACTATGGAAAGAAGGAAAGTAGATATGTGCCCTTTTGGGACTGTGAGGACAAAAAGTCTCCATCCTCAAGATCATGTCCATACACTGTGTGCAGTGTTCACTTTTACAGCATGTCCTGAAAATTATTGCCAAGTAGCTTTCCATTCTTCTTCTTCTATTTGGCTTCCTCGGCTTTTCATTTATCTTTAAAAAAAAAAAAAGAAAAGTCTTCTAATGCACTTCCAGCTGCCACTGGTTCATAAGAAACTGTGTATGCTGTGAAGGATGGACTCCAAAGTTGTCCAGGCTCTGGTACTTTCAGTTGACAAAGATACAGCCCAAAACTGTAGTTGTCTCTTCATAAAGACTCCAGTCTAGGTTAGAGAAGCTTCACTGCCTCTCACTTCTTTAGATGCCACTACGGTCCTTCCTTTTTTTCCTGAGAATGAAAAGAAGATCTAAATATATATTAAATTACACTGATTCCATTTGAATGTGTTTGCCTCACTTCTACTGATGCAGACTGATATTATCACTTAAATTAAAACAATGTAATCAGAGTGTGGCTTGAATTTCAATCCCTTAACAATGTGATTTTGGTTAAAGCAGAATCCACACTTCTAGTGCTGCTGTTTGGATGGAGACAGTTTTATACAGGCCAGGCGCAGCAACAGCAATGTGTCCTTAAGACAACATTCTCAATGTAAACTAATGTTTTATTTAATGATTGTTTAACTTGATGGGAGTGATTTTTTCTTTCAGAAAACATTGCACACAAGGAGAGTGATGATTTAAAGGACAGGTTTTGAGTTCAGATCAACAGAAAAGAGAACAAGCATCAATTTTCAGCCTCTGTTAAGAGATCATTACATCTTACTTGCAAAAACAAAAAGTGAGTCATGTGTCTTTGAAACATTTTAAGCATGATAGAACAGTGAAAAGTACTTCCTTCCCTCTTCCTCTTAATTCTATGATATCTGATCAAGAACCTAGTTGGTGGACCTATGCTATAAACAGGAAGGTCAGAAAGAAGAAATCAAGCACTCCTCTGGTGCTGAAGACTACAACACCACAACTGAAAGGGCTTATTTGAAAGCGTAAGGCTGTGGGTGTTCCACTGGCAGTTGCATTTGCACTGACTCCATGTGAGTGATAATTAAGAAAGTCAAATAACCACTTGCTGTGAAGCACTTGCCTTGAAGATCACTCAGCATTCAGGTAAGGCAAACGTGTTGTTACTGTGGGGAAGGAATTGGCAAGAAGTCCTCTCTTCTCAGATGAATAAGGACTTAAACATCCTGTGAATCAGATCTTAAAGTGAAGAAATAGGAAGACTAGATCTCTCAATTCACCAAAAGTACATTTTTGTGAGTAGGAGTGGTAAGGGAGGCAAGGAAGTGTTTCTTTTTGAACAGGTTCATGATTCGATGGAACAGCAGGGTGTACTTTGTATGGATCAGATGGGTGAATCAACATGGATAATTAATTCCTCCTCATAACTTAGTGGTTATTTATTACTCTCAAGGTAAAGGGAGGAGGTGGAAAATCCTACCATTAGTTCCAAACAACAAGCTTTGTCCTTGTCCTCTGGTGAAGAGGCAGAAAGTTTTCCCCTCAATGAATTATCTTCATAAAAATCAAATCTCAGAGATCATGTCAGTGTTAATGGAGGAGGTGGTCTAAGGCTGATGGAAAGCCCAAGACTCTCCCAGATAACCACATGAGTTCTGTTTTCAGCTACAAACCTTGACAAAGAAGAAAGGACAGTGGCTGTTGAGCATGTGTTTGAGGAAGAGCAGCCAGTGATAAAGGGAGTTTTGTCTGACAAGATCATGCTCGTGTGCAAAGGTGTAAAGATGAGAGAGCTCATCAGTCTTCTGGCTCCATACTTGGTTTTTGGGTTTGGAAATATTCGAGGTGAGTTTCAGACTCTTTGCCTCTATTTTTAACTCCTTTCTTTTCTCTTACCATTCCATTTATTTTAGCTTGACATTTCACTGCTGGTGTTGGTATTGATATTGCTATTTAGGCAAGACCCAAAACTTCATGGGCCAAACAATGTTCAGAGCCTGTTAGAATATTTACTTAAACTGACCTGCCATGAAGTTTTTTATTTGCGTGGGCCTGACTGTTACAGTATGAGGTGGGACTTCACCTGTCCCATTGTTAGACAGCATTTTGGATACCAAAAGTAAAACTTCTTTTCCAACCTGCCTTTTTTTCCTCAACAACAGATTTCTCTTCATTATGTCTGTTGACTTGTCCTGCCTCCAAGTGACAGAGCGAGGACTTGGCTTCTCTCTAAGAGACAGGGAAATGAGAGCTAATTGATAACACAGCTGGCAGAAGAGAGGCACAGAACCTGTGCAAGTGAGGAACTTAGTCATTCCTTGTAAGTGTTGGAGGCTCTAGGGTATTATATAAAAGGCACTGAAATAAAAGTTATTGAAAAATGTATCCATTACACACCTATTTTTCCAGACATATACATGTATCATTGGTGCTTGGGAGGATTACACTCCCTTGCCTAAGGTGTGATTCACAGTACTGACCACGGACTCCGTGGTCTCTCAAGCAATAACCCTACAGCGACTGAAACAATCTTGTCTTTGCAGCATATTTCAATTTCTGGACCTGAACGTGACTTGGCTTGGCCACAGATGTTTCTTGCAAGACTAGGCATCAGCTGCCCTAGGCCTGCTAGGAATGGCAAAACCGTTCCTCACCATTTCTTGACTGCTGTTTCTGAAAAAAAAAAGGAGCTCTGAACCAAGCTGACCTAGGGTCAGACGTTCCCATCATAGCAGAGACAACTCCTGCGCCTGATCTTGGAGCTTGAATTCTTAGGAAAAGGCACATTAATTTTCTCAGGTTAGCAATAACCTTTCCACAGCACAGACACAGCTCCTCCTGGAACAGAGCTTTTTCACAAAAGGAAAAGTGGGTTCTCTGAAAATCCACCCATGAGGAATACTTGTTTACTGATAGAGGGACACAAATTTTTCAGCTGCTAGATTTTTTTAAAATATGTTTTCCCTGTTCGGAAGCTTTCTCCTCTCTGTGGCTTAAGTGTCATTGTAGCTAAGCAGAGTGGGTGTCTCTCACTTTTGCTTATGACTTCTTAGAGGCATAACTCTTGCTAAAGCAAGTGAGCTTATTCCGTGGGGACATGAATGTAATCACCACCATGACAACAAACCACAAAGTCAAAGCTAAATGTCCTGCTTAATGAGGCATCTGTTTTCTTGCCTTAAACATAAATCACTCACTCACATCTTGCATTTTCTGTCTTTCTGCCAATACATCTCCTTACTACTAGAACAACAATAGATCGGTGAGAGCATTTCTTTGGCTTTTTGAAAATCTATAATTATGGTTTTAGAAGTTGTTTTTCTAAATGTCTCCCAGATTCTTTCTGTAATAAAGGGGTACAAAAATTAACACTACACTCCCCAGGTCCTTGAGGTCTTTCCGTTTAGCCAGGACTCTTATTTATTGCAAAACCATGCAGAGATTTACCATAATTCAGAATTATGTTGATCCTAAGACACTGATGCTGCTGTGAGTGCTCAGCAAAATAAACTCCCATTCAGCATTCCCCAGTAGGTCTTGGTTCTCTCATTTCCTCCTACTAAGAATATCAAAAGATCATTCATAGGAGACAATAGGCTTCTCACTGGGGAGAGCTGCCCTTTTAGGTTTTCTGTGTTATATTTAAACTAGCTTGATCAGCCTTCCATAGATGTTGAGCTTTCTATAAATGCTGGAGTTTCATGGAGCATCAGGCTTCTGCAGTGCAGGAAGAGAAAAAGAGGTACAATGTGAAGTCTTAGGTCATAATTCACTGCATCAGAATGGCTGTGATTCCTCTCTATGGGTGGGGAACAGAAGGGTGAAGGTGTGTTTGAGGTTTTAGCCAGAGTTATGAGACCCTTCTTCAAAGGCACGAAGTCCAACGAGCCTTAAAAATTACCAAGGTTGATCCTTTGGACTTATCTTTTGAATTAGGCTATTTCTTGAAAAGCAATTTTACCTATTACAAAACAATTCCAGCTTTTCTTCACAGGTTGTAGACCAGAATCTTACTTTTCTTGCATGACCATTTTGATTTACAAAGAAACAGTCAAAAAATTCTGATAGATGGCCAAATAATGACAGTCCAGCCTTCTCTAAGAGCAGCAGCTGCTGTTGGAGACATTTTGCCTTCAGGCTTTCCCATGATTGGTTAAATTTTATTTGTGAAATCCATGCAGTATGACCTGAACAGCATAGTGGATATTCCCTGCAGATCTCATCACCCAGCTCCTCTCTTCTCTGTCTCTGCCTTCTCCAGCACAGTAGCAAAGCTTGTCTTCATTTTACCATTTCCCACTCCTTCCTTAAGACCAGCCAGTTTTCTGATTGTCTCCTCTTTTCAGAAACAATCCCAATGCAGACGCTACAGTGTTATAATGACTACATAACTCTTACAACTTGCACATGGTTGGAGTGTTCAGAAGCTCATCAAATCCTGAATGTGACTCTGAACTTTAACAGCAGTGAAAAGTAAGTACTGGGCTGGTATTCTTTGAAGGTTCTAAAGGGGCTTGGCTGCTGAGCCTAAGAGATGGAGCTGGGCGAAAGGACAGCAGCCTGGGCTTGCAGCCAGCATAGTATCCAGCTTGCAGACCCCAGTGTTATGTTCAGGCTAGGGAAAAAGTTGGATCTGTACAGGATGAGGAAGAATAGGAAAAAGAGCGTGGTAGTAACATCAATTTCATTATCTTTCCAATCACTCTCCTGTGCTTTTTCTGTGAAAGCACACATACAAAATATGGCAGGAGATTATTGTGCCTGAGAGGAGAAGAATGTGTTATGCTAGATGCAGTGGTGATAATAACTAATCAGAAGGGCAAAGAAGGCCGCTTCTTCCTTATGCCAGTAAGAACATAGCTATGTTGAAATAATTTCTGCAAAAGAAACTGTGAGAAAACCAGAAGCTGTACATGTTTGTTTGACTCATTGGGTTTCCTCTCAGAGATACAAGGCTACATCTTGCCCTATCTTTTTGCTGCTTCTGCTTCCTTTCGAGAGAAAACCAGTACAGTAAAACTATAGAGCATGAGAGAGAAGGAAGAGATAGGGAAAGGAGAAAAAAGAATAATAGTAGGAGCAAGAGATAGAGGACTAAACAGCAGAGATTGGTGGGTGGAAAGAAATCAAGTGAAATGAGAATAGGAAGAAGTTATCTTGGCTTTATTTTTGAGAAAGAGCTCTGGGGTTCATTCATGAGTTGACCAGACAGTTGTTGAAGTCAATGGAGAAGATTCTCCTTACAGTCTCTACAATATGGAGTAACATTCCAAATGTTAGCAGATTGCTGTGGATTTAAGTCTACAAACCACAGAAGGTTTCCTGTGGCACAAAGGACTCCATAGTCTGCATGAAAAGATGTTTTTGTAGGACTGCAGATGCATAGTCCTCAAAATACTTCTGTCCCAACAGCTAGCTGCATTTCTTTGGCTTACCTTCTTTGACTTCTCTAGTCTAAGTGTAGCATAACATACATATGTACACATGTAAACTGCCAGTACTACTGTAACAGAAGCAACAAGCTTTGCTTGCAAAGGAAAGGTGAGCTAGGATTTGAGGGTGACAGCAAGGCACTGACCTCACTTACAATGGTGTAGTCCCACAGTAACAAGAAAAGCAGGACAGTGAGAGTGACAAGGATTAGCCATCAGTCCAGATCCCCAAGGAAGTCACTATACAGGAGCCAAGCTCAAGGTCAAGCTAGGAAGTCAATTCCATGGGTCATGATTAGCAATGTCTATCACCAGGCACAGGTATAACTGTGCCATAGGTCAGGCAAGTACCAAAGACAAGGGCCTGAAACTAAAAGCAGCTTCTGAGTGAAAGTGGGCAGGGCCCAGTCAGGCTAATTCCACTTTAGACAGCCTTGAGCATGGGTAGCCAAACCCCTTGGTGGAGGTGGGCGGTGAAAGAGGTTGTGCTCAGGTCCCAGACACGTACCAACCCAAAATGGTTATTGTAAGTGCATCTTCCTTTGAGGAAAGGAAGAGAGAATAAAGCAGATGTGCTTGATACTAGAGAATTCATTCATGTCATTTAATGAACTATAGAAGTATGACAACATAACGCAGTGATAAACATCGACTTCAAAACAGCACGTGGGGAAGGCTTCAGGAACCACTCTTTGCACCATCTAGCAGCATCTTATTCAGACAGTCATGCTTTTTTCTGTGTAACCAGGAAAAAAGAAATGGCCTGCAGTTCCTACAAAGGTGTAAGCCATGCTGACTGCCAGAACTTCACAATGCACTGTGTGTGTCACATCCATGGATATGATCAAACAGTCTACAATTTCAAATTTGACCTGGCACTACATGCAGAGCTAAATGTCTACTTGTTTCAGAATGGTAATGATGAACCACTACGTCTTGTCTCTGTTCTTGAGCATTCAAAAGTTTTTCAGATTAATCCTAAATTACTTAATCATGAATTACCTAATCCTAGAAAGATACTTAGGTCAGCCCTTAATCTGAAATTTAAGCAAGAGTCAAGTTAAATGGCCATACCAGCGCCTTCAAATTCGGTGCATTCAGAATAGACTAAAACCAATCTACCTTAAATGACTACAATGGAAAAAAATGGGTGTAGATGTACCAGCTAACCAGGATAAGGATTAGGAGAAGATAGTGAAAAAGTCTTCTGTTTCAGCACCGTTCTCTACATTCATTACAACACATTCTTTCACAAAGTTGCTATGAAGCTGCATAACAGCACTGTTCTCCTTATGTATCTCTTCTTTTCATGAATATATTTCCCAGATCCTGTAGAGTTTGCACCTTGAGGTCATAAAGAATCATGGATTATTTGTAGCATTCCAGGGAAATTGTTAAATATCCAGATTCTGCCATTCAGGGAACATAAACTAGGCATTTTCTTCCTCTATTTATGCCCCTGTCATCACTACCTCCTCTCATGGGCTGAACTTTCACCTTCTAGTCCAGACCCTCCCACCTCAAGACCTCTCAGTCCAACCCCTCCCACCGCAAAACCTCTCAGTCAGCTTGATGAGATCAGGAGACTTCTTGCTGACCTGGAAAGCAGCTGATGGGAGCCAAGGGCTGGGCAATGCGCTGGAGTATGAAGTCACTTACAAGCGGCTGTGGGAGTCCTGGGAGGTAAGAGCAGAGAAGCTGGGTTGTCCTGGTTTGGGCTGCATCCTTTTTGGTGGTTGAGAGCTGATGGTAAAGTTGTGCAAATGAATGGCCTTTCTGTTGTCAGGAACCATGAGGAGATGCAACAAGTGTTGTTTCAGGTCAAGTCAGAGGGGCTCTATTTCAGTTTGCAGGTGATCTGCCCAGTCGGTTTGTCCTTTGTCCATACCATATCTCCTGAATGAAATGTTATGATCCGTTCCTCTCTGAAAAAAACCTCAAGTTTGAACAATTTTGTAAACTTAATTAATTAATTAACTAATTTATTTATTTTTAAGTGTGCATATCCAAAACTTGTTAATTTCCTCTCTTCCCACTCTCCCTGCTTTTCCACAAAAACAGAAAGCTATCTCGGTCTTGCTCTCCAACACCACACGTTGCCATCTCAGCCATGAGGACCTTGTCCCAGGGAGCAGCTACGTTGCCCGTGTGCGAGCCAAACCGTGGGTGGCCAGTGGCTTCTCCGGGCAGTACAGCGAGTGGAGCACAGAAGTGTTGTGGGAGACCCCTGAAGGTATCGTGGGATGGAGCAGAGCCATGCAGGGTGGAAGTGCTGGCTGAGAAGCCAGATCTTTCCTGTCACTGACTTTGCTCTCATCTTCTCTGAAGGTGGCCTTCAGCCCAAGAACCTTCGCTGTGTCTTCAATGGTGCAAATCGTCTGACGTGCAGCTGGGAAGTGAAGAAAGTCATCACCACCTCTGTCCTCTTTGGCTTGTTCTTCAGGGCCACCTCAGCATCAGCGTATGTGCTTTGCCTATGGCAGTGTGCCTGCACTTCTTGCACGGAGTTTCTGTTCCGTCCCATTCCCCTGATCTCAGCACACCCTCTTTTTCTCCCCTCAGAGAAGAGGAGTGCTCTCCTGTGCATGAGAAGGCTTTGCCACACAGCCCATACGTGGTCCAGAGCTGTGAGATCCCTGTTGCCAACTCCAGCAGTCAGAGCCAGTACCACGTGTCTGTTCGGGCCAAGACAGAGGAGAAAGTGATTGAAGCCCGTAAGAACAGTGAGTTGCTGTGTAGTTTCTGACTTCCCTTGGTTGGAGAGACGCCTGGCTGGGCTTGTGAGGCTGAGGACAGAGGTGGTGAGGAAGTGTGTTGGACAAGGAAGAGACTGGGACTGAGGAATAAAGGAACTGGAGGCTGTTAGGTCAGAGGTCTAGGAGAGGTGGCTTGTAGGTGTGAGGTTTCTCCATGGCACTTGTTACTTGAAGGAAGGTGCAGCAGAGGAAACTGCTACACAGAAATTTATATTGTGGCCCTGAGGTGCTCTGCGGGTGACTGTTGCCCTGCTGACTTCTCTGTGATTGACCTTCCTGGATGTCCCAGGTGACAGGGAGCTGTGGTGAGAGGTGTTTGTGGGGAGTTTGTCACTATGTGATTTTTGAAGAAGCCACTGCAGCTCTTGTGGGTTTGTGCAGTGGCCCATGGAGCACTGGATGAGGCTGGACTCCTCTGCTGAGTGAGGTATGCCAGGTGGATCATGTCTGCTTGCATGTATCTGGAGGTACTGGTGCTGCTTTTTACAGACTAGAACTGAGAGGGCTCCTGCAGTGTGTGAAAATATCTGATATCAACTGTGAAAGAGCCAAAAATCTCTGGAAGTGTGGGGAACCAGTACACGTTTCAAATATTGCTTTACTGCTTTTCTAGACACAAGGAGAGCTGCCACGGTTAATGGATATAGGTTTGAGTTTGTTGTATTTGACTAGAAAATGAAAATGTGGGGAATTATGGTGTTAAAAAGTTGAGACATCATAAAATAAGATTGCTTTCAGTCTCTGCAAAAAACTCACAGTGGCGAAAGGGAGTGCTGCACCAGAATCTTGGTAAAGACTCTGAGACTTTCCCTGTGTTACAGTCAAGGTGCTACCACCTGCAAATGTGTCAGTAACAGTGACAGAGAACCAAGAGTATGAACTCAGATGGATAAAACACAACATGCAATTTGGCTTGATAAAACAGAGATACCAAGTTGAGTACTGGAAGAACAACCAATATGAAAAGGTAAGTCTTAGAAAGAACAGAAGTCCTTGATTTCTCTGTGCTGGGTAAATGAGAAAGGCAGTTCCTCTCACCTACATCATTTGTGCTTCTTTCTTCTCCCCAGACTCTCCAGACGTTAAATATCAGCAATGATGAACCTCCTTTCATCTTTACCCTGCAGATGCTCGATTCATCTACAGAATATAGGGGGAAAATGCGTGCAAGGGTGAATACACCTCTGGGTTATGAGGGGCCTTGGAGTGAATGGAGTGAGGAGTTCGCCTGGAAGACCGAGAATGGTACTTTTCCTTCAGGCTGCTTCTGTAAGGTTTTGTGGACTGCTAATGGCTGAAACGCCTGTCTAGAAAAATGCATTTTCTCAGCTGGGGTTGATGTTTTGTCCAGCCACGAGCTGGTATCTGCTCTGTCTGCATCCTTTCAATGCAGCAGCAGCGTTGATGAAGGCAGTGAGCAGGAATGACCTATTAATCTTCCTTCCTCCTTCCCTTCACAAGGTGAGTACAGCCATCCAGAAAGGTTTCCACATGGAGAATCAAGCAAAGATCCTGCCCAAAAGATCATCCTTGTTTCCTGATTCCACTAGTCCATTCTGCTCTCAGTGACTGAAGAGCTTGAGGCTGCAAGAAGGCAGAATACAAGCCATTGGTCTTTTCTATTTGCAGACTGAATGCAGGCTAACATTTTACTCTGATGTCTGCATAAAATTAAAAAGAATGAGTAAAGGAAATGATGAACTCCCTTGATCATTAAGCTGTTTAGGCCATGTTTGGTCTTTCCCACTTTGGAGGGTATCCCAACAGATGGAAAGCCTCTTGATCCTGTCCCTTGATGTGCCATCTATATTTTCCCAGCCTGCTTGTATGAAGAGCGACCAGAGTGAAAAGCCTGTAAGGGGAAGCAACCACTCTGCAGGTGGATAGCTTTTTCTCTCTTCTCTGTTTCAGTTCTGCCACCAGTGGTTCTCCCAGTGACACTCCCAGCTCTCATCATCACTTTGCTAAT
The DNA here is from genome assembly GCA_033459285.1 of Clamator glandarius. Lineage (NCBI taxonomy): Eukaryota > Metazoa > Chordata > Aves > Cuculiformes > Cuculidae > Clamator > Clamator glandarius. The sequence continues at coordinate 1,226,297 of JAUNZM010001251.1, forward strand.
AGTTGTTCGTTGCAGCTATAAGTACCTCCTCAGGTAGGCTTGTGTTGAGACCAGGAGATTTAGCAGCATGTTGTCTCCATGGGTCACCCAAAGTTTGAGGCTTGTCTGTACCCCATGAGAGAAGGGCGTGCAATGGGCAACGTTGTGCATGTCTGTGCAAGGGTGAGAGTTGGGTGGTGGCACACTGGACCCCTGCTTGTTCCTCGCTGTGCAGAGCAACACGGTGCATGGGATGCAGTCTTTTCTGGATGCAGTCACGTTAAGAAGGAAATCATGAAACCTCTGTGTGTTGTTGCAGGAAGAAGCAAGTATGGGAGGAAAAGATTCCAAACCCCAGCAAGAGTCTCCTGATCCAGAGCTACCTGGGAGTAAGTGGGAACTGTACCATATACAGTGTTCCTGGAGAAGTACAATTTGGAGTTATTCCAGGGGGAAGAGAAAGAAGGAAGGGATGTGTTGGGATATCTGGTTGAGGGGGAGTTGTCAACTCAGGGTATGTACTGTCAGTGAACTGATTGCTGTCTTGTCCCTAAGGATTATGAAAGCCTTCAACTACAGACTTCGATCTTCTCCTTATTTTCCAGAAAAATGTATCTAGGTCCATAGGAGACCAGTATTTAGTATCCAAGATCTGAGAACTGAAAAATAAAACTCTCCCCTCCGATGCATCTGGTCAGTTTTGCCATCCCTTGCCTCTAAAATGCCTCTGAGACTCTTCATAGGTGAAACCTGTTGTCCCTAGATGGATTTGATCTTTCTCTGTTCCTGGTCAGGGTGTTGCCTGAGTCTCTTCCATGCTACCTTCTATAGCCTTTGCATGATTACTTCCCTGTATACTCGTCTGCAGTTGCTGGAAGTTAACTTCATACTTTGAGAGCTATTTTCCTCCTACATGCTATTGACATGGACATTTTCCTCCAAGTAAGAAAGGAGAAGGTAAAGAAAAGGAAATGTATAGTTTCCATAGTTGTATCTATAAAGGCGTGTTTAAAAGTAAGTGGCTTCTTTTTTCTTCCATATCTCTCCCTCCCTCACTTCCTGATTTCATCTGCAAGGGCCATGCAAATCTTGTCATCCAAAGAAATTATTTCCCAGTAGGTGGATATAATCAAAAGAGATGTTGCATCGAGCATACTTGAAGTTTTACAAAAACAGTGGCAGAGTTCCTTCCTTGAGCTGACTCCTGTGTGTTTTAGTTTCTCACTATTGTAACTCCACAGCTTTATCTATCTGCAAGTCTCCCCGGGAAGTGTTGGCTTCGTTTTTGATCTCGCATCTCCAACGCCCCTATCTCCTTAAGGCAACGCTGCTAATCTTTACAGACAGAGAGCTCGTGCTATTTTTGCCACTGTGTTTTATTTTCTGCTTAAGCTAAATGACTTCCACCTCATTACTGGCTCACTGCAGTGCAAGTCAGTGATGCACAACTCCAGGGAACGATGTTCTTTACAAAGATTAACTTAACAGTTACTTCTCCAACTGCAACATTTTTAACTGTCCACCCCCATCTTCTCTATCAGCTTCATCCTCAACCTTGTGATTCCTTTTGTCTCATTGTATGTTTTCACCTTAAGTGGAATGCCTGGTCTCAGCATTGCTCTCGAGGTACACATGGTGAGCTGTCATGGTCCTCAGCTAACTGTTTATTTGTCACCCAGTATTTCTCAGCCTCTTATTCAGTCAGCAGGCAATGACTCTCAGGCACGCATCCAGTCAGCTGTTGATACAGGTGAAGTGGGGTACGCCAGACTGCTTTACGTGATGCGTATCTGTATTTTTTGCAGGCTCTGATGAATCTCCCTTGCAAATCAGTTATTGTTCTAAAGTTCCTTCTGATTAATTTGGCTGTTGATAAGACTTCATCAACTTCTTTTTCTGTCCAAACACAATAATCAACACCAGTACAAGACCATCTGCTACTCTAAAAAAACCCATAATAAATCATAGTAGCTTTGCTACCTATCTCATATCCAGCTCTCCACCCACAGGTGCTGTGTTAATCCTGTGGCTTTCATAGGATTGCAGAACCATAGAATGGTTTGGATCAGAAAGGATCATAAAGATCATCTAGTTCCAAATTCCCTGCCATGGGCAGGGACACCTTCCACTAGATGGGGTTGCTCTAAGCCTCAAAAGCCTCAAAGACCTTTCAGAGTTTTCAGCCCTGTAACATCCCTCATCCTAAACTTTGTAAGCATCCCAGAATTTTGTTTCTGTGGTCAGTCAGCACAGAAAGACAGTCATTTTAGCTCCACATGTGAAATGTTGCCCATAGTGTCCTCATGTGTTGCAGAATCAGTGTATGCATTGCATGAAACAGCAGCTTTGAGGTTTATCATGACAAGAACCTGTAGCTGCAGCAGCCCCTGACTCCTGTGCTGTATAAAAATAGGTCAGGGATAGACAACATGGAAGTGAAGGAAGAGTCTTCGGAAGGACAGGACATACTTTGTAGCCACAGTGGTGGGATGCTTCCACTGTGACTTCAAGATTGACGAGAAAACGGATCTCACTTTGCTTTGGCTAGAGAATGAAGGATGATATGTGCAGATTAAAGCAAAGACAAATGAGGAAAAAGCTAACAGAAGATGCTAAAACAAATCTAACAGGCATGAAGGTGCCAGGAATACTTTCAAACTGTTATTTTTTCAACTTGCATCAATTAAAGACTGCCTGTAGCAATATTTCCACTATATTTAGGTGAGGAAACAGCATGGCCCTAAAAATGAGAACAGCAACTTTGTTGGGAGGAAAGTTATTTAGAAAAGATTACTCCTAAACCACAGGCTGATAAACTGATAAAACACATCATACAATGTGAATATCTGGAAGCTCATCCTTGTCCTAACTGTCTATCACAAATGTGCTACTAGCATTCTTGTGCCATGGCTCCTGGTTCTTCCTGATCTTAACAGGATGTCTCTTTCCTCAGAAGTGTTACAATAATCATTTTCCCTCTTCAGGAAGCTGTCAGCCAGCAGCTAGCCAGCCAGGTGAGCTTCAAAGAGGAGAATGCTTTTGAGGAGGTAGAGCAAATTAACTGCCTTCACATGCTGGTTGGGTAAGTAAGCAGCCCCCTCCCTGCTCCTCTCTTGAAATCTTCCTTAGTAACCATCAGTCTATGCATGGATATCACCCACTGCGATGGGGAGGACAAAGCATTTTCACCTTTATATCTCCTAAGTCTGTGTATATCTTCCATACATCTATAAGAATTAATTGCTGCAGTTGCAAACCTTGACTTCCCTGGCTGGAAGTCTGGGGATAAAACCTGCTTCCTTTCTTCCTCTGCATTTCTCTTGGGAACAGTCTTGAAAAAAAGTCATTGATCTAATAGGGTGGAAATTTTGTTGCCTGAATTCCTCCTAGCTCACCTGAAGACAACTTCCCTCTCACAAAACCCCACATATTTCCTTACCTCTTCATCCTCTGGAAGTCACACACCTTCTTTCTGTTCCTTGAAGCCAAGTCTGACTTTCAAACTGGAATATGAACAAAGAAATGCTGCAGAGGTCTCGGACAGTACGCAGCTGATCAGAAATAGCTCCAAATTGTCCATACAGCCTCAAATATGTGTCAGGTCTTCAAAGACGGAGCAGGGAGGTGATCACAGTGCTGTGTTCAGGAACCTATCCCAGGTTGCAGAGCAGTCAGGGAGGCTGACACAAACTAAATTGACTCTTAGGTTTCATGATAACTATTTGCCTCCTGAGAAAGAGGGTCAGCTCTTTTTAATATATCATTTTGTAAGTCACAAGAAGGAAAGATGGATTATGTTTGTTTCTTCTTTGCAATTTCTGTCTTCCCTCTTTGTCTAGCTTCACATTGAGTGCTTGTAAGAGACCGGGGCCCTTTATTTTGAAGAAGTCACTGCAAAGTTTCACTGAAAGCTTGAGAGCTGCATAAACGCTGATGCTAGCAGTCACATTGCCTGATTCTATACCACTAAATAAATCAGAGCCAAGATGTAGTATCAAGCACTGCTTGTAACTGCTTGCACTGCTTTGCTGTCAGCATTCTTCCAGCCACGGTTTGGCCTCTGCCAAGTAGTGCTCTCCAAGATAACATCCTGGCACAGTCCGGGAGATAACACAGGGTAACAACCATTCTCAGTAGGCAATGTGGACATGGCTGTACTAGGTTAGGCTGTGTCCCGTGTCCTTCAACAGGATTCTAACAGGCTTTGCATCCAGGCTGTGCAACACACATCCTATTTCACACCATGAATACAACTGAAACACAGTCATCACATCAAGTCATGCACTTTGAACTCAATAAATAGACCCAGAACCTTAGCTGTGTTTTAGATTGCAGAGACACTGTGGGTGACTCAGAAGACTACCATGGCTATACAGCTTGGACACAGCCAGTCTATGGCATTTTACCAGAGAGCCAAAGAGTAGCCCCCAGCCTTGTTTTATTTGCAGCAAAAACATAACTTTTCTCAAAAGCTGATTTGTGCCTTTATATCTTGGCATTGATATAAGTTGGTGATAGACAGTTGTTCTCTTGCTGTGGCACAGAAAAGATTGAGGCATGCATCTTCTAAGTAAGGTGCAAGAGATGTGGCCAAAGGTTCCTTCTGGTTCCTGGAAGGCAGTGTACCCCCTTTAGAGCATCTCCTATTATTTGCAGGTATCACCTTGCAGACCTGTTGGTTAGAGAGCTGTTGAAAGAAGCTAAAAGTCCTGTGCTTTTCCACCTAAACAGGATGACTGAGAGTCCAGCAGAATTCCATGGAGCTGAAGCAAAGACAGCGCAGGTTTCCCATGCTTCACAAACCTCCTCTCAGACTGCTGGAGTGCCACATAAAACGTCACATTCCTCATCCACACTTGCCTGCCTATCGAATAAGACTGCTGGTCCATCCTGCTTGTTTGCCAGGCTCCCATACAAGAGTACTGCTCATGCAAGTATTGCTTCCCAGACTTTCTTTGCTTTCAGTGGCCCGTATTTGTATAACTCAATGATGTCCTCCCACCTTGTTATGCATCACACTCCGGCAGCAGACCCAGTGGGAATTTCTGAGAAATCAGTTTCCCTTCAGTATGTGAACCTCCCAAAGGAAGACTGTCCTCAGGCTTCCCAGAGTCAAGAACAAACAAGATCAGGTCTTCCACAGCCCTTCCTGCTCCCAGATGAGAAACATCTCATGCAGCACCTCAACAATGAGAAAGAAATCTCAGTGGCCCCATCAGCCCATGGGAAAGGCATGAACGTGAGAACAGAAAAGCAGAAATCTCCAACAGCTCTTAGCTACCCCTTGGAGTACATCACAACAGAGAGCCTGTTACTGCCCTCAGCCAGCAACCCCACTGTTCTGCCACTTGTCACTGCTGGGGGGTTACCTTGTGACTCACAGGAGCTCCAGACTCCCAGTGACCACTCTTGCCATGAGTTTTCTCCTAGGAGAACTGATGTCACGGTCCTAGTTTCAGGTCAAGAACCAACCTCTTCAGAATTGCACCTGGATATGTTTGGAGACCCTTCAGGTCTCCATGGACCTTCAGAACACACAAAAATGTCCTTACATATTTCTTGAAAAGGAATATTTTTTTTTCCCAAAGAACCTGTGTTGGAGAGCAATGGAGTCTTATTTAATCCTGGCAGCATCATAACTGTTTTCCTCCACTATGGGCAATTGCTACCTTGTCTCTAATCTAAAACCCAGAAAGAAGGTACAAATGAGTTAGAAAGATCGCCAAGTGTATTTGGTTTACATGGAAAAGTTTTAGTAGCAGGGAGGCTACAGAGGTGGCTCCTGTGAGACGCTAGCAGCTTCCACCATTTCCAAGAGAGTTAGTTCCAGCTAGCTCCAAGATGGACCTACTGCTGGCCAAAGTTGAGCCTATCAGTGATGTTGCGAGCACCTTTGTGGTAATATATTTAAGAAGAAGTAAAAAATGCTGCACAAGAGCATCTTGGTGAAAGGAATGAGAGTATGTGAGAGAAAACAACTCTGCAGACACCAAGGTCAGAGAAGGAGGAGGGCATGAGATGCTCCAGGAGCCAAAGCAGAGATTCTGCTGACATTCTGTGGTGAGGACTATGGTGAAGCAGCTTGTCCCCCTTCAGCCAACAGAGGTCCACAGTGGAGCAGATATCCACTTGCAGCCTGTGGAGGACCTCATGCTGGAGCTGGTGGATGCCCAAAGGTGGCTGTGACCCCATGTTGGAGCAGGCTTCTGGCAGAATTTGTGAACCTGTGGAGAGAGAAGTCCACGCTGAAGGTTTTCTGGCAAGACTTATGACTTCATGGGGACCCATGCTGGAGCAGTCCATTCTTAAAGGACCGCAGCCCATGGAAAGGACTCACGTTGGAGCTGTTTGTGAAGAACCCAAGTTGAAGAAGTTTGTGAAAGACTCCATGCTGGAGCAGTGGAAAAGTATGAGGAGGAAGGAGTGGCAGAGACAATGTGTGATGAACTGACTGTAACCACTATTCCCCATTCCTCTGCTTTGCTTGTGGGGAGGAGACAGAGAAATCAGGAACGACATTGAGCCTGAGAAGAAGGGAGTCCGAGGAAGAGTGTTTTAAGGCTTGTTCTTATTTCGCATTATCCTACTCTGATTTGATTGGCAATAAATTACATTTATTTCCCTGAATAGACTCTGTTTTGCCTGTGATGGTAATTGGTAGGTGATCTTCCTGTCCTTATCTCAACCCATGATCATCCCATCATACTTTTCTTCCTTTGTCCAGTTGAGAAGATAATGCACAGAATAGCAAGGTCATTCAGATCTTCAGAATATTAAAGAAAGCTATTGTGGAAAGGAAAGCAGTGACTTCTGAGATTCAGAAAAGCCTGCTGGAGTTGTAGGGGTCTCAGTTAACCAAATATAATCCCATTTTCTTTCCACAAATACTACCTCTCTTATGCAACTTCTAGTCCGACACGGTGAAAGATACCAAGCAACCCTACACATTTTTTAGTTACATCAATATATTTGGTAAAAGGGATAAGCTTTAATTCCCATGTACCTCTGTATAGATAGGCTTGCCTCAGATTCCCCTGATAGGTGTGATTGGCAGGGGAAGAAGCCAGATTTAGCTGGGTCTCCTTTCTAAAAATGAGTAATCAATTTCAGTTCAAGGCTCTCAGGTTATAGGAAAAGAAAATTTTTTTGCTTGTGCACATAATAAGTTTGAATAATCTGCCTTCCTCCTCAAAAGCAATGCATCCAAGGGTTTGAAAGAAAATGAATTTTATTAAAAGGAATTTTATTTATTTTATAAAACTTGGTATAGACACTGGTAGGCCTATTGACTAAAGTCAGCAATATAACCTCAAAGCATCTTGGTAATGTAGCTCATTCTGAGCCTGCTTTGCTCAGAGCTGAGAGTCCCTTGTGCATCTGTAAGATGTTGCTCTTAAACCTCTCCTGCTGTTTCATGTGTGGAGATCCTACTCTTCATACTTGTGGCTGCTCTTGGCAGCCTCAGCCCATCAAGCCTGCAGTGCTACCCCCTCAACATTACAGATCCTCAGAGAGGAGTCTGTGGCAAACAAAACCCCAAGAGTACCCTGAGGAAAATACCATTTGGGTAGAGAAACACCACAGGTAATTCCTAACCCTCAAAGCACTATTGTTTCTTGATGGTTAACAGTGTTTTAAATACCTTCACACTGAAGAGACAACTGCATTTCACACCCAGTGTGCATGAGTGAAATCCCCTGAAGTCAATTCACTTGCTGTCTCTTTGTTGTGATCTCCAGCCATTTCAAGCATCGTTGGATTTCTCTTCCATTCCATTATAGGCAGGATAAGCAGCAAGTAATCCATTCTTTTAGGAATACTGGGCTTAGTTCTGGATAGAGTAGTTCTGAATTTAAGTCTCGTTTCAGCGCAAGCTTTACAGCATAAAAGAGGGATTTTAGTAGGAGGCTGAAGACTGACTAAGAGTTCTTGCAGCGACTATCTTGTGTTCTTACAGTTGTTACCATTTCTTTAACGAGTCATTCAAAATCATTTGCAGTGGAGATGGCAGAGCCTGGGATCCTTCCGGATAGCACAAGACAGGCAGAAGTTAGAGGGTTAAATGGAAAGAAGAAAGATAAAAAAGAGATTGTCTGGAGAACAGGAAATCTTTACGAGGAATGATATCCTGCAGAATGATCTGTGCCTCAGCTGCAGGGACACATAAGACTAAATTGGGAAATAAATATCAGTTTCTGCAAGAAATACTGCAGAAGCTTGGATGTAATTGGCATTTTCTATTTCAAATTGCTGTAGTATTATTATCTATTTTTCAAGAGCATTGACTATTTCTAGATGAGTGAAACAGTTCTTAAATAGCTGTTTTGGTGAATGGTTTAGCTAAACCAGAGAAGAACACATCCTTTTCCAAGCTCTGCCCTACCAGATAAAAACATTGGCTCAGAGCTGCCACCCAATGATCAGACTTTGTAAAATCACATAAATACAGGCTGCACATATTGCAAGGTCCTGCCTTTAGTGACACTAAATAAGGGAGGCCAACTGATTTCTCACTGCTCAAGAAAAGCAGTAAAAGGCCATTTCCTCCAACACTCCCTTTCCACTCCTTCCCCAGCATCTGCATACTCCACAACTCAGCGCTTTGCTTGCAGAAGGGTCCTTTGCTTAGAAAATTTCAATTATTAACTTATTAACTTTGCTTTTTAATTCTGTATTGATTTTACACTGGTTTATCAAGTTGAATCAGTTCAGAGGGTGGGCAGGGTAGTGTCAGCACCAGTACAAAGCAAACAAGAAGGAATGAACTGCTGAGTGCAGAGGAATGCGTAGAAGGAAGATTGCAGCTGCAGCGAGCACTTATTTCAGCCCTGTTCTTGTCTAACTGAATCTGACACCCTATTCAGAGTTTCTAAATCTAGCTTTAAATACGCATGTTTGGGTATCTAAAGCACCCCAGAATGCTACACAGGGTTAATGTTCCTTGCCAAAGTTCTGGCTAAATTAGTCTGTTCAGCATTCAGAGGCTTCAGGTATTGATTCCTCCACGTAACTACACTGTTTCATTGACAGTTTGCCCCTAGCTGAGCTGTAACATTTGGCAAAGCAAAGAAGCTGAGGGGAGATTGCTACATGTATGTTTGTTGGCATTAAACAGCTGTGACCCATTTGAGTGCATTATACATTGCCAACTACCTTGTACTATTTAAGTGCTTATAAAAATACTTTAATTTGTAAATAGTGTAAAAGTGACTTTATTCCACTTCAGGAGGTAAACAACACAGTTTGTGGCAGGGTGTAGTGGTGCACCAGCAAGACCTTTCTGACCATTTCTCTTCCGAACTAGCTTCTGCATGAGCCTTTCATGGGTAGCATAGGACATTTTCTGCAAGCTGTACCACAGTTCTGCAGTCTGCCTGCCCCATAGACATTAGAAATAAACCTGTAAATCTGTATGCTGATTTAGCCGCTGTTATGTCTTGAGTGTGTATTATCTAACTGTACATGGAACTGCCTGCTTTCAGTATGTCAAACAGCATCAGTAGATTTCTGTTTAGCTCCACGTTTTCTGGATTAGGACTTGCTGCAGTCTCAGAAGACAGCACTTATTATGTACTTTGAGTCATATTGGTCATCAGTGTTGGATGCAACACAGAGAACAGAGCGTTCCAACAGAGTTGTGCTGTTCAGCTGAAGGTAGAGTGGTCATAAAGGAGCCACTTGCTACTGATGCAAAAGGAAAATCCACAGGGATGTTTGTACAAGCTGCCATTTGGCCAGTCTCCTTAATTTTAAAGACTTGGAACTGTGCCTGGAAACATCTGAATTCCAAATGCTTAATTATTGCTGGTGGGAAATGATTATCACTTGATTATCATTAGTTACATTTTAATCTCCTTCACTACTTTCATGAAGTCCGCACATTGTTATCTAATCCCCAACTGGTGAAGGGAGATGTAACAATCCAAATTCTGCCCCAAAACAGTTCATATTAGGGAGTTAAGCATCAATCTTTTAAAATGGTGAAAGCTTGGGACCAAACAAAAAGATTAGGGCATTGCTATTTCTGGATATGTACTTTGTGATCACTGCATCAAACTGCTAAACTTTGGAGCTGGAAGGCAGGTGTATGAACCCAGCATAATGTCTCAAAGCAGGTGATTCTGCTTCTAAGAGGCAAGAGTGGAGGTGCTGGAGAGCATGTCCATGCTTGCTGCCTGCCCTAGCACCTGATGCAGGTGAGGAGGCAGGGACAGAGAGCTTAAAAATCCCCGTGAAAGCCTGCAAGGAGTATACCTGTCATCCCCCAAACTCAGCTTAACAAAGGAACACCCAGAACTGCTGCACCCAGAGCCTTTGAGGTGGTGACTATCTTTCATCTTTTCTTTTTCTCTTGTAACTATTTCTCTCTTTTCTCCTTTTCTTTTTTCCTTTTCCTTTTTCTCTCGCTCTCTTTATTTTCCCTTTTCTCCTTACGACGTGTGTGGCTGCAGCAGGCTGTAGCTGGTGGTTTTGGTTTTTTTTTTTGTTTCAGCTCTGACTTTGGCAGCATTAGGGCTCTCGATGCCGTTTATCTCGGTTGGGTAAAGATTATTACATTGCCAATGTTGCCAAGGGACAGGCTGTTCTGCTAACTTTGGATGCTACGGTTTCCTGTCGCTGCCCTGTCCCTAAAGGTTGTTGGATCGTTTTAATCCAGTGTTTTAAGGACATGCACCTTGTTCAGTAAAAATGTTGTTTACACCCTCCTGAGTAATTTGTATCATTCTGGTGCTGTGCCAGGATAAAGACCTCACTTTTCAAAGCAGGCCGTGACAGCAGAATCCTGCAATAAGGGCCATTAAATACTGTGACCAAAATACACAAGGAAGCCCTGAAGACCCTGCATATCCTGCATCTTTCAAGTCCTCAAGTGGTCCTATTACTGTCCAGATACACTTTCTGAACTTCAGATTATGCAGGCTGTGTGGTGGACGCACATGCTTCTCTGAGAGACATTTATATGTGAATTAGAGAAAGCGGTGACAGGGGCAAGCTTCGCTTATGAGAGCTTCAGTAGGGGACCATTCACATAGAATCATAGAATAACCAGGTTGGAAGAGACCCACTAGATTATCCAGTCCAAACATTCCCACCAATCCCTAAATCATGCCCCTAAGTACCTCATCCACTCTCACCTTAAACACCTCCAGGGAAGGCGAGTCAATCACCTCCCTGGGCAGACTGTTCCAATGCCTAACGACCCTTTCCATAAGAATTTTTTTCCTTATCTCAAGCCTGAATCATCCCTGGCAGAACTTGAGGCCATTCCCTCTTGTCCTGTCCCCTGTCACTTGGCAGAAGAGGCCAGCTCCCTCCTCTCCACAACCTCTCTTCAGGTAGTTGTAGAGAGTAATAAGGTCTCCTCTCAGCCTCCTCTTCTCCAGGCTGAACAACCCCAGCTCTCTCAGCCACTCCTCATAAGGCCTGTTCTCCAGTCCCTTCATCAGCTTTGTTGCTCTTCTCTGGACTCGCTCCAGAGCCTCAACATCCTTCTTGTGGTGAGGGGCCCAGAAATGAACACAGTACTCGAGGTGCAGTCTCACTAGTGCTGAGTACAGAGGGAGAATAACCTCCCTGGACCTGCTGGCCATGCCATTTCTGATACACGCCAAGATGCCATCGGCCTTCTTGGCCACCTGGGCACACTGCTGGCTCATGTTCAGTCGGCTGTCAGCCAACAACCCCCAGGTCACCCTCCTCCTGGCAGCTTTCCAGCCAGACTTCTCCTAGTATGTAGCTCTGCACAGGATTGTTGTGCCCCAAGTGCAGGACCCAGCATCTGGCCTTGTTAAACTTCATGGCGTTGCTCTCAGCCCAGTGGTCCAGCCTGTTCAGGTCCCTTTGCAGAGCCTCCCGACCCTCCAGCAGATCCACACTTCCACCCAGCTTGGTGTCATCTGCAAACTTGCTAAGGGAGCACTCAATGCCTTCATCCAGGTCGTTGATAAAGACATTAAACAGGACTGGACCCAGGACTGAGCCCTGGGGAACCCCACTTGTCACTGGGCTCTAGCTGGATTTAACTCCATTGTGAGGTGATTTGATGACTGGAGAAGTCCTGGGGTTCTTCCTATTCCCTTTACATGGGACAAGCTGGGGGTTTTAGCATTGCCTTGGCCTGCAAGTAGTGTTGGATTTAATGAATAACCTGATGTCTTGTCTTCTCCAGTGAGTTTCCACTTGGTTTTGCACATTACTGCTGCTCCCTGCCTGAGTAACAGCTTTCCATGAAATCCTCCATGTGGAAGCTATAACAACAAAATCAGAGTGGTGGGCAGAGAACCTTCCTTTCCTATCTCATGTAGGCATCTAGTGCAAATCACACACAGTTGTGCCCAGGTTATTGAGTGGACACTGTTTGGTGTCCTTTTGGTAAGAGAGCCTGAATTCACTTTGGAAGCATTAATAGGGAGCTGGTTCTTTGCTTGGTGTGTCTAGCTGCTATGTAGATACAGCTCTGAAGCTTCCCTATGTGGGAGTTTTACAGCCTTCACTGCGGGGAGAGGTCGGCACCATACAGGTTCTCAGGCAGCTGCTGAAGGATCACGGATCTTCTGGCAAATGTGGTTTTACATGCACACACACACACGCACAACTCACAGCCACTACCATCACCTCACTACACCACTCATAGGTCCAACTCCAAATTATGAGCCAAGCAGATGAATTTCTATGTGGCTTCATCTCATCACCACAAACCTCTGCAAGCATGTGTCTCACACCCTAACCAGGCCTGCCTTACCAGTGACCAAAATAGAGATTTTTTTTTTATTATTCACTTTCAGATTTATTTTCCATTGCATTCCCTAAAGACATCTTAACTGAGAGGGGAGGAGAGAGCCAGCAATAAATCTCCTGTTGACAACTAGCAAGCAATGGGCTTGTGCTTCATATGGGGCTTTATTAGATGGCTGAGGAAAAAGAACCCTCACTCCAACCCTCAACTTTTGTCTTCTAAGTGTTGCTTTTCATCTTCCTGTATCTGTCCTCCAACACTTTTTGCACATTAAGATACAGTGCATTTTTCCAATGCCATCTCCCTCTGAAGAAGGCAAATCATAATTCAGTTACAACCTCCTTTCTAATGCTATTATCTGTCAAGGACTTTTCTAGCTGTAGAATTCCTCTCTTGTGAAAATGCCAGTTTCTAGTACCACTACCCTCCAGCTTTACCCAAATCCATCTGCTGTCTTCAGCAGAAGCAGCACCCATCTCAGGAATTCACCAATGTACTTTTCCTGGCAAAAGCCACATCTAACTCATCAGTCCTCCTCTCATGCCAGTTCTTGGGATCTCTTATTGAAATACATCTTTCATCAAGCTTCGGCTCTCCAGTGGGTCACCTGCAAGGAAGAGCAAATAAGGAACTGTGTGCAGAAATCTACAACAGTCCTCGAACTGAAGCAGGGGAACAACACCAGCAATTTCAAGGGCTCAAGAAAAGGCATGTGTTGACTGCAATACTTCTGATCAGGTGTGTGGCTAAGTGCTGAACAATAGCTTCATCATCACCCAGGAGGGAGCTTGTGTTTGCCAATTTATCTGTTTTTCATCCTCAACTATAAGAGGCACACAGAGGGTGCCTGCAAGGTATCATCTTTATTTGTATCCTAGTGCCCTTTCTTCATTCAAGTGCCCACTTATCTCCTGTAGAATCCCCTTGTTCATGTGAGCAACTTCCTATCCAGTAGCACAGCTCCACACAAAGCCCTATCTTACCACTCCAGGCCCCTTGAGCTCCTTTTCTGCCAGCTGCTCAGGAATAGTTCCCAATTGTGATTCCTTTTTTTAACCCCTCTTGAATTTAAGCCATAAATCTCTCACCCATTCCTCTTCCCCTTCCTTTTTATTGTACTTTTTCCTTGGTAATTGTGATTTTGAGCTCACTGGGGCAAGAAGTCCTTCCTTTTTGTGTGCCTGCACAAACCCAGGACAATGCAGCTTTCGATACCTAGCAGAGTCTTGTCATGGAATGTACTGTATAAGGAAAAGGAATCTGTCTCATGCTGGCACATGGTCTGGTAAAGGTCTCAAAAAGCGAAAGAAAAGATAAAAAACCCCAGCCATCTAGCAGCATTATACCAGTCTTCCTGCTGAACCAGGCAAATGTTCCTAAGGAGTCTTAAACACTCTTGAGAGATGAACAAACACAGAAGTGTGGAAGCAAAAATCTTGTGGTCAAACATGCACCCAAAGCTCTGTGTTTTCCTTACATGTAGGGGCCCCTCCGACCCACGAGCACTCTCACACTTGTGAACATATGCTTATAGTCTCTGTGGTTCATGGGCATTTGCTGATGAGTTTACAGCACAGGAATGACTTACAGCACTTGCGCAGGGAGGCAGTGAGACAAGTCTACCAGTGGAAGAAGACACGGCCAAGGTGGGGGGATTTTAGCCAATCAGCCCATGACACATGGGATCCCTGTCTGAGTAGTTTTCACTCACAGAGGTCCATGCAAACCTGGATGGTGTGAAGGGCCATCTTTTGCCAAGCCAATTCTGTGGGGGACAACAGATGACATACTAGAAAAAGCTTGTCCTGACCAAAGACTTAAATCTTATTAAACTTGATCTTTCTGAATGAAGAAAACCCAGGAAAACATATTCTTAGCACAGCTTAATGCTTGACTTCCCTGACAGGCAGCCACGGAGGGAGCTGTCTTTCCCAAGCAGAAAACTAACCTCCTCCAACAGGTGCAGTAATTGGTATGCCACTCTCACCACCCACCAGATGTGGTCAAGAAAGGTCCTACATGCCTTCTGTATCTGAGCCTCCAAAATACAGGGATATCTCAGTGACTTTCCAGACCTGAGAATCACAGAATCACACAACCTGATGTAGTGGGAGGGATTGGAGGTCTCTTCCACCCCAAACCATTCTATGATTATATGATTCTATGATAAAACCATTTATGTTGGAAAGGGCCTTTAAGATCACCAAGTCCATCTGTAAACCTAACAGTATCACAAATAGATCCAGGATTTAACAAGAGGTAAAGCCTCTTCCGTAACTCTCTCTCTCACCTGGTCTGTGACCCCTGATGTGGTGCCACAGTGATTGGTACAAGCAGCCAAGTGTTGAAGTCTAGGTATGGTGGAATGAAGACTTGATGAGTAGACAGTTGCTAGGGAAACAATCCTCCCTTTAAGAGCTGTGGTCTCCGTGGGAAACAGAAGAAACAAAGCAGAGATCAGGGTCACTCTTGCTGATTGACCAGGAGAGTAAAAGGCTCATGTCTCATGAACATCTGTGCACAGAAGTTCTCATCCTATACACAGGATTTCTTGGAGGCTTCTGTAACATGGTCACGTCAACCAGCAAGACTGTATTTCAGCAAAACTGGGTCTCCAGGCACCTTCAAATTCTTCACATGATCTCACTGATTCCCAAGAGAGAGGAAGGGGCCTCCATCTTCGACATTAGAAAAGCAGAGATGGTGGGCTGGCAAAAGGTCTCGCATTGAGTCAGAGACAGAACCACAATCAGGCCCTCCTGTGTCCAGTGCCCAGTACTATATTCTAGGACTTCTCATCCACTCTGCTCCACCATGGACTGGAGCTCACACCAGGCCACTGGAATTTTTGCAACTCTCCTTCATGTTTGTAAAGCTGTTTTTCCCACCCAGCACAAGCAAGTCACAAGCAACAAAGAAGAACTCGAAATATTCATGAATGCATCATCTTAGAATTACATTTTATTCATTGTGAGAAATTGAAAAATTGATAGAAATCTACTAGTCATTCTTAGAAAATCTCACAAATTATTACTCAGCATATTCTTGCTTTACTTCCACCTCCTCCTTTTCCCTGTACCCTGGGCTGGAAACAGCTACTAGATCTCACTGCCTGAGAAATAGCTCTCCCCCTAGGCCTTGTTGCGCTTCATCTCAGAGACCTTGTAGCGAGCTGGGGCGCGGTGGAACCACTCTGACCAGGAACCATCATAAACAGCCACATCACGCTTGCCACACAGGTAGGCCGCCAAGGCGATGTGACATGCTGTAACACCCTTGCGGCACGTGGCTGCCAGTGGCTTTGAAAGATCCACCTTCTTCTCACGGAATATTTCTTGGATCTCCTCAATACTCTTCTCATGGCCAGTTTCTGATAGGAATGAGTGGAAGGGTATGTTCACAGCACCAGGGATGTGACCAGATTCCAGCCCTGCAAGAGTGGACAAGAGAAAAAAACGTGAGCAAGGAGACATTAAAGTAGGTAATGAAAGACACCTTCAAAAGAGAAATTAAAGAGACATCACTGCAGGTACTCCTGCTTTTCCAAGATACTCATCTGTTTCAGGTGATGATGAAGATGCAAAACAATATGGGGCTAAAACCAAGAGGACAAAGATCATTCAACTTCCAGAAAACTTAGAAACTTCCAGAATATTTAGCAAATTGCTGATGAAAACAATGAAAGGTAAGGATCTGAAGAAGCCTAAGATGTGACAAAAATCAAGAAGCAACACAGGAAAGATTTTAATAAAGGCATTGTGGGGATCTGTGTTAAAAGAAATGCAGCAGTGCATTTCTAACCTTTCCCAAGTATGCCAAGAGTCCAGAGTGAAATGGCTTTCCTAAGCAGGAAGTATGGTTTGTATGTGGCATTTGTGAAAGTAGTGATCTGTTACAGTTTATTCCTGTGTCACAAGCAACCTGAAAGTCAGCTGCATTCCTGCTCAGGCAGCTATGGGGAGCAATGGGAGCTCAGGGGCAATGGGAACAGAGAAGTGAGCATCCAGATTTTTATATCACTCCTTATCCACTCCATGGATGAAATCAGCATGGATTCTATTCTCCTACTGCTACAACTGACCAATTCAGGAAAGCCAAAAGCTGCATCAAGAACAAAGCCTTTAGAAGGAGGCAGACAGAAAAAGATGGATAAGATTTTCATCACACCCTTGAAATTCAAACTCTGTCACTACAAGCTTAATCAACATTCATTAAACTCAATGGAAGCTTCACTGACTTTTGAGAGGCCTTGGATCAAGCCTCATTGGGGCAGGAAACACTGTATTTTATGTCGGAGATGAATTTCAGGGAATGGTTCGTTATTAGGTTTGCACTTCTGATGAGACAGCCTTAGGAAAGTCACATCTTGCCTAAGCCATCAGGGTAACTGATCTCAGGAGATGGGAGAGACTGGGGCAGAGAATCTGTCACAGTCAAATGATTAACATGTGCCTACTCAGAGATTGCCATCGCACATCATAGTGACACTGCAGTTCCATCGCTCATGCAGAGTGATGCCATGAGATGATGAAATATGTCATAAGGGGAAAACAGAGTTTTGGTGGGGTATTGAGGAGGGGATTTTTGCTCTGCTGGACTAAGAGCGAGAGCCTAAAGGCAACCAAAGCTGCCCAGAGTCAGCTTCACAAGATCTCTCCCCATTCCAGATGGACCTTCTTCATCTCTTGATTCATCATCCCTGAGTGCCTTAGAAGTCTGGCACTGTTGTCTATTAGTCACCTCATGCATCCTTCAGAAGTATTTAGCATTACGGGGAGAAGTTAGGAGAAAAACTGCTGACTTCTGTAGGGACTAACATCTCAAAAAAACCTCCAATAAGACAGCATTTTGGACTAATGCTTTCACTGCATTTTTTCCAGTTCCAGAAAACAACAGTTCATCACTTCAGTACAGGGAACTGTAAAACCCACACTCATTAATATAGCATCTGTATGACAGAGGGGAAATAAAAATAAAACAAAAATGAGTGTGAGAAAACTCTGTAGTTCTCATACTGCAGAGCTTCTTACTGGAGTTACATGCCTGAGCTGGGCTACTGCCTTCCCACAGAATGAATGGTCCGGAAACTGTCATTTGGCAAGGGATTTCTGCAAGGCTGAAATACTGCAAGGCCACTGAAGTACCGGTGGGTCAACCCAATACAGACAAGTCTGTGAGCCGCAGAACAACATTCTCACACTATCCTAAGGCACCAGGCAGTGTAGTGAGATCAAGACGTCCTGGGGGTTGAACTATCAGGGCCAGCTCACGATCAATAAAGCTTGCTGTGCTTTCTCTTATGTGTTCTCTGGGCTTCACCTATTACATGTTCCAGGCACCAGGGTCATGATTGCTTTTCTAGACTGTTTACATGTATTAAAAATAGGTAGGTTTGTATCTCTTTCTTATTGAAAAATGGAATGACATACACTTACCACCCTTAAACAATACTTTAGGTAGAAGCTGAGCAGATTTGAAAAGAACAATCTCGTTTCAAAGCATTTTTTACTTTCATCTATAGGGAGACTTCCTTGCTCCAGAGATTCAGGAGGCTATTGGAGTTAGAAACCAGTGCTTTCAGTCTGCCAAGTGCAAGATGGGGAATTCTGTAAAACTGCATATACTCATGTACATGGGTGCTCAGCTGAAAGGGCGAGCTGATATTACACAACCACAATCCCTTGGACTGCCTAAGAAGTGCTCCGAGCGGTAGAGGAAATTTTGTCAGCTCTCTTTCTGCTAGGACAAGAGCAGAAAAACACAGACCTGCGAGGCAAGGCTGGACACAGCTGGGATTTGAACAGAGGAGAGGATACATCTGCTGCTGCCTCATATGACACAAAGCATACTCCACGTCAGATTCAGTCGCCCTTAAAAACTCCAGGAAGGATCCCTAGGATTACAGAGCCTGGTTCCCTGCTACTACAAGTGATCACTTTCTAAGCTCCCTTTCATAAAAGCACCCATCTCAGAACCAGTTTGGATTCATCACACTTCTAACTGAGGCACTTCCTTGCGCATGTCAAGAGGAATGTTCATTTCCAACATTAAGTTCATCACAGTCAGTCCATACACCATCTATCCTTGAGCTAATCTTGCCCTGTGGCTGCAACAGTTTTTCTCCCTTTCCTTTATTTTATTCCTCCAACATACTGACAGTGGGCACTTGGCATTCCTAACAACCTCATGCCTTCAGCCTAAACCCACTAAGAGCTCATTAGATACACTTTTCACTGCCTTGGCAACCCTAAAAACAGTTCTAGGTGACCACCAGGCTTCTGGGTAAGGAAGTAGCATTTCCTAGCATCTCAGCTGGTAGGCAGGAGGTTAATAATTGCTGTTCTCAAAGCCAAATTGCATCTGAGGTTCTTGTACCCAACTAATTCATCCAAGTCTTATTCTCTTTTACTGCTTCCAAATGTGGGTCTTCAGCTTGTAAGAGAAACACAAACAATTAAGTGATTAGGGCTACTAAACATCCAACTTTTCTCTCTGTAGCATTACACATCCATTCCCTTCTGTTGCTGCAGGTGGTACTTCACATAAAACTGCCCATGCAATCATTTAAACCTTCCCAAGGCTGTGCCGGCAGCACATTTCAGTTGCAACTCCCTATCTTCAGTGCCTCAATGATTCAGAAAAACATGAAATAAAACACAGAAGCATAATAATGAGATCATGCTGGCTATTTCCAGCCCCACAGATTTGCTTCAGCACAAGCTATTCTTATCTCCCTTATCTCCCGTTCACTCACTTTTTTGGGAATCTAATAGTACTTGTGCTATTTGCCCTGCTCTCACATTGAACTAATAATTGCCCCTCTAAAACTATGCCCAAAGTATTAATGAGGTTCAAAACGGAACAAGTTTGCCTTGCAGGTGTTTCCAATAGCTGGAAGGAAGGATCAGACTTAACTCCTAGGCATGCATGTTCCCATTTCTCTTGTTGGGCAAATCAATTCTGTTGGCAATGAAATAGAGCCCATAGCTGCAGTGCAAAATTACCAAAGTATTATATTCAATTTCACCTTCTTTTTGAATAATTTTTCTTGAAGAGGTTTTTGAAAGCCTTAGTTTATCCATAGTATGATAACAGATCACCAGCTGCCTAGATTGTGTCGTACTTCCTTTCCTAAATACACATACAAACATTTTTAGTGTTTCCATCCTACAGAACCATTCTCCAATTAAATTTATTAAATTTTTGCCTCATGGAGTTGTGATGCCACAGGACTGTTTTTTGACATATATTTGGGATGGAGATTGTCTGCCTAACAGACCTGAGCATATCTTTTGGTCATACTCAGTCTTTAAAAATTATTATTTCTGCTTCTTTCCCCTTCTTCTTGCTACGCCTCTCCCTACTCTGCAGACTTATCCTCAGAATAGAAAAAAATAATGGTAGTACAGATCCTGCATAATTCTGAGGCTATACACAAATAATCTCTCATCTAGAACTCCTGCTAACTGCATAGCAGTCTTATTGACTCCTTTTCTCCTTGTTCTCTTTTTATTCACTTTGCTCCAGCCGTTTCTGTTATTTATTTAAATTCCTTCTGCCAAGTTTCACTCAGCTTGGCTTCTGGCAATCCTCCCTCACAATTTGTAACCTGTAATATGTTATCTTCTTCACAGCTTAATCCCATTTTCCACATCTGTTAAGATTCTCTGCTTAAATATATGTTCTTTGGTTGGCTGTTTATCTAGCTAAGACTGCAGCCCCTTTACTTTAGCCTTTCCCTTTGCGATGAAAGCTCCAGATGGAATTTCTTAAATGTCAAAAAAGACAAAAGACGTGCCTTGTCCACATTTAACTCCCCGTGGTTTTGGAGTTGGCTGACTGCAGAGAGCTGTTCCTTTCCAAACACCTCCTCTGTTGCCTCTTTTTTTCTCTCTTTCTCTTCTATCCAAACTGTATGCCTTGGAAGTGACCATTAGTGATCTCACCTAACCTACCGTGAACTCACTGGTATTGGTCCTGGCTAGCTCCCTGATGAGTCTTCGCAGTCAGATCAATATACCTTTGCCATCAATGCGAAAATGCTGCCTGTGTATACAGCAGAGGAGTCAACTGTAAGAACCAGAAGGGTCATGGTACTAATTCTGGCAGCTGATGTTTGTCAGCCTCCTCACATAAATGGACATCTTTGGATTGTAAATTCCTGTGGATTGAAACAGATTTGGATAAAGTCTCTTACTGTCTGTGTTGGGCCTTGAAGTAATCTTCACAGCCAAAGGAGAGCCAGTCCACTCCCAGCTGCAGACTGTGCTTGAAAAAGAGAGGGAAGAAGTAGCAACATTTCATTCTTACTCCTACTGCCACTGAACATTCAAGCCGAGCAGAAGCTTTATGTTTGGGGCAGGGAGGACTAAGAGATGGGAACATGGGCAAAAACTTAGAGTTGTGTATCCACAAGGGAAACAAGGACTACTCAAGGTCTGACAATAAGAAGAAACTAGTAGGAAACTCATTAAATTACTTTGGGTTTGATTTCTTTTTTAGATGACAGATTTCTGTCTGGCAACTTCCCTCTCTTTTCTCAGGTGTCTGCAAAAGAATTCAGAAATTTGCAGCTTTTCTCTATACATTGTTCCTTGGTTTTCAACGCCCATTGCTCAAGAGAGTCAGAACTGGTCACCATCATGTAATTATTTTTATCATCTGCCCCAGGATTGCCTGGGATTGGCTCAGTCCAAGCTGGTTCCACAGACCCACATCCTGCAATGCCAGAGTTAGTAGAACCTCACAGAACCAGGCTGGGCCATTGCTGAATCACAGCTAGTGAGCAGATCTGAGCTGCTAGTTCCTCTAGAAACACAGCACTGTGCATAGACACCTTTAACTACTCAGTGCATAGGCCAGAGCTCCACACTATGCATGAACATCCAAGCTTTTTCATCCAAAGCAATACCTACATTTAATACATATTGGAATGGTTTGGGTTGGAAGGGACCTTAAAGATCCACCCCTATGTCATGGGCAGGGACACCTTCCACTAGATCAGGATGCTGAAAGCCTCACCCAGCTTGGCCTTGAACATCTCCAAGGGTGGGATGTCCATGACTTCTCCGGGCAACCTGTTCCAGTACCTCACCATCCTCACAGTAAAAAAGTGCCTCCTAATATCTCATCTAAATGTACTCTCCTTCAGCTTAAATCAGTTACCCTTCATCCTATCACTGCACCTCCTGATAAAGAGCCCCTCCTCCTCTTTCCTCTAGGCCCCCTTTAAGTACTGGACAGCTGCTGTAAGATCTCCCTGGCCTGCAGAATTGCCATCCATTTTTCTCTGCCCTGGAAACCTGGGTAAACCTCTCCTAGCAACTAAAAATTATCCATGTATTAAGGCTTATCTTAAATGCTACAGAGGTCTAAATCCCAGCAAGGTGGCTGCTGCATAAAAATAAAACAAGGACAGCTAATTCTTACCATAAGGTACTGAAAAACTAAAGAGGCAAAAGAGTCAGCTGCAATTAGCCTCTTCTAGAGATGGAGTTCATAGAGCTGGAGGGATTAATTGACTTAATTAGGAAGTCAAGAGCTGAGGCAATAATTAAACTGAAATCACCTGAGAACACAGCAAGTTCCTTCACCTCAAGACCACTCTTCTTCTCTAAATTGCAGGCAACACTTCTGTTCCCTGATTGGATAAACCCTGTAATTAATCAGCATCGATTTCAAATCGCTGTTTTAGGTGTATGTGATGCCTTTTACTCACTGCTGGCTGTGGTGCAGCTACTGGCTAGCCTGGTTCAGAAAGCTGTCAAGCTCCTGTGGAACAAGCAGCTGCAGCTGGAGTGCTTATCCTGCTGGATCTGCTGTGGGAAGCAAAACTGGACCACCACAAATAAACTGTTCCATGCTGACTCATTTAAAAGGAAAAATTTGTTTTCAAGATGCTCTCAGGGGCTGCAATACTTGTCACCTAGTGACAACTTTGGGAAAGAATGTGAAATCCATCAGCTTCCTGAGGGGAGCATTTTATTCCTATCTTGAGGTTAAAATTCAACCTTCATTTTGAAGGGCTGTAATAGGTGAAGAAATGGAATTAATGATAAGCCTAACTCACTCTTTCTGCAACAGTCTTCTCCATCACTCCCACTTTCTCACTTTCCATGTCATCTTGCACAGGTTGAGTGTGTTGAGGGGCTCACCATAAACACTCATGCAAACCACACATCCAGAGCCATTCACAACAAAACGCTCCTGAGGTTTGGATGCAGGAATTTATTTCACGACATGCTGTCACACTCAGTGGCTGTAGAGCAGCACACACAAGCAAACAGCCAGATCAGAATGTCAGCCTACACACCAGGCAGCAGCACGTTGCTGTGTCTGGACCACAGAGGCCACTTGCATTCCCAGTCCTGCCATGGAGCTCTCAGCTCAGACCCAACAACTGCCGCTAAGCTTTTACGTGCTTTGTTTTTGAAACTCAACGTTTGGGTTTTTTTAAAGCATTTCTGTGATCCCCTTTGAAGAGGTTACTCTGGGATATAATGAAGCTTAAATGACATAGTAAGGGTCGCCCGTAACAACCAGCTTGAATTTCATTCTAGGGAACTGCTACACCAGCTGCCCAGGACTTCTCCCATCCCTGCTGCTCCTGTGCCCAGTGTTTGATAAGGGTAACAAAATCAATTTTTGTTCCTGTTTTGTAGGGTATCCAAGAGAGGCTGACAGCCCACACATTCAGGAAGAGTCTGGGGCTTTTCTGACTTGTTGAGACTTACCAGCAGAGAGCTGAAGGACAAAGATCAGCTGAAGCAAGTTCTCAGTTCGCTGAGAACCAGGGCAAGGAAGGGAAACATCCCCGGGGTTAGTGTATTGCCTAAAACCTGGGCTTTTGCTGCAGCATTCGTTATGGTGAGAAGTGCCTGTATGAACACCGATAGTTCATGCATGCCTGCTAGTCTTAGATAGGACTCTGATCAAACACCTGGGAGCTCTCAACTCCTGTGTTTGCATTCCGTCTGATTAACTTCTGCGGGGTGTGGGATGGTGGATGTTGGAGCCAAATGACTGCAAACCTTTTCTGCTATTTCCTCCTGCAGCTTTACAACCAAGTGCTGGAAAAGCAACCTGTGAGGGCACTGGGATCCGAGTGTTCAACTGTGGATCCCTTAAAGTCAATCAACGAGTTAGGCTGAGGCACGCCTGTGCATTAGAACAAGCTGCTTGCTGTCTGGGAAGGTGTCGTTACACCCAGACCAGTACAGACACTAGAGGTACTTAAGGATATGGCTTAGCAGCAGATAGGTTTGGTTAGACTCGATGATCTCAGAGGTCTTTTCCACCCTGGTGATTCTACGATTCTCACCCTGCTCCAGTGCAGGGGGCAGGTCCGTTACCTTGGTCCAGCTCGGTTCCTCGGAACCGTCCCTCAGGGCGGGAATCCACCACCTGGAACCGCAGGGAACCCACGTTCTGCATCATCTCCTCGAAGGTCTTCACCAGGGCTGTGTTCAGCTTGGCCTTAAAGGCAGCCGGGGCAGGCTGGCTGACCTCAGCTGTGACAGGGTGCCCTTCTTTCACCCAATTCTTGAAGCCACCGTTAAGTACAGAGACCTCCTTGTGCCCAAACACCCGGAACATCCACCAGGCGCGAGGGGCATAGAAGGAGCCCACCTCGTCACCATCATACACCACCACGTGGGTGTCGTTCCCGACGCCGAGGCTCCCCACGTAGTCGGCAAAGTGGGTCTCGCTAGGCAGCATGAAGTCGTAGGGGGAGGCCTTGTCCCGGCATTCCTCGATGTCGAAGAAGGACGCCCCGGGGATGTGCCTCTCCCTGAACTCCCGCCGGGCGTCCCGCTCCTGGGGCGGGTACCACGACGCGTCCAGGACCCGCAGGCTCGGTCCCACCCGCCCGGCTCGTACGGCTTCCGACAGCCACTTGGCCGTCACCAGCGCCCGGCCCAGCACCTGCGGCGACATCGCGGCGGGGCCAGAGGAGACGCCGAGGGCGGGGACAGGGACATGTGCTCGCAAAATGGCGGGGGGGGTTGGTGGTGGGGGTGATGGGCGGGGAGAGACGGGGCGGGGCGGGGCGGGGCCGGGCACGCGCGCGCACGTGCCCGCAAAATGGCGGCTGGGGGAGCACCGGGAGTGGGAGGGGGGGTGGGGGGCGCGCACACGTAAAATGGCGGCGGGGGTGATAGGCGGGAAGAGAGGGGGCCGGGCGGAGGTTGAGGTGAGGGGGACACGCGCGAGCACGCAAAATGGCGGCTGGAAGGGGGAGGGTGATGGGCGGGGAGAGAGGGGGTGGAGCCGGCCGGAGGTTGCGGGGGACGCGCGCGCACGAAAAATGGTGGCGGGGGAGGGGAGGGTGTGTGCCGCTGGGG
Source organism: Clamator glandarius (assembly GCA_033459285.1). NCBI lineage: Eukaryota > Metazoa > Chordata > Aves > Cuculiformes > Cuculidae > Clamator > Clamator glandarius. Next base: position 1,251,356 of record JAUNZM010001251.1, read on the forward strand.
GAAGGGCGCGCGCGCGTGCAAAATGGCTGCCGGGGTCGGGGGGTTGCGCACGCAAAATGGAGGGGTGGGGTGGGGAGGGGTGGGAGGCGCGGCCCGAGGGGGCGGTGCGGGAGCTGGGCCGGGAGGGCCGCCCCGCGGCGGTCGATGCTGGCGGGGGCGGAGGGCTCAGCACGGAGGTACGGGCTGGTCCCGTTCCGCTCGTTTCCCCGGCGCTCCGCGGGGCGAGGCGCGGCCCCGGGGCTGGGGAGCGGCCGGAGGGGCTCGGGGCGGTGGGAGGCAGGGGAGGGGGCAGAGCCCTTTCTCGTCCTTGGGCCGCGCCTCAGCCCGTAGGGCTCCGTCCCCTCCGCTCGGGGGCCCGTCGAGCTGCTGTTAGCGCTGCTGGGGTTCGGGTCCCCCCCTGCTCGGGGTCTGCGGGCCCCCCGCTTTCCCTTCTCGCTGCTGTCAGCTCTACCAGAGCTCGTGTCCCCTCTGCTCGGGGTCCCAGGGACAGCCCTGCGCCCCTCTCGCTGCTGTCAGCGCTGGCTGGTGGTGGAGGGGCCGTGTGGACTACATGGGTGGTCACCAGGCAGGGCTGTGGCATGGCTGGCCCGCTCAGATCAGGCTTTGGGCTGAGCGCTGTGGAACTCTGCTTTTGGGGCTGGAGCATTTCAAAGGAGAAAGACCTCGGAGTGTTGGTTGACAGCTGACTGAACATGAGCCAGCAGTGTGCCCAGGTGGCCAAGAAGGCCAATGGCATCCTGGCCTGTATCAGAAACGGCGTGACCAGCAGGTCCAGGGAGGTTATTCTCCCTCTGTACTCGGCACTGGTGAGACCGCACCTCGAGTCCTGTGTTCAGTTCTGGGCCCCTCACCACAAGAAGGATGTTGAGGCTCTGGAGCGAGTCCAGAGAAGAGCAACGAAGCTGGTGAAGGGGCTGGAGAACAGGCCTTATGAGGAGCGGCTGAGAGAGCTGGGGTTGTTCAGCCTGGAGAAGAGGAGGCTGAGAGGAGACCTTATTTGTCTCTACAACTACCTGAAAGGAGATTGTGGAGAGGAGGGTGCTGGCCTCTTCTCTCAAGTGACAGGGGACAGGACAAGAGGGAACGACCCCAAGCTCCTCCAGGGGAGGTTTAGGCTGGACATCAGGAACAAATTTTTCATGGAAAGAGTCATTGGGCACTGGCAGAGGCTGCCCAGGGAGGTGGTTGAGTCACCTTCCCTGGAGGTGTTTAAAGGACGGGTGGATGAGGTGCTGAGGGGCATGGTGTAGTGATTGATAGGAATGGTTGGACTCAATGATCTCGTTAGACTTTTCCAACCTTGTGATTCTGTGAATCTCCTTTACTGCAGGCTTAGCCAGCACCTCAGTGCAGACACATATCTTTGGTCCCAATATGCGTGTTCTTCCTGTCACTTTTTGGTAGTCTGGTCTCTAATTTGCTGACTTCCTTCCTTTTACAGTCAGGTGGATTCAGGCAGACCCCAGGAATCAAGTAGTCTTGGCTAGGACTTGGGAGCAATGTCACAACTTCTCTACCGTGCTCTGGTATCTGCGAAATGGCTTTCAGAAGCCATCAAGTCGCAGCAAGCTGGCTTGGCCTTGAGAATCGTGGATGCATCCTGGTATTTGCCAAAGATGAAGCGTGATCCAAAGCAGGAATTTGAGGAGCGCCACATCCCTGGTGCAGTTTTCTTTGACATTGACCAGTGCAGTGACCGTACGTCACCATATGACCACATGCTGCCCAAGGCTGATGACTTTGCTGATTATGTGGGGAAACTAGGTGTGGGGAACGATTCCCATGTTGTGGTGTATGATGGCAGCGATCAAGGTCTCTTCTCAGCACCCAGGGTGTGGTGGATGTTCCGGGCCTTTGGACATGAAGCTGTCTCCCTTCTGGATGGTGGCCTGAAGAACTGGCAGCGAGAGGGGAATGCAGTGAGCTCTGGGAAAAGCCAGGTAGCTCCTGCTGAGTTCCATGCCTCCTTGGACAAGTCCCTGGTGAAAACCTATGAGGATGTGTTAGATAACTTGGATTCCCACCGCTTCCAATTAGTGGATGCGCGCGCCGCAGGACGGTTCCGGGGAGTAGAGCCAGAGCCCCGAGACGGTAACGTGCCTCTTGAGACACTCGCATATAAAAAGGGGCTTCATTTAAGGTGTCTATATTAGTTTGACTCTTGTAGAACTGATAAAGGGAACTAAGGTTGTCCTTCATGGGATGACACCTAAGGCAGTGTATCTACCTGTCCTCTTCTGTTGACTAGCAAATGTTGCTCGCTCTTTGAAAATTCAAGAGTGGGGAAGCAGTGTATTTTTTTTTTCTTCTCATGAGGGGATGGGGTGAGGAATGTAACTTTCATACACCTCAAAGATACTGATTGGCCTCTTTGTATGCTGGTGCTACTCTTCCCCCTGAAAGGCCCTGTGGAGGTGCTTCAGTCAGTGCCTTGTTAGAGTGGCTTACTCTGTTGCTGCGAAGATGTGGAGGGAAGTGGGAGGAGGAGAAGAGCTTGACATGTGGTGACCCGAAGGTTAGAGCCATCTTTCCTGAGTCATCAGTAATACCTAGTAGAGTTTAACAAAAAGAAATGTATTTGTTATTACAAGATACACTAAACAATAAATATTCCTCTCAGTGAATTAGAGAATGGGGTTTGCAATGGATTTGTCCCAGATGGTAGAAGTTAATTCCTGTCCATATTGCTTTCCCTACAGGAATTGAGCCTGGTCATGTCCCTCAGTCGATGAACATCCCCTTCACTGACTTCCTCACAGAGTCTGGCTTAGAGAAGACCCCTGAACAGATCCGCAGTCTGTTCCAGGAGAAGAAGGTGGACCTCTCAAAGCCAGTGGTAGCCACGTGTGGCTCTGGGGTCACTGCTTGCCACGTGGCTTTGGGTGCATACCTCTGTGGCAAACCAGATGTTGCTGTGTACGATGGGGCCTGGGTGGAGTGGTACATGAGGGCACAGCCTGAAAATATTATTTCTGAAGGAAAGGGGAAGACAGGGTAGTAAGCTGCTTCTTCTCCCACCTGTACAGATCTTAGAATCATGGAAACATTAAGGTTGGAAAAGACCTCTAGGATCATCAGACCTGAAGATAATTTGCCTTGAAACAAGATTTGGGAAAGATGGATTTAGCATTCCTGGTTAAGTGTTGTGAGGTTAAAGTGCTGGGTAACAAGTCTAGGCACATGGTGCTTCAGCACTTTCTCCTTACCTTTCTGCTGCTGCTTAGGAGCATGAAGATGACCTGGGCAGCCAGCTCTAAGTGAACCTGCTTAAGCCAGTGGGTGAATCAGGTGTCCTCCTGAGATCATTTGCAACCTCAGAAAATGATTCCATGACTTTTTTACAGCATCATATGGAAGGGAGAGAGTGCTGGTGGTGGTGTGGGGAAGTAATTAAATCAAGCCAACCTTATGAGTTGGGACATTTCACCACCTTCACTCTCAAGATGATCATACTTTTGTAACTGTGCCTCATGATCTTGTTGTCTGCCTCTGTCCTGGAAGCCATCCATGCATTTTATGGCCATTTTGAGTGCAAAACTTAGGGGAAAATCAGCTTTTAAAGGAGCAAATATGGCTTCCAGTTTGGCACATAGGTTAGAGACTTGATTGGGATTTTTTCTTGCACTTGGACTCTAACTGCAATATGTACTTAACTGGTTTTGTACCCCCCATTACTCCAAAATACCCTTTGGAGTAAAAAAAAAAAATTAAAAAAAAATTGAGATTAAACGAGAGTAAATAAACCTGTGTTTCAAGGTCTTTCTACTGAATGGAGCTCATGTGAGTGTTGCTTGGGTGGTTCCTGGAACTCTGTTTTAATGGGACTGCTTTGTCTTTATGATTCAAATGAAACATTTTCTTCTGCTGAGTAGAATGAATTCTCTGGCCCTCAATGAACTCTTTGGCTCAGGAAGGACAACAGCGTGCCTCTGTCTTGGAATTTCTTGCCATCTTCCTCCTTTCAGTCCTTGCCCATTTGCTTTTTGGCCTAAAACTCCATGTAAGTCAGTTACAGCTTTGTTCTTCAAAGACTGGATGAGTGTTTCTGTTCTTTCCATGAGACCTGGAACCTTGAAAAACAGGAACTGAGACCTACAGAGAAATAGCCTACAACAGCAAGTATTTTTCCCCAAGACCATTGTCGTATATTAGAGCTGAAATTCCCTTGGATATCCCTGACAATGTTGAAGAATTTATTCTCTCCAGGATTTTCTCCTCTCAAAAACCCAACCAAACCAAAGAGTTAATGAGATATTTTCTGCCCTTGGGCTTACAGCAACAGGTATCTGTGGACATCTGAAGATGATGGAGCCATCCTTTCTAGGGGATACAATGGATGCTTATGGTCACAAATTTGCAGGGTCTGATCCTAGCCACTGAATAGAAGAGCTGAATCCTTTCCTATTGGAGAGTGATTGTTCTTCACATTTCCTCTGGCATCTGTTTGCTGCAGCCTTGGCTTCTTCCTGGACTTGGCTTGTGTGTGCACAAGTTCCATTTCTGCTTGCCTCCTGCGGAGCTAGAGTATCGCTATTGGGATTATTTCTTCCTTTGTCCTCCCCACCCATGCATACAGCCTGAACCTTCTTTCTACCCTTTTCAGGTGACTGAAAGCATTCAGTTTCTCTACTTGCATCCACTCTAAGAATCTAGTTCTTCAGGGACTTGGGGCTGGCTTTACAGTGAGTGCACAGGGATCCGAAAGGAGTGATCTTTTAGAAGGCAGTGCAAGACACAGGTCTAGATAAAGTAATAAATCTTCATATTTGCCAGCTTCCATTTAGTTCTTTGGGCTTGGACTTGTCAAAAGGGGTTTCCTTTGCAGGTTACAGCATACCCTGCAAATCATTAAAAGCCTTTTGGTTCTGGATCTAATTGATGGTTTAATTTTCTTTTCGTCCCTGCTAGGGAATGATTTTCTACTCTCATGCTTTGTGAATTTCCCCACCCAGGTAATCACTGTATTTTTCAATGTTGGTAGCATCCCTTTCTTTTGTCCCAAGTGAGGTAATTTTCTAGCAAATGTTTCCTGCATGGGAAAAGAAATTAATTGGCATGGCATCCAGGACATCTAATTTTAGCCTGTAACTCAGGGCATTTTAAAAAAAAACAAAACCTTTTCAAGCTGAAATATGGTGTTGATATGAAAACAAAAGGATAAGTACTCTGGGGTGACTGGCTGGGAAGAGTAAGTGATGCTAAAGTCTGTGGAGGGGCCTCCCAGTCTGAGCAGGAAGGGTACTGCTTTTTAAGACGCTTTAAGTTAAATGTATTTGTGCAGCGTTTCCTGGTATGAGTTCTTATAGGAGGCTCTGTCTCGTGATGTCGTTTCAGTTCGGGATTTCTAGCTTCTCCCTCTTATCAGCCAAGCTAAGAGACTTTCACATGGCGGGTCAGTAAAGTTTAACACCCTGGGCGTGGCTGGGTGGTGAGGCTGATTTTGTCAATATGTGTCCAGGCCTCTATGTGCAAGCAAACAGGAGGGCTGTGCCTGCCCTGTTTTTCCAGGAAAGCTTAATTATTAGAGAAAATTGACGTTCTTTGAGACTTTGTTAATCTTTTGCAATGGATGCAGGGGGGTGGCTTTTGCACATGCCCTTCTGAAACATTTGGCAATGCAGCGTAAGTTCTCCATTTCTTTTTTTATTGCTGACTGCTCAGTGGGAATGTCTGCCTCCTCTTGAGACTGACCTGCTTTTCTCTGCCCTGTTGTATCATGGGGAAGGGTCTGGTGCAGCCCAGTCATCCATGTGGAGATTGTAAATGAAGTGCAAGATTTCCCTTTCCACTTGCTCTAAATTTTAACTGTGTGGCTTGATGACGTCTAGCAGCACCCTTCCCCTTCTCCGGTATGTGTGTCAAGGTTGGCAGTACTCAAATTCTCCGAGATGGGTTTTGAACCACAAAATCTCAGTGGTTCTTCTGTTTCCCAGCTTTTGGCAAACGTTTTACCATGTGCTTGGCTGTGCCTTATTTCCCCACAGAGGAGCAATGATGAACATCTTCCTCACAACAGGGCATTTTGTCTTTCTAGGGTATGCCTTGCTACATCATATGTGACCAAGAATGTCTTTTGATATTCTTCCTCCTTTCAGTTGAGATCTGTTCTTCTACTGCAGGCAAAGCACTGGGAATGTTGTGTAGACTGAGATGATGTTTTCAAAGCCTAGAGACTGTAAAAACCTATTTTGAACCACAGCAGATGCTACTGGACATATGGAACGTCTGAAGGGACTTGCACCAAGACTATAAATGTTCTGCAGATCTTATGGCCCTGATTCAGTGGGTGGGTTTCCTGTGTGAACTAGAAACTGGGAAGGGGGGAAGTGCATATGAATGCAAATCATTAAAATTCATGACTCTCCTGTGGAAAATTTGCCACAGGGAAAGGGGGACAGCATATCTTTGATAGGATACGGCTGATAACGGCCAAAAAAGTAGCCTAAAACCCAGCCCCGGTGTAGAAAGAGGGTTACATCACTATGTAAACTGGAGAATTCCAGGCCATCATGTAAACGCTTTATTGATTGATTAGTATATTTTACTATCTGTAATACTCTCGTCCTGTAGCAGTTTTGGACTGTGTGAAAACAGTCTGGACAATGGTTCTCCCAACAGTAGTCCCATAGTCCCTTGTCTCTCACATCTTCATTTGCTGCCTTCCTTTTCGTTCTCTACTGCTGCCTAGCAGTCAGTTTGCACTGTTTCACATTTCATTTCCCAGCAAAACTTTTGTTCCCCTGCGAACTTTCCTAAATCAGCACTTCTGCCAGCACTGCTGTCCCTTCCCACTAATGACCACTGTATGAGCAATGGTAATCACTTTTACCTGTGGGGCCTTTTCTCCTTGTCTCTCCTAGTCCCAGGTCACAACTGGGTACTATGACTGTTCTTTCCTCCTCCCAGCACTGTTCCATCAGAGGTGCTAAGTGGTGCACGTACACCCAGGCTTCGCACACTAGTTTGAATGTAGATGTGTTCCCTGCCTGCCAGAGTGGTGACACTATCTGTGCATACACACAGTGATCCCTGCTCCCAGTGATGCTCCACAATGCAACAATTCCTTAAGAGCAGCTCTGCAATGTCGGTGATGCATTGAATGCCATTTGCTCAGCTGACTCGTCGCACTACAGTGTATGTACAGAGCTACAGCGTGTGTAGCTTTCTGCAGGTTCACACTGCAGGCCTTCTGGCTGCTGAAACAAGAAACTCTCAGTTTACCTTATGCTCTGTTTTCCTCAGATCTTGGCATCACCTATCTACCCAGTGGCTGTCCAGCTTCTCCTGCCCCCAGTCTATCTGTGTCATGCTTAACTGGGCACTCAGTGGGGCTGTATGATGTTATGTGATCACACTGCCCCATACAACCTCTTGCTTGCTCCTGCCATTATGTTTCTGTGCATGTGTTTTATGTATAGTTATCATCAAAGCAGGAGGAACAGCCATGTGATGATTTAAATTTATTTCTCCTCTGTTCTGTTGCTTGATTTTAATGGACCTTAACAAAGGGATGCTAGTTGCTTCTCAGAGCTGTGTCTAGTGATGCTGTGCAAATCAGGCTAGTATTTAGTGTACACCACTGACTTATCATAGAATTTCAGTTAGTAACTCACTGCAGGCTGATTCTTCCTAGGAAGGATTTTCCCATGCTATGGGGAATGCTCTGGTTAGGGGTGGTCCAGTAAATTTTGTACTGTATGATGTTGCAGAAAAGAAGGAGTTGAGAGTGGTGTGCCTTGACCTCTTTCCTTACTCATAGTAAACCTCCTCAGATTTACCAACTAACCTTTCACACATGGCCCTGGGGTGAGCAAGACTTGAAGTGCTGGCCACAGATGGAGGCTGGCGTTGATGGAAGAAGGTGTGCTCTCACTACAGACCATCTCTGAGCTGAGAGCAGCACTGGCATGGGGGAGGTTGGGGAAGAATCACACAGAATGGTCAGGGTTAGAAGGAACCTCTGGAGATATCTAGTCCACCCTCACTGCTAAAGCATGTTCACCTAGAGCAGGCTGCACAGGATTGTGTTCAGGCAAGTGATGAATATCTCCAGAGAAGTAGATGCCAGAGAAGGCATCAAACCCAAGATATTGGGCCTAAAAAGGAGGCAGAAGCCGAGGGCCTGCGAGAGGAGAAAAGGGAGTCAGAGTGAACCTTTGATAGAAGAAGGAAGAAAACAAAGGCAGGGCAGACTTCTTGGAGGGAGAGAAAAGAGGCTATAAGGCTGCCATTCCCAACTGCTGCATTGCCATCGGAGAGCCACGGTGCTCACCCTAATTCTCTCCTGGAGCTACGGCAAGCATAGACTGGATCCTCCATCCCTGACACAACAGAGTGCAGGGCAGAGCTCTAAGATTTGTCATGGTTTGACTCAGAGACAGGAATGGGAGGGCAGCTGTCCCACAACCCGGAGCTGTGTTGTACTCTGTGATGCTTCAGCTCAGGTCAGTGTTAGTCTGAGCATCTTTGATGTACTTCACAGCTCAGTGGACACTGGTCCAAGGGCTAGGCGCTAATCTGGGCCAAAGTCTGCTCCATACGGGTAGGCAAAAATAACTGTTCATCTTCTCAATGTCATTGGTCACTCGAGTGCTGGCCACCTCTTGATATAAATTCAAGGACATCCAGAGATATTTGAATTTACAGTCTGCAGCAGCTGAATTGTTTTTGTGCTTAAATTAGCTAGAGGTCAGCAATCTCAAAACCTTTTCCTTGTTACCCTTTCTTCCCTTCCTCCCCTTTGCACTCCTCTGCAGAAGGAGCAAAGTACAGTTACACCATACTTGTGAAGGAAATTCTGGGTGATTTGGGGGAAGGGTGTCATTGCCTTTGTGTCCTGTAATGATAAAAGTGAGTGATTTATATGTAAAATAACAGGGAAGGATGAAAAGAAAGTGAATATAAAAGTATAATATAATCTTACTCTTTATCCACCCTCTTCTCCAATAAATCCCCACTTCAAAAGAAACAAAGATCTAAGTGCAAGAACAATAAAGTGTCTGCAGGGCACCACGGCATCTCTGCAGTGCTGCCTTGCTCTGGCAAGAAAGATGCAGAAAGTTGCTTGGGGGAAGGAAGGCTTTGGGCTACGTTCGGGTGTAACATCAGCCTTTCATTTCCACTCCATATGCTCAAGCTGCTGGCAAGCATGGTCGTGCTTGGCTGGGAGTGGGAAACGCAGAACTGCTGGAGAGTTTGTTCAGTTTGTGTGTGTACCAGTGTGAGAAACACTCATTCACTGGTAAAATATTAAAAAGGACAGAGTCTTCGAAGCAAAGGCAATAATACTTTTATTTTACAATTCAGTGCTGAATTGGATGCCCTTCTAAAAAAGGCATAACATCTTACAAAAGCAGCGGGCGTAAGAACCATATAAATCTTCAAAGAATACTCATTATTTTTTGGATTATCCAACCATATCTGGAGACTTCCTTCAGGTTATCTCTTAACCTAAGACAACTACATCTTGCTAGACAACTAAGCATATTGATAAATTCTTGCAACTCTAAGAGAGTGTTTATTCTTTCAGGTTATTTATCCATGTCTGGAGATTGTTTGCATATCATCTCTTGATACAAGACAGATTTATATGAAGACAGATTTATATGACGAGATAATTAAACATACAAACCAGCTGCAGCAAAACTTATCAATTAATTCTCACACCAAGGAGAGCATTGGAACAGTCCCATAGGGTGTGAATTACTGAGCTCCAGGGGAGGCAGTGGCAAAGGCAGAATGTAGGTACAGCAGGACTGGCGCAGGTGAGGCTCTACTGGAGCAGGTGAGGCTCTACACTGAGAGTTGCTCAAACACAGACAGGGATGGCAGGAGCACAAGGGGAAGGATGCAAGGGGTCTGTCTGGTGTGGTTTATGCCGCTAGGGCAGAGCTGGGGGGGTGTACGCTGAGCCAGCGATTCTTCTGAGCTGGAAGAAAAATCATCCCTGCCTCCTGCCAACATGTCACGCAGCTCCGGGATACAGTTCCCAGAAGTGTCCCTACGTGTGTCAGCAAGAAGGCAACTGTCTGCACATTTGGCAGCAAGAACAACGTGGCAACTGATGCAGCAGTGAGATGGAAGCCTGAGGATCTCCTGAAGGGAAAGATGTGGAGTACAGCACCAAGGAGCTTGACCTGCCGATTGCCAGGGCGCAGGTTGTTCTTCCTGGCCCCAAGGAACCTTGCAGGCAACGCAGAGGACTGGAAGCAGGCGGAGCACGTCCCCAGGGCTGGGATCGCGCAGTGGGTGCAGCCCCCTCGTAGCTGGAACCGGGGGCTGGGAAAACTACACTTCCCAGCGCCCTTTTGTGCACGTCCCGGCAAACTACAGTTCCCAGAACCTTTTAACGAGCCGGAGAGGATGTCTATGAAAATAAGTGCTGATGATTTTTGCATAACACCTCCGAGGTGCCTCGGTTAGCGAAAACGGTAACAGCAGAAAAGCCAGGGAGCATCAGAGCTCCGGAGATGTAGGTTTGCTCCCCCCCAGTAGCCGCAGCTGTGTCCTCCAGCACAGAGCATCCTTCCTCCCCTCGGGAAGGCTCCTGGCTCCCGGGAAGCACGGCTGCTGCGGAGGGAGAGTCGGATAAACTACAGATCCCGGCATTCTCCTGCGGGCAGCACCTGCGGCAGCCCCTGCACGCCAGGGGTCGGGGGATGAGGATGAGGATGGAGGGCGGGGAGGAGATGCAGGGCGCCGGCGGGCTGCGCTGCTCCTGGGGCATCCCACCGCCTGCGGGCACCCAGGCCAAGTGGGTGAGGCTCAATGTGGGGGGCACCGTCTTCCTCACCACCAGGCAGACCCTGTGTCGGGAGCAGAAATCTTTCCTGTGTCGCTTGTGCCAGGGTGAGGATCTGCAGTCGGACCGGGTAAGGCAGCTGGGTTGCCTCCCGCACCGTGCCCCACAGAGCATGGGCAGGGATGCAGGGATGGAGCCAGACCCCAAGAGCTGCAGGAGGGATGCAGGGATGGAGCCAGACCCCAAGAACTGCAGGAGAATGCAGGGATGGAGCCAGACCCCAAGAGCTGCAGGAGAATGCAGGGATGGAGCGAGACCCCAAGAGCTGCAGGAGAATGCAGGGATGGAGCCAGACCCCAAGAGCTGCAGGAGGGATGCAGGGATGGAGCCAGACCCCAAGAGCTGCAGGAGGGATGCAGGGATGGAGCCAGACCCCAAGAGCTGCAGGAGGATGCAGGGATGGAGCCAGACCTCAAGAGCTGCAGGAGAATGCAGGGATGGAGCCAGACCCCAAGAGCTGCATGAGGGATGCAGGGATGGAGCCAGACCCCAAGAGCTGCAGGAGAATGCAGGGATGGAGCCAGACCCCAAGAGCTGCATGAGGGATGCAGGGATGGAGCCAGACCCCAAGAGCTGCAGGAGGATGCAGGGATGGAGCCAGACCCCAAGAGCTGCAGGAGGGATGCAGGGATGGAGCCAGACCCCAAGAGCTGCATGAGGGATGCAGGGATGGAGCCAGACCCCAAGAGCTGCATGAGGGATGCAGGGATGGAGCGAGACCCCAAGAGCTGCAGGAGAATGCAGGGATGGAGCCAGACCCCAAGAGCTGCAGGAGGATGCAGGGATGGAGCCAGACCCCAAGAGCTGCAGGAGGGATGCAGGGATGGAGCCAGACCCCAAGAGCTGCAGGAGGGATGCAGGGATGGAGCCAGACCCCAAGAGCTGCAGGAGGGATGCAGGGATGGAGCCAGACCCCAAGAGCTGCAGGAGGGATGCAGGGATGGAGCCAGACCCCAAGAGCTGCAGGAGGGATGCAGGGATGGAGCCAGACCCCAACAGCTGCATCAGTAACTGAATGAAAAATGCCTTCTCTTTCTCCCCACTCTCCCAAGAAGGATTTCCCCTTGCCACATCCCACCTTGCTATGTTGTAACCTGGCAACTGTCTTCCCCAGGTGGGGAAATGAGAAGCCATCACCCCTCTGCCCATGTTCTCCCCCCTCTTTATCACCCCACATGCCCTGAGTCTGATCTCCCAGCTGTATCCGCTCCCTATAAGGGGGCTCTCTGCTTTTTCACACCAGGCCTATATGCATGCTTGGAGAAGGAGGTTGCATCCTGTTTTTCTGGCTTTTTCAGCTGGGTTAGTCCATGCTGAGTGGGCATGCTGACCATACCAATACAGGAATTAAAATCCCAGTTAGGCTGACTTGGCTATAGACTCTCAGGGGGCCAAGGAAAATAGTGGACGTTATATTTTCCTGTAGTCTGGAGCATTTGAGCGTTATTTACAAGTTTCCCATTGGATTTTTCTCCTTGTAATCTACCTCTGTTGCTAGGATGAAACGGGTGCATATTTAATAGACCGCGACCCCACTTACTTTGGACCCATCTTGAATTTCCTACGTCATGGGAAGCTGGTTCTGGATAAAGATATGGCTGAAGAGGGTGAGTCTTGGAGCTCAGACACTTCACACTGAATGTTGCTTCTATAGCCAGGACACAGTAGGACCTGTTGTTGTCACTCACACTCCTTTTAGTTGATGTGGGGAGATTTCAGAGGGCTGTCTCTGCAGCTTTTTGAAAGCATACTGATGCTCCCATTGCTAAAGGAGTTTGGAGCAGGTGAGGAGGGCATCCTACAGGTGTTGTGGCTTAGAGACTGTTCGTCCAGCAGAGATGTCATCAAGACAGAAGTAAGCAAGATCTTTCAGTGTCAATAAACCATTTTATTATTTGTTCCTCATCTGCTTTTAACCAGGCTCTGTGACTGACTGTTTCTAATTAGGAATGAAAACCCAGAAGACCGAATAAAACCTGGCTCATCTCTTCTACTGAAGAGATAGTAAAGAACATCATTAATCAGTGGTATGAAATGTCTGCTACTAGTGCTCTGATGGGTTGTGGACTGCAGCAATTCCAGTGCAGCGAGCCAGACAAACCAATCCCTCATTTGAGGCTGACAGGGGGTCCCATAGGATAACTCAGTAACACCACAGTGTTCCTAGCCAGCAGTCCCCAACGCCTTGTTATTTTTTGGATGCTAGAGTCTAGCAAGGAGCCAATTCCAAAGGCAGGCTGTGCTGTCCAGTCCTTGTCAAACGTAGTTCCTGCATGTTCATTAGTCTTCTTGCCCCTCTCTCTCTCTTACATATTTTCACCTAATGCAAGGAAATGTTTCCTTCAAAATTGTCTTATGAGTTATAATTCAAAAAATACATTTAAGCAATGGTACAGAATTATAATGAGCACAATTCTGAGGTGTTTCCTTATTTGATAGTTCTTGTAATTCTGAGGTCAGACAGAGTTTATCCACAGATTTTAACATCAAATCTGAAGCATAAACAAGAGTCTCATTCATACCTTAAACACTGTCTTTTGTTCCTGCTGTGGACACTCAGGCTGGCCTAAAACTAACCCATTAGTTGATTCACAGCTGAATGAGGGACTCAGAAGATGTCTGCGTGTGTCAGGTAGTGAGGAATTAATCTTCCCCACCAGCATTTTCTGTGTTCTGCCTGGGGACATGGGAATGTTGGCTCCCAGCCACATTTCCCTCACTGACCCTCTGGGAACCCACCTCCCTTTCCCTGAGCAAAAGGTGAGTCTTGGGAGAGGTGATGGGTGCAGATACTATAGAGAAAAAACCTGAAACACTTCTGTGTTTACCTTCATTGAGGTGAAGCATAGGAGAGAGAGCCAAAGATCATCTGGAGTCATATGGGTCTGCAAGGTGGGTGCAATTCCAATTGGCCCAGGAGGAATATTGGGATTTTCTAGGGTCTTCTGGTGACAAGGCCAGAAGAAGTCGTGGTTCCCTGCTTTAAGAAGAGGGCCTGAACAAGTTTATTACTAGTGGTCATTGAGAAAGGTTGGAGCCAATATTTATTCTCCTTGGCCGGTTATCTGGGAATGGTATTAGCAGCTCTCCACACAAGCCTTCACTGGCAGTGTCAGTTTCTGTAGTAGTAGGCAGCACAAGGAAGCTGAGGTGAGCACTAGAAGCGTAATGCAGAGAGCCAAGGTTCAATTCTCTGCAGTTATGGGTTTCAAGCAACCTGTTAAACCGGTTAAAAAGTGAGGCTGCAGTGTCAATTTCCTTGGGAAGCTCAGAATCAATCTTTTGCAAGCCAAAAAACAAAGATGGGCTGTTAACTTTCTGTATTTGTGGTCCTTCTCTCTTTCTTTCACAGGGGTCTTAGAAGAAGCTGAGTTCTATAACATTGGTCCTTTGATCCGAATAATCAAAGATCGACTGGAGGAGAAGAACTACACAGTAACTCAGGTATGAAAAAAAATGGCAAGGAAAGACAGAATGAGATGGGCAAAAGAAGGAATGTGGAAAGGGAGAGGTGAGTCTAGAGGGAGAGCAGACTTGGGAGAAGTAGCGAGGGATGTAAAGAAGCAGCTACTGAGAGCTTATGTGCTAATGTCTATGTAGCAAAATCTTTCTATAGTGTATAGAAGTCTGGAGGGAACAGGTGAAGAAGTGTTTGTGGAAGAGTCAAATACAGACAATGTAGCACAAGGAATCAGTCCTGTGGCACAATTCCATCTTGTCCTGCCCAATAACCTTTTCAAATCTGTTTCCTAGGAGTGTTGGCTCACATCTCACTTTTCATCTTGTCTGCCTCAGGTTGTAAGCCTCCAGCAGCAGAGCCACATTGCGCTTGCAAAATCTCATCTGCCTTTGTGGCATTGGCATAAATGACTTTGTAGCGACAAATGCAAACTCCCCATCAAAGAGCCCAGTATCTTCTGGGGACAATGCAGGAAATTCTCAGCTTCATTCCTTCTCTCCAGAAGAGATACTGTTGTTCTTGGTCACCACAGTAGAAAGCTGGGTTGTGGTTTCCACTCCCCTTCAGCCTGGGACATGGGGAAGAGGAAAGGTCTCTCAAGTAGGGGTACTACCACTTCCTTCTGCAGGCAGGCAACAGCTTTTAGCATCTGAATGTTGTCACATGCTCTGCAATTTTGCTGTCAGGTGCCTCCTAAGCATGTGTACCGCGTGCTGCAGTGCCAGGAAGAAGAGCTCACTCAGATGGTTTCCACTATGTCAGATGGATGGCGCTTTGAGCAGGTATGGAGGAGTTAACTTTTGGGGAAAAGATCATGGATACCATGCAGTCCCCAGACAAGGCACTTTCCCTTTCCAAGAATATTTGGTCAGTAGTTGATGGTGCTGTCACACTGGTTCTCTCTTGCCCCTTCTGTAGAAGTTTAGAGGATACTGTGTAAAGTTAAACTGTTTGGCATCCAGCCTGACTCCTCTTCTGGCTCTCTGTGCTGCCTCCTCAGCTTAGTTATGAGGCCTTTCTATTTAGGGTAGGGCTTGGACTCTGTGCTGCATGATGGGCAGGTGAAGTGGATATTTGCAGTAACATTCACTTGTGATTCTTGCTCTCTTCTTTTCTAGCTTGTGAACATTGGGTCATCCTACAACTATGGGAATGAGGATCAGACGGAGTTCCTGTGTGTGGTCTCCAAAGAGTTGTACAACACCCCCAGTGGCCTGAGCTCTGAGCCCAGCCACAAGGCTAAGGTGAGACGAAATTTGCTATGGCCCTGCTCCAATTGATTAAAACATCCTTTGCTCTTATTTGCTCCCTCTTTCTTTCCTTTCTCCGCTATGACTGTTGGGGCATCTCAGTGGTGAAATACAGTGCTTGTCCTGGTGTTCAGCACCACAGCATTACACCCATTGCTCAAAAGGAGGAGTGCGTGTGTTGATGGTGGTGTCCAGCTGTGTGAGGCAAATGGCTTTAGCAAATGACCCTGGCACATCTCATGCTACTCTAACATTCCCCTCATGCCTCCTCATGACCACGCTGTGTGTGTCACTGTGCTGCTAGGATGTGATTTCCCTGAAGATTTTGCAGTGTTCTCTTTCCTTTGGCTGAGTCCCAGCGTAAGGTACAGGACATCACCTGCTCCCCTTTGGAGGGAAGGACAGAAACATGTGGCAGTGCATGACATCCTCTAGACACCTAGGACACAGGAAAGAGCACAGGCAACCAATAGCAGTTGTTTGGCAGTGAGATCACACCACTTGTAAGTGGCTTAGATAGCTCTGATATGATGCTCCAGAGGAAGACAAGTCTCTTTGCTCCCCAGCCCAGGGCTGTCTTGGCCATGGGGAAAGGTCCCTTTCTATTCCAATGTCTTGACTATTGTTTTATTCACTTATGTGTCAGAAATATGGTTGGACTCGATGATCCAGTGGGTCTCTTCCAACCTGGTTATTCTGTGATTCTGTGTGAAATAACAGCCATGGCTCATCTTGCAAGTATCTCCACTCTTTCTTCCCTTTGTCCTGCATGCTGGGCCACAGAGCACAGAGGAGGACCTGGAGGAGGAAGAGCAGGAGGTGGAGGAGGAGTCAGAGGCAGAAGCAGAGGAGAAAGGTGCAGCAAGTCCTTGAGGAAAATGATAAAAATACCCCCCAAGCATAGACCCATCCACCTTTCTGGTGAGAACTTACAGCTAGTAGCAGGGAAGGATTAGAGCAAGTGTGGGGTGTGGGGACAGTCCTCTCCAGGAGCCAGAGTCTCTCTGGAGATAAAGCTGACAGAGGAGAGCTGTTACCATGGCTGCTGCTTTGTATTTTAAACTGTTTGGTTTATTTATGTTTATATTTTTATTTGTAGACTGTCTAAACTCTTTCTTCCTCCGGACCCTACCTCCGTGTCCATCCCAGCACTATCATCTGCCTCCCACTCTGCCCCACTCCCCAGCCCCCAGCATCCTTCCCTCTGTTCTCTTTGCACCCCAGGGCTCAGAGTGGTCCCTGCCTGGGGCTATGTCTCTCTTTGCTCCTCACTTTTCCTCCTCTGCAGGTATGTTACCTGTCCACACTCTCAGCTCCTGCCAGCCTGAGCTCTGCATGAATGAATCACTTTCCTCTTGTGGGTATGGCCCTGGTTTGTAGAGCTTGGGGAGGGGAAGGAGGGAGGGGAGCTTGACTCATCCCCAAGGTGGCTTTTCTGATTCTCATCCGATGTGTGCCTTTACCCACCAAGCAGGCCCCATGGCTCTGGACCAAAGGCTCTGGCAGCGAAAAGAGCACAGCTGGGAGAAATGAAGAGGGGTGGAAATGAATGCAAAGCAGGCAGGGGTGGCGTAGGGAAAGGAGGGAAGTTTGCCACGTGTCTGCCTGACACACATACCAGATCTCTTCTCCAGACTGCCGTCCGTAGCTCCTTTGCCTGCCAGCCCAAGAGCAGTTTGCAGAAGGCAGCCTGTGATTTTCCCCTTCCTGCTCTTGCTTTGCTGGGCTTTTCCCCCCCCCACCTATGCCAATGTGAAAGCGCCGTGGGAGAGGGTGGCGAAGGCAGAGCGGAAGCGGCCAGACCCCACTCCAGATGTTCTTGAAGCTGTGTGTGCAAAATGAGCCTCTGTGCTCTGCCTCCTGCTCAAGGAAGCTGCTTGGCTGGTGTGTGTGTGGCTGGGTACAGAAAGTTTTAGAAGGAGGATTCCTTTCATACTGAAAATTGGTTTTTTTCAACTAGAGGTGCTCAGTGCCACTGTCCATCCTGGTGAAGGGCACCTGTTTCCTGGCTGACATTCATTTTTCCCTCTGTTTGAGAGCCTCTTTGTCCATGGCTGTGGGACCTGAATGTTATTTTCTTTAAAAGTCAGTGTATGTTAATCACACAGGCTTTTCCTTCATTTGCTCTGTTCTCCCACCCTCACTCTTCATCTCTCTTCTTTTTCTTCCATTCTCATTTCCTCTGTCATTTCTCTTTTTCCTGCTTCTCACTCTCCCCTCCACGCTCAATCCCTCTTGTTTTCTTTTTTCCCTGCTGTTAATTTTGATTCTCTCTCTCTCTCTCTCTCTAGCTGTTACAAGCCAAAGGTTTGAGGATGTGATCCTGACATTCCACTCCAGCCTTCTAATTTCTGATTTACATCTTTATTTTTGCGCTGCAGTGCACGGAACCCCCTTGCCCTGCAGTGACACACCCCAGCTCCCTTCACAGGCAGACATTCTTTTTCACAAGCTCCCCTCGGAGGCCTGAGCCTCTGCCCTGGAGGAAGGCAGATGCTCCAAGGAGCCCCTGGCCTGTTGTAGGAGCTGAAGCCCACGGCCCCCTCCCCTGCCTAGCAGTCTGGCTTTCCTTAATGTCACAGTGTCCCCTGCTGGGGACATCGATGTTCTGCCACTGCAGCCTGCTGTTCCTTCCTGAACACCCTGGATGCCACCGAGGTGGTGGCAGCTGTTGTAGGACCAGCCTTGGCCCTTCTGCTGTTGTGGGCAGCTGGTCTGGGCTTGTGGCCAGAGGGCAAGTGCAGAGCCACTGCCCTTTTCTGGGCCGTCTGCACTGTTCGTGGGCTGTCCCTGTGCTGGGCATCATGCTCCTTGGTGCCTCCCTCGCTGTCCCCCGGCGCAGCCCTGTAGTTGGCAGGGTGAAGAGGAGACTGGCGTGCTGCCCGGGTACCGGGAACATGCTGGCAACTGATGCCGTGTCCACTTAGCATGAGGAGATCCCTGACTCGGAGAGTGGGGCGTTTGCTTCACTACACTGGGTTGTAACTCCTTAATAAAATTCACAGTCTGTTCCTCCTTGCCGCCTCTCATTTCAAATGACAGAAATTTGATGCTGGTAGAAAAGAGTAGAGCCTGGGGAAGGGGAGTTTGAATCATCACCTGGAGCCAACAGAAGCTGCTTGCGCTATGCCTGTCTTCTAGCAGCATCTGTGCTGTATCCTCATACCTGTCTAGCTAGTGTATTGACCCCACTGCTCCTGAGAAACAGCTGAGGAAGGCAGAGGCTTGGAAACTTTTGGCAGTTGCCAATGCCAGGATTGGAGTTTGGTCAAAAAGGTATAAACCACAAGATAATTTTTAACAGAGTAAGGCAAACTAGAGCCAAAACCCCCATCGAATTAATTTTATTTCTAATTCCAGAGAGTGGCCTATTGTGTGTGTGTATACATATATCTCTTTAGTAAAAAATCCAAACTCATAGCAGCCGCTGTTTAAGCACTGTGCCCTTAAAGCCTTCTGGATTATCTGCGTTAGGAGATGAAGCAGTTGAGACACTCTCATATTAGAAGTATGTAGAAGGGCTGAGGGAAGGGGATGGAAGGCTGCTCCAGTGTTTTTTTTCGGAGGGGCCAGGGCCTTTGCCTGAGGGAGTCCAAGTGCAGCAGTGGAGGCTGGGTGCTGCTCCAGAAGGGAGGCAGGACACGCGCTTGGGGGTGTGATGCTGGACTCTTGCCTGGGAGTCAGTGAGACGTGAAGAGTTGCCTGGCTGAGCTGAACAGCACGCTGAACAGCACATGCCAGCTAAGAAAAGAAGCAATTAGGGAGATGGAAGAGGAGGAGTGATGGGAGAGGAAGGAGGAAGAAGGATGAGCAGCAGTAAGAGGGAGGCAGATTGATTTCGCAGTTACTGGAATCTCTAACTACATCAGTCACATTTTCTTTCAGCAAATATTCCAGCTTAAGACTGTGGTTGAATCACATAGTTCATGTAAAGTTCAATTCCCCTTATTCCTTTTCTCAGAAAGCATAAACCTGGGACAGTTGCTCTGCCCCTACCCCCCACCCACCTCCTTCTTATCAGCTCTTGGATGGGTGGGCTAAAACCACCCTGGGATGCTCCCTGGGAAGCACTGAGGTGAAAGAGGGTCTGCTTGCTTTCTTCTACAATCCCCAGTGCAGGATTTTTTATATCCTGCTCAGAAGAGCATCCTAGGTCTGACAACATCCCACACAGACTCTCTCTGAGAGATAAGTGAGCAAGATCAGAAATGAGTGCCATGTGAGTGTAGGTCTGATGGGGAAAAAGCAGAGATGTACTTTTCTTAGCTCATGGTTTGGTTCATCCAGCCCAGCACTTGAGTGATCCTGGTGTATACTCCATATTGATTTGGACGTGCACATCCCATTCCCCAGCTG
This sequence comes from Clamator glandarius, assembly GCA_033459285.1. Taxonomy (NCBI): domain Eukaryota; kingdom Metazoa; phylum Chordata; class Aves; order Cuculiformes; family Cuculidae; genus Clamator; species Clamator glandarius. Next base: position 1,271,223 of record JAUNZM010001251.1, read on the forward strand.
ACCAAACCAGCCAGAAACCACCTGCCACTGGGTTCCTTGCAGGCCAGGGGACCTCCAGAATCACCCTAGAGAAAGGGAAAGAAAAAATGGGGTGACGGTGATCCACCAGCTCCTCCTGCTGGATGATTACATTAGCTTTGAGTCCCTTTGTATGCAGATTCCTGTATCCTCTCAGTTCACGACTGGGCCATCTGCAATGTTCCTTGGACCTTAGGCAGATGTCAAAACCAGTTTCCAAAACAAGCATTTGACCAATTGTTGCATTCATTCAGCATGCAAATTGCTCCTTCTTAGCCAACTCCCAAGAAGCTGACAGCTCTCTTCTTCCCTTCTGCTCTGTGTGATATTTCTAAATATATGGAGAGCAAGGAAGCTGGTGGAATTTAATGGGATACTCTGAGGGATGGGAAACAGAGGAATTCCTTGAGATTGATAGTAATGGGGGAACAGACAAGTGACTGTGTGTGACAGACACTAATGAGGCTGAGGGGAGAAGAGGCTGATGTAGACTTGGAAATAGGCGGTAAAGATTGGGGAATGGGCTGAAATGAGAAAAGGTGATGTTTAAGTGTATTTGAATCCTGTGTAAGGCAAAGATGCTGGAAAAAAGTGGTCCTCAGTGCTATTTTTGCCCACTTAGACCAGGGTTAAGGGAGCTGGGCATTTTATAGTCTTTTACCCTTGTTTGGGAGACTTGGAATAGCCCTGCCCCCTACATCCTCCCCCGTTAGTCAATCCAGATCCCACAACTCCTCTGTCACCTGGCAGGCATCTTTCTTGCCCTGCTGGTACCCAGCACACAGCATCCTGGGAGAAATCATGTAGTGATAGGCCTCGCTGCAGATGTCCTGCTGGATGAGCTGCACATCAACCTTCTGCAGAACATTGCTGATGTGCCCTGAGGGGTAGTGCACAAAAAGCAGTGCAGGTGAGCAATGATGGAGCTTCCCACCAATTACCGTGATCCCCTAACCCATGCTCATCTCACTGCATGCTGAAAGCTGCTAGGGAATTACTGTTCTGCTCTCCATTGTCATCACAGTCTCTGATTTTCAGCAGACCACGGAAGAAGTAACATTCCTTGGCAGTCCCTTTCCTTACAGAGACATGTTGTGAGCACTTGAGTTTTTGGGGCAGGGAGGATTCTGGTTTGGGGAAACCTCTGAGATGTAGGAGTTCTGGATTTGCTTCTCATTTAAATGGTTGTTGAGTTCTGGCTAAGGATACAAACTAGAAGTGTCCACCTCTGGACGGACCTCTGTGTTTTTCCGTTTAGGAAGCAAATGGAGCAAGTGTTTGAGTGTGAGTGACAGCACTAAGTTGACCTGGGTGAGCATATCTATATTCCTGTGCCATGCACTGCTAGAGAACAGCCCAGACCTGCTTGTTTGCCCTATGGGGAGGGAATGTGAGAGGTCATGTCCATACAGCTAAACTCTTCCTCACAAACAGAATGGACTCATCCATACTACTCCATGGAAGCAGGTCTTGGCCCGTGCTGTCTCCCAGCAATGTGCAGGCGCTATGTGGCCAAAATGGTATCAGGGCACATGCTGACAATTGCTGTGTATGAATCTCAGGGGACAGCACTCAGGTCCCACACTACTGTTATTGAATTTACTAGTGCAGGTGTTGCTGGGGGAGATGCAGGTCCCAGAGTCTTTGGCATGGGAAAAAATGTTTCTGCAGGGGCCACAGACAGGTGTCCCAAGGAGATGCAGTCCTAGTTTGATGAAGAGCAGTTTTTCATCTCCACTCTTTCTGGCCATGCTCATAAGGCAACAGAAGCCCACATGTCTGTGTAGGCATGGGGTAGGGCTCTGGGACTGGGGCTGCTCCATTCTGTGATCATGGCTGAATAGCCCCTTGTTAGACCCCTAATTTCTGAGGGACTATTCTAGTTGTTTGGTGAAGGAACATAAGCTGTACCCATACAGCTTACCAGGCTGTCGTGCCTGTCTCTCCAAATGGTTGGACTTGATGATCCGATGGGTCTTTTCCAACCTGGTGATTCTATGATTCTATGAAATGAGGTTTCAAGGCAATTAAAGAAAAAATTTGGCCAACCTGTGACCCAAAATCAAAACAGGTGAAGGAGGCTTAATGCTTTGGGGGGAACAGAAGTCTATTCTGCCTACCCCACATCTGAACCTATGTTTCCACCTTGATTCTGCTACAGAAGGCCACCAGCACAGACCTTGCACCTACCGCCTTCCTTGAGGGCTCCCCAGCCAGTGATCCAGCAATGAAGGCCAGGCTCAAAGATGTGAGAAGGAGCAGGCAAGCAGATGGGCTGGATTAAGGGTGAGATGATCACAGGATGGTCCAGCTGTAGCAGGGCCACATCATAATCATGGCTGTCCTCCTCGTAATAAGGATGAAGGAAGAGATGTATCACCTTGAAGGACACCTCTGTGTGGCTGGTGGAATTCTGCAAATATTTACCCAAGTAAACAGTCCAGATGGAGGGAGAGGCCAGTCTGTAGGACACAGCAGAGAAAATAACTCATCACATGAACAGAGAAGGATGGGCAGAGCTTGGCTGCTTCTGTCACAGTCTTTTGAAGAGTTTCTGATCATCATCTCCCTCAGGTGTGCTTCTTGTTTTATTTGGCTACTGATTTCAAGAAACTAGATGGGACATCTCTTTCATATCTTGACATGTCTGTACAGTGGGACCAGCTTTGGACAGACACTCATACACACAGCAACTTGCTCGTATTTGCTTATTTTCCTTAGCAAAGCAGCCTAAAATACAAGCAAGTAGGGTGCTTGTGCAAGTGACTATGATAGGACAGAGAGTAAGAAATTAGCTGGTGAAGCAAAGCTACAAGGAGAAGAAAACATGGAGAAGGGGAGCAAGCTCTGAGAAACTGCTAAGAGGGTGTGAAGTGAGTAAAGAAGTTTAGAGGTGAGGACATTAAAAGGCGTGACAGCCCTTTACAGAAGCAGGGACTAAAGCTGGGAAAAGCCTAATAAAGTAACACTTCTGAGAACAGAACAGCTAAGAGCCAACAGCCCAAGGAAACCCTGTCTCTGGCAGAAGGGTGAGGAGCAGAAGTGCCCTTGTCCAAGAACAGAGCAGGAAGAATCGGGAAGAGGGTTGGTTTTAGAGTTCTTCTGTCCACCTTTTGCCTTACATCTGCCATTTTCCCCCACATTGCCTCTGTGTGTGTGAAAAACTCCATGGTTTGGTTTGACCATGTCCGTTGCTCCAAATACCCCTTCCAGACTCACCTCTAGCCTATTGCCTGCACAGACTCCTACCTATAGCACATTCCATCCCATCTGCAGCTGTTATATTGCTCCTCATTTGCACACCCCCCCCCCCATACTTCTAATCTGTCATACTATTTAAGTTCTCTTCCTGACAGGCACACACATATGCCATTTAACAGAGCTGTGCTAGCTCCATCCATCCTGTACTGGAACACTTAGAAATGGCCCAATTCAGCCCTCATGGACTGCTTAAAAGGCCTGCCCCCATTGCTGGTGGGCCTCCTTGCAGGGCTGTAGGACAAGGGTAGGAGCACAGCAGGAGGAAGATGAGGTGAGAAGCACAACTGCAGAGCAGCCCCAGTCCTACCATGGCTGGTGTCACCATACCAAGGTCCAACAGCAGCTCCTCCTCCCTGAGCTCATATGGCATCTGGAAGTAAGGGCAGCTGGGGAAGTCCAGCAGCAGTTGCTGGGGATGTGGGAAATCCCCAGTGGCTCATTGGCACAGGAAAATGGGAGTTTGGAGAAGGTTGAGACTGGCCCTGAGGGTGCACAGTCCTACCCCCACCTGCCCCTGTACGTTACTGCTGCTGTTACGGTACATGTACTGGGTAGAAAGAACCAGGGGAGAGACCATGTTTCCTCCTTTTAAAGGGCAGAACTTTGAACAGGGCCACGTGAGACCCAAACAACATCCTCTGCATGTGATGCTATCCTGGCCTCATCCTACCACACGCAGACACCTCCATGGTCATGACAGCATCGGGACAAGCCAGAGCCAAAGCAAAGCTGAAGGTGTGAAGTGTCTTCCATTACAGTTACCCTCTCAAAACTGCTCTGTAATTCCAAACACTGCCTTTTTTTTCTTTTTTTCCCCGCATGCATGCCCGCATACTAGTTTGTGCATCCATACCCCTTTGTCCAGCTCCAAGCCACAGGAAAGTGTGGCACAGGTGCCAGATCAAGGCTCTGCTCTCCATTTACCTCTCATCCTGGAAGCAGTGTGCAGCTGAGACCACCCAGCGGTCAGCAATGAGCGTTCCCCCACAAATGTGTCGTCCTCGAACTTGCAGGCTGGCCTGCCATGGCCATTCCCCTTCCACAGAATTTGCACCACCTACGATCCGGCTGAGAGGGGCTTGCAGCCCACAGTCTGAGGAGGAGGAGACACAGCAGGTACTTCAGGAGAGATAAGGAACATAATATACTGTGCCTTCCCTTCCTTTACTACTTAACTGACTGAAGAGTTTGACCTCTAAACCCTTGTCTCACCCAGCCAACAGATGCTTTATGCACTGTCCAGGACTGGTCTAGTGAGCACTCCCTCCAAGTTCCAGCCCCTGCTGGTGCCAGCACAGCTGCAGCCTGGGGATGCTTTCGGGCAGCATGTGGTCTATGCTACCTGCTGTCAGGGAACTCTTACAACTGCTCCCTTTTGCTGCCCACCGAGTCTCTAGAAATATCAAGCAGGGAAATCAACATAAAAGCTCTCTCCCTGCCAGTGACCATGCGGTCACGGGTGATTTCCTTGGCTGGAGCCTTGTCAGATGGCCCTTCTTCACATAAGCCATCACAGTGGTCCAACAGGCAGCCTGTACGCAGGACCTGAACTGTGAGACATGTCTATCTGGCCTGATGCCTCTGCCTGCAGGAGGCAGGGAGCAGCTGTCCAAAGAGCAGAAAATGGCTTCTGGCAGCTCAGCCCAGAGAGCTGGCTCCTTGCTGCTGCCACTGCAGGAGGGAGCAGTGACACAGCTGCTGTGGGGCTAGGGTAGGGAGTTATTGGTGGAACAAGGGAGGGCGCAGGATTACTCCTGAGTTGAAAACTGGTTGGATGGCTGGGTCCAGAGAGTGGTGGTAAATGGAGTTAAATCCAGCTGGAGGCCAGTTACAAGTGGGGTTCCCCAGGGCTCAGTGCTGGGTCCAGCCCTGTTCAATGTCTTTATCAATGACCTGGATGAAGGCATCGAGTGGATTCTTAGCAAATTTGTGGATGATACTAAGCTGAATGGAAGTGTTGATCTGCTGGAGGGTCGGGAGGCTCTGCAAAGGGATCTGAACAGGCTGGGCTGCTGGGCTGAGACCAATGGCATGAGGTTTAACACGGCCAAACGCCGAGTCTTGCACTTGGGGCACAACAATCCTGTGCAGAGCTACAGACTAGGAGAAGAGTGGCTGGAAAGCTGCCTGGAGGAGAGGGACCTGGGGGTGTTGGTTGACAGCGACTGAACATGAGCCAGCAGTGGCCCAGGTGACCAAGAAGGCCAATGGCATCTTGGCTTCTATCAGAAACGGCGTGACCAGCAGGTCCAGGGAGGTTATTCTCCCTCTGTATTCGGCACTGGTGAGACCGCACCTTGAATCCTGTGTTCAGTTCTGAGCCCCTCACCACAAGAAGGATGTTGAGGCTCTGGAGCGAGTCCATAGAAGAGCAACGAAGCTGGTGAAGGGGCTGGAGAACAAGTTGTATGAGGAGTGGCTGATGGAGCTGGGGTTGTTTAGCCTGGAGAAGAGGAGGCTGAGGGGAGACCTCATTGCTCTCTATAACTATCTGAAAGGAGGTTGTGGAGAGGAGGGAGCTGGCCTCTTCTCCCAAGTGACAGGGATCAGAACAAGAGGAAATGGCCTCAAGCTCCACCAGGGGAGATTTAGGCTGGACATCAGGGAAAAAACTTTTCACAGAAAGGGTCATTGGGCACTGGCAGAGGCTGCCCAGGGAGTTGGTTGTGTCACCTTCCCTGGAGGTGTTTAAAAGACAGGTGGATGAGGTGCTGAGGGGCATAGTTTAGTGACTGATAGGAATGGTTGGACTCAATGATCCAGTAGGTCCTTTCCAACCTAGTGATTCTATGATTATGCTGGGGTAGCAGTGGGAAGAGGGGGGACTTTCAGCTATGTGGCATCCTGAACCTGCCTAGCTGACACACGAGTGAGCATTTCCTTACCACAGTGCTTCTCATCGGACAGGTCCTTGCAGTCTGCAGTGGTGTCACACAGAGGGTTGGGTTTCTTCACACAGGTCCCATCTTCACAGTGGTAAGTGAAAGGACTGCAGGGGACCCCTACAAACAGAAGGGGAGCTGGGGATGAGGGAGGATGGCAGGTTGCAATCATAGCCTCAAGTCCTTTGAGTGGACATAAAAGGGAACACAGAGTTTGGGGGAACTCTGTAAACGAGAACAGGGAATTTCCTGAGCAAGCCTGTTCAGCTACAAACAGAGCAAACCATGTTAGCAGGTCGGGCATGTTAACTCCCAGCTAGTGCCCGTATCTCACAAGAGGGAGATATGCTACCAATAGCCTTCGCTTGAGCACGGGGGGAGGTGTTTGTCAGCCCGATGTCATCCCCTCCCTACCTTCACTGCACTGCTCCTCATCGCTTCCATTGGCACAGTCTGGCTGCTGATTGCAGACCCTGCTGAACTCGATGCAAGTGCTGTCCTCGCGGCACTGGAACTTCGCAGGGCACACTGTGCAGGAAGAAACACCCAGGAATTAGGAATGCAAGACAAGACATCAGATGTGATGTTGGGGCCCTATGTGCACCAGGAGGCTCTGCAACCTCTTCCCCCATCTCATAAGGTATGCTTAAGACCTACTTTGGTACAGTGTAGCTGTGTGGTCTTGAAACAGGTGAGTCCTGGACCCTAATTCATTCCTCGATGTTCATGAACTTTGATAGGGGCATGGTTTCGTGGTGAACTTTGCAGTGTTAGGTAAGGGTTGGACTTGATGATTTTAAAGGTCTTTTCTGACCTGAAGGATTCTAAAATTCTGAAGGTAGACATGGGCCTATAGTACCTACCAGTCACAGAGTTTGAATTCTGGTTATACATATTCATAGCAAGACCTTGTCCCGTTTTTGTGTGTATTTATGTGCAACACCAAACAGGACGAGCCATTTTCTTGCTGCAATGACTATAATTTCTTCAGTAAATAGAATGAGGCTTCCACATAACTAAAGGCACATGAAGTACTGAAGCAATGTGAACGCTGATTTTAAAGACAGTTCCATACAGACGTTGAGTGAATAAGCAGACATGCAACAGTGGCAAGACAGTAAGAAAGGAAGGAAATCATGGTGTTTCTGTTTTCTTTTTCAAATATAACGGCATGTCGGAAAACACCGAGAAAACAAATACTTCTTTTGTTCAGTCTTGGTCTGCATTAACCCGTGAAACTGTGTGACACCCAGATATCCCTCGGTCCAAGAAGCTAACAGGATTCAAGAAAAGATTAGGTATTCATAAGGATCCATATATATCTTTGTCTGGATGATGGGGCAGAACACATCGTCAGCAAGGGCGAAGACAGTGCAGAACCCAACTTCAGTGATCCTATGAGAGGTCTCACATTTCTAGCACTGAATTAAAAATTCTTTGAGAAAAATTTCTCATTCCTTTTATTTTACTTTCTACATCCTCCTCTGAATCTTTCAGAACTGGTCACTGTCTCCAGTGGTTCAGAGATCTTTCTGTCTGTGAAAAAAAATCCATAGGGGACAACTAACGAACAATTATTGATAGTAGCAATGTGGTAAGACCCCACTTACACCCGGGATGGGAGAGTAAATGAACTTGGTGTCATTGCTGATCCTGAATAGGTGTTCCTATGAGAACAGGGCTTTGCAGGAGCCCTGAGGTGCTGGAGACGGTGTATGCATCAGCACTAACTGCTGTTGGCATGAAGAACTGATGGCAATATGTGGGTGAGGATCTGCATGGACTAAGCATCATGAACGGCCTTGAGGGAGAAGGGAGAGAGCAGGGTAGTAGATGGCTTTGAAGAAGCGAGGGCCAGGTGGCATGAATGCCATGACAGCAGAGGGGGCTGTCGGCCAGGAATGAGGTTGATTCTTGGGCCTGGGTTGGGGGGAAGAAGACAAGATGGGGGACAGCCAGGGCAGGGGGCTTCCTTCAAGCCGCTTTTAGCTCTTGGTGCATGGGAACTAAGGGATTCTCCCAGGAAGACTGTGCTGTGCACAGAAGTAAGAAACGTTGCTCCTCCTCCCCCGAGCTGGATGAAGCCTTTGAAGCTGGATGAAGCCTGAAGGTTGTGGGATGAGCCTTTTAAGCACGCAGAGGTTTAAGCTCCTGGAGGGCAGGTACAGGGTTGTTACCTAGGACAACTGAATCCTTCCGTCTCTTCCTATCTTTGGAGGAGAAAGGGGCTGTGTTCTGCTGAGACCAGGGACAAGCAAGGAGAGGAAATCACTCACCACAATTTCTCTCATCCAACCCGTTGGGGCAGTCTTTGATCCCATCACAGGCTGGGACGCACAAGCCATTCACGGAACACAGGAACTCCCTGGGACAGGCTGTGAAACCACCAGAGAGAAGTCAGTCCCCAGTGACTGGAAACCTTCTTGCAGCAGAGCGCCATGGCTTGAAAGTAGAGTGTGGAGCTACACACCTTCCTGACCACGTGTGCTGCAGCAGTGTGCTGGCGGCACTCACTGTGCTCCCCAAAATCTACCACATCAGCCGTCCTGAACAAGGGCAAAGGAAGTCACACCACTCACCCGGTGTGCTATACCTCTGGTTTAGTGCTGTTTCATGACTCCTGAATGCTGTGGGAAAGCTGAAATATGTTCTTTGGAGTTGTTACTAGAACTCGGTTGGAGCCTTGAAGGGGTGTTGTTGTTAAACATGTGTTGCCAGGTGCACGTATTCAGGGACTGGTATGCAGTACAGGCACCCTTCAGGGGTGAGATGGAGAAACCTTGGAAAGACTGACTGTGGGTGTGCATTTGCATACGTGCAAATGCATATTTGTGTGCAGTTTTATTTGTCTCTTAACTTGCACGGATTCCAAGGTTAGCAGGAAGCAGCTCTCTCTAAGAGCTCTTATAATGGAAATAAAAGTCACTTCAAACCAGAAACAGTCCCTTATTGAATTCCCAAGGGCAGTCCGTGATGTGGACATGGGTGAGCCAGGAGATAGCTCTCTGACTTTGGGCTGTAGCACATGGATGCTCTGGCAACATGAGGCAGGGCTATGTGTGCAGAAGAAGCTTTGAACATAAATACCTCCTCTTTTGGGGAGATCAGTGGGATGTGTGTCACTGCATTTGTGAGCACGAAGGCTGGATGCCACCTAGGGCAAAGGAGCAGAGAAAACCTGGACTTACGGTCAGATAGGTTGTACAGGCTGTAAGCTGCCTGTATGCCAGGACCGGTTAAGGAGATCTGCGAGGTGAAGTTGATGACAATGTCAGCTGAAGATGTGACTGGGATTCTCTCGGCGTAGGCTTGCAGGGTCCGCAGGCCACACAACCTGAGGAGCAAACATAGGTGAAATGTCCCAGAAAATGAGGCAAGGGTGTTCAGTGGGGCTGGGGCAGGAGAGGGGCCACACAAGGATGATGTGTGGGGGAAGCTGGAAGGAAAAATGCCTTCAATGTGGCATGAGATTATGAAGGAACAATGGGAAAAGGCTGTGATTTAAACACGTGCCCTGTCAACACATGGGAGAGGTGACATTGGATCTTGCTTTGCCTGGTCACGTCTTTGTGACTGAGCAAACCAGGCTGAGGAGGGAGCAGCTCTGGTGGAATGAGGTATCGTCTCTGGGTGCAAGGCAGCATAGTGGCTTTCTGAAACAGCTGAAGAAGTGAAGTGGGGAAGCTCCAGAGATTAACAGAGATGGAGAAATGACCACACATGAATGTTGTTGTGGGAACTGAGGCATAGACAGGGCAAATAACTGGAATGGCTGTGATATTTAGCACCTAATAGCTGAGGGCACAGGGCAAGATTAGGCCTGGCAAACAGTATGAAAACAATCTACGGGTACGGTGACCCAGTTCTGCTCTCAGGCCATGTACGAGTCCAGAGTGACCCTCCTATCTCTGGACATTTACCACTTTCTGGGCAAGCACTGAATTCAGGCCACACAAAGCAATTCAGTTCTTACATTTATCTTCCCCAAAAATCCATGTAGTAGAAGCAGTGGCACTAGCAGTTTAAGGGAGGAGGGCAGAAGGAGCAAAAGTGAAAATCCTAACCCAGGAGAATATAGTTTCTGGATTAGACTCTTCAGAGGACAAAGCAGTTGGAGCAGTGGAGAGGAAGATGGGATAGGATCATTTTGGAGGGAAAGGTCCAATTTTGCTGTGACTAGGAGGAAAACCAAAAGCCATGGCTCCATCAGTCTTGGAAACTGCTTTGAGGAGATGGGAGCACAGCAGCTCTTGGTCCTTTCCACCTAGACAGTGGATTCTAATTTTGGGAAGCCCTGCAGAGGGAAGTGGCTGTAGTCAAAGCAGAAGGATATGGATCTACGTGGAAGATCTGTACGGAGGTGGCTGCAAGGCAATGGCACGCAGAGATAATATTGCAGAGGTGGTGACAGGCAGATTTGCAAACACAGAAGATGTGGGAGGACACCAAGGTTACACATACAGGAGAAAACTAGGAAGCCTGATGCAAACAGAGAGACAGAGGAAGCAGTCTGGTAGCTTGAAGCAAATCTGCAAGATATGGGTTCATTGAGGAGCCTGTGAACAAAAGAGGTTGAAAAAGAAGTAGAAAAGCAAGAGGACCAGCACAAACAGTGGCCACCGAGTATGCTGATAGACTCTCCTTCCTCAAACTTACTGACTGAAGTGGGCAGAGAACCTGCATTGGTTTAATCCTAGTTTAATCCCTGGTAAGTAAGAGACAGAAACGGGGACCCCAGCACACACCTTCTGTTCTGGATTATCCACTGGCCTTGGGTACAGGGTAGGTCATGCTTCTGTCTGCTGAGTGAATAGGCGTCGAACCACAGGGTGACCCCGTAGTCAAGGGATGGGACCTGTAGGCAGGGGGATCCAGAGCAGAGTGGAGATGGCTCCTAGGAGTCCTGCAGCCCACTCCATGCAACAGAAATGAGCAGGGTAGATGTGAAGGGGAGAACTGTCAGTTCACACATTGCAGGCTGGAAGGAAACACCACCTAAACTGGGGCCATGCTACTGCCCAGTGTAGCTCTGCCACTGGTCTCAAAGCACGGTAATTCCTAGTCATTTCTAGCAATATGGTTCTGCCTTGAATAACCCCTCTGGAGACCAGATTTCAGATTCCTCCTCAGCTACGTCATCTCAGCACACAATATTAGACTCCTTCCCCTTCAGAAACAGACATTATGAGGAGGTTAGGCAGGCTGCCACCCTCTGCTTTTTCCTCATTATGATCTCAATGAGAGTGCTGGCAGTACCCCCTCTACTGTAGGGAGTGCTGCATGGGTTTCAGGGACAGGTGGATGATCTTGGGGGAGCTCTTACCGTCATGTGCCAGGTGCACTGCGTGTTGGGCGAGTAGTAACTGGGGTAGTGTGGGGTGCCAATCTTCCCCTGCAGCTCCAGGCTCTCCTGCAGAGTTATATTCACTTCACAGGCTGTAAAAACAGACATTCAAAGACCTGCTACCTGTCAGCCTGAGGATACCTTGTACTCATCCTGTTGTAGGAGGAGAAAAGGGACTCTAAGGCCTGATGCTCAAAGTTACTGGGATGTTCCATAATCACCCTTTAGAGGGCCATTTCTGCCTGGCAAGATATTTAGCCTCTTCCTCTTGTCCAGAGAAGGGTAATGGTAATGCATATTGCTGCTTTAGACTCTTACATTGAACTGACATTTATCTGCACTTAGACATGATGTACAGGCACATCTGGTTTGTCCATGTATGATAGCCTGGCCTTCTCTTAAAGTATCATGGTCACTCAGGCTCCGCTTGCCAGACCTAGGCTGTAAAGATTTGAGCAAAGTGCTAGTCCAGGTGGGGGAGCAACATCTAACCCACTTTTCACTGACCGCTTTTACCCTTGCCATCTACAGCGAATTCTGCTGCTCATGGGGATGGAGCATTTCCAGAAGCCATCATGTTGTAAGGGATAACGTGTCTCCTTCTTGCATCTATGGCTGTCCTCCTCCAGACTTCCTCACCTTCAACAAGTACTGCCTGTGCTGAGAGGATGAAGGGGTCATAGTAGCTGTACATGGCTTTCTTCCACACAACTGACATGACAGGGCCAGATGAAAGAACTTCCACAATGGGCTCCTGCCGGCTGCAGCCGTAGATCCTCAGGGGAGAGAGATAAAAGGATGGGAATGAAGCAAGCAACAAACAAATGAAAGAGGAAAATGAGAGAGACAATGGAGGTTTGTGTTATTGGCAGCACATGCCTGCTTGTAAAGCACTGACTGAATCAAATAAAGGGCCAGCAGAGAGACAGCTCATGCTGCTGTAATCTCTCAGGCTGCACTGCTGGATGTGTGATATCCCACATCAGTGACTTCTGCTGATCAGTGAGAATCAGGTTCTGCATCAAAGAGAACTTTCTCTGATGTAGTCTAACACCTTCCCCTGCTGTGGTGTGTCATGCCATCCTGCCTGGCTTCCCCACCGTACTTGCCCTGCTCAGGAGCTACCTACGAGGTGATAAGGTGTTTCTCCAGGGGGCCAGCTGCGTCATACATAGCCAGGCGGTCTCTGCAGTCTGAAAGAGTCCACTCCAGGCGTAGCTTGATCATGTAGCCACTGAGGCCATGGAGGTGCCAAAGACAACTGGAGGCCAGGTAGTCAGGACCCTCCAGCCTTAGGACGTCATCTTCCTGGACATAGCTGTACCTGTAGCAACCTGAAACCAGAGGAAAGATAGAAGGATTTAAACATCAGAGTGATGTAGATGGAGGCAAACAGGGTCTAGGGGGTAGTTGTAAGTGAAATTAAGATATGGGATTGTCACTTTGGATATCAGTGTGAGCCCTGTTTCAGGGTAAGGCTGATTCATCCCACTGATCTCAGTTTACTTTTACACATGTTGTGGTGGCAAAGGTCCCCTCATAAAATTGCTCCAGTTTCTCTCAGTAAGAACTGTCTCCTCTTCCTTGGTTAAGCTAATACTACATCAAGGTTTAAAAATCAGCACAGCACATTTATCTTTCACTGGCTTTCTTTTCTTTTTCACCTTTATCTCCTCTCATCACCATATTCTTCCTGGCTTTACATTGTCCTTGTCTGATTTCTGGGTTTCAGCAAGCTTCTACACCAGGGTTTTAAAATAAAAATTAGCTTAAAGGTGAGTTTCTAACAGCATATCTAACACAAGCTGCCAGCCACAGCACTTGGAACGCTGCCTGAAATCACCAAAAGCATCTTCAAACATGACTAAGACACCAGACTCCTAAATGACCGGCAGCACATCCAGTGCTGGCCCACGCAGAGAACCTCCCACCCCACTCAGCAGGATTTCATGAGGCCTGGAATTGGCACTATTGTACCAGTACACTGAGCTGTTTGACAAGACACATCAGGACACGGACAAGGCTAAAGGTGGCTGAACTGGCTTTGAAAGGGGTATCTCTGCACAGTGGTGTGCAGATGTGGAAGACTTATCAGGATGCTCAGAGCAGTCCAGTGTGTAGCTGTGTCATGTAGCTTGGATATGGCCAAGCAGTGGCACTGGTGCTCCTTGACTACTGTTTTCATCTCCCCTACCCAGGACTTGCAACTTCAGGAAGCCGACAAAATTTCTGTCCCCAGTAAAAATCCCTCCCACAAAGTCACATATGCAAAAGGAAAGGAAAAGATAGCCTACCCAGAGTGGATTTCAGCACTACTATGTCTTTCACACTGGATTCTGTTAGAAAGGAAATATATAAAGGAAGATAAACAAAAAGATAAACTGGCAGTATCTGAATGCTAGCAGGGCAGGCTATGGCTCCCTTCTTTCCCACATAGAAGACTCCCTTAAAATTTTGGCATGGGGCACACTCCAGGTGCTTCTCTGTCTGCTCTTAGGGACATGATTCAGTCATACCTTTCCTACCCCATCTCTCTGGCCTCTCCCCCTGATCCAACATTCCTGATTTATGCTTTCCAGCCTACCACAGTGTTCTCTACCTTTATTCCTTGCTTGTTTTCATGTTTATTCCAGGATCTCTTCTCCTTCCCAGGAAGGTAGCCATTCCCCTCCCCTACCAGCCACACCATAAGGCACAAGCCTGCTTCACAGAGCCTTCACAACCTGCTTACCCCTACCCTGCTCTCCCAGTTTAAACAACTCTTACTGAAAAGCATGGGAGTTACTGAGGGTGGAAAAGGAGGTCTCTCTTGATGACCACTGGTCTATGAGCTACTGAACATCCTTATAAAGTTCAGATGCAGAAGAAAGCCACCAGCAAGGATTACAAATCTGTGCAAAACAGAGTCACAGGGTGGACAATGCATTTAGGAGAACTGGGCTTGACTCCAGCCTCCCAGCTGAACTGGAAATGGACAGAGATCAGGTGCTATTGGGAATAATTGCCAAACTAAAAGGCACCATGAGGTCAGCTGGGTGTGAGGATTGCTGTTGAGGGCTTGCCTAGGTCAGAGCTTTGGTCTTTTGTAGTTCCTAAGCAGATCTTGCAATTCTGTGGGGAGAGCTGAGCAGTTTTGTCATGGTAAAAACAGATGTTGTGGAAAAGATGATCCTGTAGGCATAGAGTAGCCTCCTAGAGAAGCTTATGTGCTGCAGGGAAGGACATATGCTGAGTTGCTATTAAGTACTTCTATCTGAAGGTAATAAAACTGAGTTCCTGTAAGGACAATGATGTCCTGAAACTTGTTAGGGAAAGGAGAGTCTAGTGTTCTGGGGTGAGAGTAGCTGTCATTAACAAAGCTTTGGAGAGGTTCCTGTGCTAGTCAATGGTTTGCAGCATTGTGTCTTAAGGCAGGCTGCAGGACACTTTATGTTTAGAGTTAAGGAAGTCAGCAAATTAGTCTGTCAGAAAGTAATGAAGTGCTAATGACTTGCTATTAGCTAGCTGTTTTTTTACTCCCACTTTAAAGAGCAAATGAAGCCAGAGGTCAAGTCACTGGGTTGAGGTCACCCTGGCCAGCAGAATAAGAAGTTTCTGGCTTTTGCCTTAGTTCCTAGAGTGTGCTTTTGACTGCAGAAAGAGGCAGAAAGAACTAGGAAAAGTAAAAAGAGCTGGAAAAACTACAACTGATGTGTTGATTCCAGCATAAAAAGAAGTGTGGTCTGCCGATCTGAATAATACAGTGACAGTGAAACAGACGTAAAGGGAGTAAGAAAGAACTGGAAACAGATAAAAGAATGGCACTGCCATTTTTATTTATGAGTTACATTATGAGTTGAGTAAATGAAGGGAAAATGCTAGATGGGCTGACTTGGAAACATTTCATATTGTCTTATGATATCTTTCTTAACAAAGTTAATTTAAACTGGCTGAGTATAAAATCTAGTATGCTGGAAACAAATCCTAAGTAGAAGAAAGAGACTAATGGTAACTAAGGGAGGAGACATCCTGCATGAAATGCTAATGCAGCTTCAGAATAAGAATTTAACACAATGCTTTAGATGAGGGAGTAAAACACATTTTGATGAAAATATACTTTCTTTGGGGACACCAAAAAACCCCAACTCTCAAAACAATTGAGATGTGCAGGGAAAAGTTGAAGAATGTATGGGTGGGATATATTAAAATAAGATTCAGTTTAGAAAAATGCAAGATAACGTGTCTGGGGAAAAACACTTGGTGATGTAACATTTCATAGGAAAAAGCAGCTTGGAAATGAGAACGCAAACAGGAGAGAAGTAACACAATTTATTTAAAAATCTATGAGGTTTCAGGCTCTGTCAGAGGGTTCAGATTCAGCTGAGAAGATAAGTCTCATCATAAAGACCAAATACAAATTCTATCGGACTTCTGTGTGTTAAATACAGATACATCCCCCAGCTGTTTACCTGACACCCATTTTGCAGCAGTTTTGTAGGGGTGGCTTTTTAAACAGGCTGTAATCTTCACTTTGGGCAGTGATAAATAATCCTTAAAATTGTGTGTCAGGAACTGAAGTGGCAACAATGCTCTGTCTTAGAGTAAGACTAGTGGTGACTCAGGTATGTGGCCTTTGTTTTTATCTCAATGAAATAGCGTGCAATAATCTCTCAAAGTAAAGGAAGAAACCTAATTGCTCACTATTTTTTGAGCTGATCTGATCAAAGTTATGACCTGTGTAAGATCTTACTGCACAGAAGCCAGAAGTGATGGGAGAAAAAAAGGAAGTTACCTAGCTGGTCATGTTCAGCTGTATATTCAACAACCTCTAATCTTTCAAAGGATTTTTTGTTTTATCAGACTTCACTTTCCCTCTGTCAGGAAGATATACATGTAATTGTATCTCCTAATCCTCACTTCTTCACCATCCTCCTCAGATTTCCCCTATGACCTTCAGTAGTGACTTCTGGCCTCTTCTAATGTCCCTTCAACAATTTATAAACCTTAGAGCATTCTTGACTGCTCAGGCCACAGCTGAGCAGCTGGTACTTACCCAGCAGAACCAGCGAGTCTGGGTTGACCCTGTACTCCTTCTGGTAGGACAGGCTGCCTGAGCTGTTGAAGCTGATGGAGAGCTCTTGATGGAGCATTGTGTTTACTCTCTCAGCAGTCATCTCCTTCTGCTGACTCTCAGGGATTTGGAGGGCAAACCAGAAGAAGAAGGTCAGAGCCCCCTCCCTAACAGAGAAATAGCATGTTAAATATTCCCTCTCTTCCTCTGAAGAATCGCTGGAGAGGCAAATCCCAGAAATCAATGCCCCACTGATTTTCCACAGATCAGACATATCTGTGTGGACTTCCCAGCTGACTGCTGTGACCCAGAGGAACCACTCTGAGTGGGGCAGGAGAGCTTCTATGTCCACGGTGCTGCTCAGTCCTTTAGGAGGGGAAGCTCTTTTATGCCATCTGGCTTCAGTGATGACCACACGTGATTATTATTCAAGACTGATCTAATGAGTAGTATCATTTCAGGTAGAAATTACCTTTGGCTACTGCTGATGAGGAATTGAAAAGAAACAATCAAGACTTCATTGTCACCCCTTCCAGAGGTGACAGGTGGATGATCTGTGACTCAGTACCTTGCCACTAGCCATTACTGCTGGGCAGGCTCAAGCTACAGAAAACTGTGACTAGGAAAGCCCTGTTAAACCAGCTGGCAGAGTAAATTGGCTGGGAGACAGGGAAGAGATGTTGAAACAAACCTTTGTTCAGTAAAAGGCTGAATTGAAAGTGAAACTTTTCTTTCCCCAGTTGAAAACAGAGTTGCACCAAAATTGGGATTTTCCTTAGTTGAAGGACAAATATAAGCTGTATGTTTCCATGAGGGGGAAAAAAAAAATCAGAAGCAAACATATATGTCAGTTCGGAAGTTATTCCTGCTTTCTTGATCTAATGTGATGTCCTACAGAGTTGTAGTCCCATATCTGTCCCACTCCACTATTACTTTCTTCCCAGGTAGACCATACTTCTTGGCTGGAATACCTTTTGCATGGTGCATCCTGACCTCTCCCTTTTGGTGCCTAGAATCAGACCATAAAAATACTTTCTTGAATGAAATAAATTCATTTCCAGATGCATTTTACTGTGAATGCCAAGCCTAGTTTTGTTTTGGTTTTTTTCAGTTCTTTCCAGGCAATTTTTGACTTCTCCTGAACTCTGAAAAATTTCTGTTTTGGCTTTTCATCATGACCTCAGATGAACACGGACATCAAAACATCCTTAGCTCTGTCATGCTGGAACTATTCCGGGCTTGGACTGCCCAGCCTAGCCTAGAACTTATGATAAGGACTGCAACAGCTTGTGATGGTAGAATTTTAGCAAAACCAGAGTACAATCGACTGGAAGCTTTCACACATGAACACAGAAAAATGTTCTGGGCACTACTCACCCAAAGGCATACACTGTGCTCGAGTTGTAATATTGACCCAGCTCTGTGGCGTGAATCAGTTCATTCAGCTGCAACGAAAATGTTGTCTGATAACTACCATACAATGGTGTAAGTGGATAAGTGTGGGAATATTTTACAGAGAAGAAGGCCTTGAAACAGAGAACTGAAAAATAAACAAAGGCCAGTTCGGTGAGGAGAAAAGACAGCCTTCTGATAAGCAGCTGGAAGGAATACAAGAGCTGGTTCAGTGGGAACAAGTACCAGCTGAAATAAAAACAATTAAAGAGAACTATCAACATAGTTAATTTTAGTGTAACTTGGTTTCTTAGCATGTGCAGTAGTTTAGCAATAATTTGTTAGTAATAGCTTTATGGACAGTTACCTATAACCTATAATACACTGTAGATACCCTCCTGGGCCCCAGTTATGTAACGGAAAAGGGTTTATAAAGAAACAGCTAAGCTCAATAAAGGGAACACTTGTTGATCACATTGGTCTGTGCATTTGCTTCCTAATCTCCCGTCAACAGATAAGGATCTGTGGCAAACTCTATATTTCATCCCTCTTGCTGTACAGACCCACCAAGTCTGTCACGTGGATGGGGGTACCTTATCTCTTCCTCTTTCTACTCACTGAACTGCCAGTTCTGGTCCTGACATTGCCCTCACCATATTCTGGAGCTTAGATGACTCCAGCCAGAAGGCTCTGGATTCCACCTGCCCAAGGTCCGAGGAGTATTGGCGATTGAGGACCTGAAGACTGCCAGAGTAAAACTGCAGGATGGCTGGTTCCAGGTGCCATGGTCTGTAGTCTGCCAACAGAAGACACTACTGTTTTACCTCGCTGGTATGTAGGAGAGAAGAGTTTACCCCTATGCATGAGTTTGTAAAGATTACACAGAATCACTAACACACTTTGGGCTGGGCATTGCCTGACAACACCACAATCACCTCCTGAAATTTTACCTAGGAAATACCAGGTTGCTGCAGCAGCTCCAGCCAGCAAAAGAAAGGCTATCCCGAGGGGCACATAGCGGAGGAAGTCACGCGAGCTTGTCTCCGATTCATCCTTTGAGAGGGAGTTGGAGTTTGCATCTTCCTCCTGTTCCTCGGCCTCCATCAGGGGCACCTAGTGACACAGAACACTATGGTCAGGCTGGATTTTCTCTTTCCCTTTACATCTGTCTTGAGGTGCTCTGCCATCTCTGTGCTTCTCTTTACATCTGTCTTGAGGTGCTCTGCCATCTCTGTGCTTCTCTCCCAAGAGATATGTGTGCTGATCATAAAAGACTTTGCTCAGTGCAAATGTGGGTAAAACTTTTAATTCAGAGGGAGATAGGATTCCAGGACATGTTATGTCTACAGCTCTTGGCTAATCCCTCAATTTTCAAAGCTTTTCCCTGGGTTTTGCTTCTGCCAAAACCACAAATGAGTACAATAATTAATTTCTCCAGAGACAAAAGTGTTGTCCTCCTGGGCTGGGAATGGTTTTAAAACTGATGTTTTATTGAGCTGGAAATCAATGCAAAAGAAAATCCATGACCTCAAATGCACACAGAAGCTGCACACAGCAAGAAGCGTGAAGTTGCACTTTTGTCTGCTGTGCCATTGTTTTCTTAGTCCCTAAATGTAAGTAAACCTTGCCTTTACTACCAGACCATGTGTCCCAGGGCTAAGCCCGTGCTGGCACTGACTCACTAGCTGAGCTAGTAAGGAGAGAGCATCTGAATGATGTTCAGCCCTCCATCAGGCTCTGCTCTTGCAAGAGGGCACCTTTTGACTTCCTTCACCCTTTGTCTACCCCAGGCTGCTTCTTTTGCTTCACCCGGATCAGCACCCCTTCTGTCAGCCCCAGACTCTGAATGTAAGAAATGCCATTGCCCAAGACAGCCACATTAATCTTGTTCATCTGTCTCACCTGCTTTCCTACTCCTTTCCTCTGCTATCACCCTATGCACAGCTGCCCCCAAAGTCTTCCTGGTTTTCTATGGTTGGAGCAAAAAGGGATATGAATGCATCTGTATGGGAGGGCACAGAGGTCTTGGGGAATGCCTGTGCCATGTCTATGTGTCTGTGAGTCACCTCTGTACCCAGAGGTGCATGTGACTGTGCAGGCATGAATGCCTAGGAGGGACTTGCTGCGGATGTAGGAAAACGTGATTGGCCTCACACCCATTTTACCACACATGGGTAACCTGAAGTGTTCACACAATAGGGGCAAGTGACCTCAGACTCCTTTCTTTCCCTTAGTAACTGAGCCCTGAGGTCTCCAGGCTGCCTTGCAACGCAGAAACATGCTTGTAGAACTTAAGCACTCGCTCTGAAACATTAAACACAGCTTCATGAACATGGGCACTTGGGCCATCAGCCATACATCTGCGTGCTGCAATGCACCCTTCCAGAGAGGTATGTGATACAAACAGGCTCAGTAGCGACCACCCTCCCTTGTTTCTTCTGGGTCACCTTTCTCTGCAGCCTCTGGGGAGGATCTCCTCCCCAGTGAACCAGGCTGGGTGATCCAGGAGAGCAAGGGCACTTCTTCACTATCACAGCATCCCTTCTGAAACAGCAGGCACAAGCAAAGAACCGTAGGTGGAGGGGTGGGAGGAGGAGGGCAGGAAGCAGCAGCAGAAGAGCCTCTTTGTTAGAAGATTTGATGGTAGGCACTGGGGTTTCCCCCAGAGCTGCAGACCTACCTTTGAAACCTGTTGCCGCTTGTGAGGCCTGGCCCACGCTCCCTACACAAGCCAGCTCACACATGCATGGAGCAGGGAAGAGAGGAGGATATCTATTTACCCAGGCTCAAGGTCTTCTCTGTGATCAATAACCTGATTCCATGTCCCTTCAGCTCGGCCTTTGTCCTGCACCGTCCTGCCGCGATGGGTCAGCACATCCTGTGCAATGGCTTTTTTTTTCTGAAATGGAGGTTTTGGAGGCTTCACAGGGAGAAAATCTTTAGGCTGGATAGGGATAGCCTGGAAAATGTCAGAGTAGCACCATCTCTGGTGATGCAGAAGAGAACGACCAGGAGGCTGGTGACGATGGCTTATGTTGTCCTCCTCAGGGGACAAGAAGTTGCTGAGCAACTGATGTATTTCTTAGCTACCCTCCTTGGTCCCATTGGAGGGAGAGGCAAAACGCAGGATGTGTGCTCCCCAGCACAGAGATAGAGCAGACACTGGCTGGCAGGTGTAGATTGCTTGAGAGAGGGAAGATTGCAGTAGACAGCAGGTCCTGTTATCACAGTGGTCATGCAGATGAAATCAAAGCACAGCGTCTCTCAGTCCCCACCTGCAAGACTCCCTCTGGTCTTCTTATTCTTCTTGCTGCCTAGTGTCCTGATGCTGGACTCCCCACACTCGGTTGCACCACAACTTGTTCTTCCTTGCAGCATCTGCTTTTCTTCTAGCCACAGGTCCTCCTCACACCTACCTTGTCTACAATACCTGCTGCTTACAGCTCTGCAGCTCTGTACATGCCCCTTTATTTTTCACAAAAAGCAACCACACTCCAGCTAGAGAAGAGTAAATAGAGTCATTCTGTCAATAAAGGTGGGGCCAGGGGGAAGGGGGCGGAAATGAGGACAGGGGTGACTCTTCACCTGGGGCTGAGTTTCAGCCAGTGGCATTGACCTGGGGCTGAGCTCACTTGGGCCAGGGCTCATTTGGGCTCATCTTGGCAGCTGGGCAGAAATAGCTGTTTTCAGCTCTGCCACTGGTTCAGGTTTAGTCTAGGACTACATGAAGACCAAAAGCCATTGCTGTAGTTGCCTCATGGGGATTCTAGTAGATAAATGCTATATGTGAATGAAAAACCGCAATGTTTGGGAATACATCAGTGTGGTTATCCCAACTAAATAATTGCTGCACATAGAGGAAAATGAAGCATGCAATGAAAATAAGAAGTGTCTTCAGAATCTGTGTGATATTTAAGAGACCTAATGTCAATTTAAAAAAGTTACTTCCAGACAAAATTTCTCCAGGTAACCAGCGATCTAGCTGTATCTTTAGTCATACATGTATATGTATATGGCTTTCCCAAGCTCACGCTATAAGGACTTACCACAGTGAGTCAGAAGCCAGCTCAGGGTATTTCCCAATGCCAGAGACCTTACTTTTTGTATCTACCTTTCTGGAAAGAAGCATCCTTCTTCTCTGGTGTTTTCAGCAGAACAAAAAATATAAAGTGTCAATCTGATCTATCTAAGCAAGCATACCACATCTATCACCGCAGGCTTTTGAATCAACCAAGAACCTAAAACCTTGATCAGATTTGACTTCAGAGGAATTCCTTTGCTGCAAGTACCCTTTACTTTCCACTTCTCCACAATAAAAAGAAAGAAAGGATGTGAGAGAAAGCTCAGAGCGATGTTGCCTGTTTATGAACAACGTATCTTGGAAAAAAGGAGGTGAGACAGCTATCTTTGCCATCTCTGGGCTTAAGATAAAGAGAGGATGTGTGTCTGTGGCTGTTAGCTCACTATTTTCCACACAGTGCTGGCATTCGGCTTTGGTTTGCCTCTGGTGCTAATAGGCACCTTTGTAGCATTCTTTAAGTGGTTTTGTGAACCACACGCTGCGTGTTTGCATCAGCCTGAGAGGGGACCAGTCCCTATGTGACATTTCCAAAGAGGTCTTGGGGACCCAGCAGAGAAAGAGCCCTGTACCACTGAGAGTGTTGTGCCTTTGGTATTCACAACCTGCATTACTCACATACAAGACCACATGATCTTGTCTTCCTGGAAGAAAAGTCCGGTTATCACCAGATCTGATGTCGAGCACTTCCTGCCGCAGTGTGTCACACATTGACACCCAGCATGGCTGCGATTGCAGTGCTAACAGCTCGCCAGTTCAGAAGCTGTCAGCATTTTCACAAGGCTGTGGGCAGGGGTTGGGGGAAATACCAAGCCAACAGGATAGCCCTTGGAGGCCTGAAGCACAGAATCACAGAATCACAGAATCACAGAATAACCAGGTTGGAAGAGACCCACTGGATCGTCAAGTCCAACTATTCCCACCAATCCCTAAATCATGCTCCTAAGCACCTCATCCACCCTAACCTTAAACACCTCCAGGGACGACGACTCAACCACCTCCCTTGGCAGACTGTTCCAATGCCTAACCACCCTCTCCGTGAAGAACTTTTTCCTAATCTCAAGCCTAAATCTCCCCTGGCGGAGCTTGAGGCCATTCCCTCTCGTCCTGTCCCCTGTCACTTGGGAGAAGAGGCCAGCTCCCTCCTCTCCACAACCTCCCTTCAGGTAGTTGTAGAGAGTAATAAGGTCTCTCCTCAGCCTCCTCTTCTCCAGGCTGAACAACCCCAGCTCTCTCAGTCGCTCCTCATAAGATTTGTTCTCCAGCCCCTTCACCAGCTTTGTTGCTCTTCTCTGGACTCGCTCCAGAGCCACAACATCCCTCTTGTGGTGAGGGGCCCAGAACTGAACACAGTACTCGAGGTGCGGTCTCACCAGTGCCGAGTACAGGGGGAGAATAACCTCCCTGGACCTGCTGGTTACACCGTTTCTGATACAGGCCAAGATGCCATTGGCCTTTTTGGCCACCTGGGCACACTGCTGGCTCAAGCAGAATCACTTCTAACTCTGCCTTCTGTTTTAGGTGACTGAGTCCCCTGGTGAAGAGACTAGGAGAAAAGGCTAAAGGTATACTGGTCCAGGCAAAGCTTTGCCTAGTAGCCTGTTTAGAAAAGCTATTAATCCTTTCCCCCACCACTGAGGACAGAAGAATACTGTAGATTCCTTAGTATTTCTTTTATTTACAAAGAGGCAACATTTTTATTTTGTGCTTATCTTAGCAGCAAGAATAATTGAGAAGCTTATGAAGACCTACATTGGGACAAGATAACCATAAGTACCAAAGGGATCCTCGGCCCATGTAACATAGCAAATTGCCCATCAGTGGTGAGGGTTTAGGTGTCTTTGAAGTCTGACTGAGATGACTTCCAAAGTACACAAAACAGCTGGACAAGCCTTGTGCTTCCTTATCTAGGAAGCTGTGGGATCCTCTTCACTTATTGTCTTCTGGAGACAACAGAGCAGTCCATGTCTTGATGGAGGTGGTGAAGAAGCTGATGAGAGGAGAGGTATAGCTCCCCCAGCCTTTCAGCTGCAGATAGGCTCAATTCCTTTGAGCAGCAATTTTGAGGTGAAAGCCAACTCAGTGAGTGACTCCATAGCTGGGACTCTCAATGACATTCAGGCTGCACAGCGCAAGGTTGTGTGACAGTGCGGGACCAACAAAGGGAAAGCTCAATGCTTGTACAGAGGTAGGGAGGAATTAGTCCTGGGTGGTCACAGGGGTGGTGGAAGTACCAATAAGTATGATATCCTTGACACTTTCAATATAAAAACGGTTAGAAGAAAGACCTTTACAACAGGCTTGGTTTTTTTCCCATGATGAATAGAAAAAGAAAATGGACAGATGGTACAGATGCAGAATGCAGGGATGGATGCAACCACAACAGCTTGGCTTCCTTTGCCTTGCTACTTTTCTTCTGCTTTTTCTCAACCCAGAGCAGCAAATGCAGAGGAGGAAAAAAAGTAGTTTTTTCTATCCCCTTTCTTTGTGAGTGGATTGAAGTTTTCGTTTCATCAAAGGTGCTGATTCGTGGGTTAGTTTTCTGGGCTCATTCACTACATCTTTGCCACTAATTAGGCAGTGGTTTCCCTTAAGCAATGGAGGGAATGGGCAGTACCGTTGCGATGTTTTCCACTAATACAGGATGTGGGATGAACTATTCTGCAATCAGCTTATCATAGTCAAATAACTGTATTTTACCAGCAGGGCAGAAATGCTTTCGATTTCATTAAAAATATTGCAGCAAGAATGGGAAATCGTGTGTGTTCTTTTTACTACCATCATCAGACCTGGGGGAAAGAAAGGTGGGGGGAGGGGAATTCCCCACTATTTTTAACTCGGTAATGGGTATATCTTTCACACTGCACTGCTCATACAGCTGAAACAATTTTGGCTCTGTGCTGACCTTAGAGAATCAAGTCTTAAGCTGGACTGAGTAGCTCAGAATGTAAGTTCTGATTAAAACCTGAAGTGGAGACGTGACAGAAAAAAATATACTTTTGGTCAGTCAAGGGGACATATCTTCATCCATTTCATCACTGGTCTCAGTGCTGACTACAGTGCTGCTGTCCCCTGTTCAAAATCTTATCCACCTGTTCAGGCATTTCTCCTTTCCATTAGAGGCTTTTAGGCTGATGTGAGGCAAATGGACCATGTGCCTTCTCACCCTCAACACCGAGTGCTATTGTACACCAAGGTGCAGAATGTGAAAGAGCTGGCACAGCCTCCTTCTGGGAGCTGAGAAGGAAAAAACCAAACTGGTGAGGTTCAGAATAGCACTTCAGCAGTGTGGGAAGGGGTTTCTACTCCACTGGATACAGTAATAGCAGAGAAATAGGTTCAGTTATGAAGGTGAGTCCTTGTTGGCCTATATTGCCTGAGAACCAGGCTTTTACGTCTCCATTAGCTGTCTTGGCACTGAACAGCTTTAATGTGTCTTTATCATTCCCCATGTACTGCTTTACGGTCCACTAGACCAGTTCTCCATGCAAATGTCCTCTCATGTCACACTGTTCCTTGGAAACTAGTGCTACCCATGTAATCCATCTATGAATTTACACCCTATCCCTTTTCTGGTCTTGCAACCCTCTAGAGTAATTATGTTTTCCAGCCTCATTAAAGAACAGTCCCATTGGGTTTGATGCTGAAGTCATGTTCATGTCCCGAACAGAAGAACTGTTCTTCTAGCCTTCTCTGCAGAGAATGCCTTTTCCACCTGTGCATTTCCTCCAGGCAGATCCTAGACAGAGCAATGGCTGTACTGGCTTTGGAGGTCCCTCAGAGAAAGGTAGGCACCAGTGTTTGGAACCTGGCTGGAGAAGGCTGTTCTGCATGAGTCCTCATCCTGGGTTTGCTTTAGAGGTGGAGTCTGAGAGAAAGAAGAAGTAGCATGTGCTGCTGGTGTACAGGGGCCAGCTGGAGGGCCTGTCTTCATACCCCCTTCTGGTACATTGACAGCATCACTGTCATGCAGGTCTTGTGGGTCATGAAAGTCAGTGTTTAGCTGGCACAGGGCCTCAGCAGGTTGTAAAGCTGCCTTGTCCATCACATTCTCATCCTGTTTGAGAACTGGTGTTGGTGAGGTGCCTTCACTTGACTGGAGAGCCCCAAAAATAGTTGTGACCTGTTGGGCTTCACCTTCTTTCTCTTCCACAAAGAACCTGTTTTGGAAGACCTGGGTCACCCTGTTACAGTGGAGGAAGTTGTGAGACAACACAGGGGTGTCCTCTGCCACTGTGCAGAGGTCTGGAGAGGGGAGAGCATGGTAAGGCTTGCCATCCTCACTGCCACTGCCCTCCTGGGTAAAAGGTTCATAGGTGAAGTAGACCTGACAGGGCTCAATCTCAAGGGAGTTGGGAAGGTGGAAGAAGAAGTAGCCTTGGTTGGTGAAGCAGCTGGATACAGAATGTCCACTGGTTTCTAAAGGCGGATCAGGAGTCAGGGTTCCCTTGGAAAGTAGAAGCTGTGATTCCTGGTCATTCTTCAGCATCACCTCGAGCACAGAGATCTCTGGGGTTGTGCTGTTCACACAGTAGGAAGATGTGGAGAATGGGGAGGAGAGCCACTTCTGATGGGGAAGAAACACACAATAAAGACTGTTAACACACAAAGTATAGCACTCAGAGAAGAACCAAAGGTTTCTTTTTCTGAGTGTCTACAGCAATAAAATGACTTTTTCTCTGTTCAATGAAGAGTTGCCAGAGGTGGTGGGGAGGGAAATTCACATATGTGATGTCTCATCTGTAGGATTTTCAGAAAGGGTATATCTTTCTGTGTCTTCAAAATTAAGAACAGATTTTGCAAGCCTACATTCTGAGATTTCTGAAGGGAGGGAATAGAGGATGGAGGATTAAAGTGAAAGGAAGAAAAAAAAAATTCAAGACTATAAGATGAAGTGGAGGTGAAAGTATGAAAAGCAGCAATGAGATGCATATCACGCAACCTATTACTAGGTCCCGAACCAGCTTCTGATACATCAACAGGGGCCTATGCAGATTTCTTGTCCAAAGTGTTCTTCAGGCTCCTTGTGCCTAGATTTCCATGCTTATCATTAGTAACATTCTGTGGTACATCATTATCCTTAAAAATAAACTGATTTTGATACCATGCAACTTCATTGACTTCATGGCCAGTAAAGCAATTTTTTCTAGTTCTTTCTGCACTGAGAAACTGTCTTCAGTGTCTGCTGCACCATCCCACCCTCACAGGTTCCCACTCTTCCCCTGTAGTTTAAGCTTTCTAAGACTTTTTGCACTTAGGCTTTTCCAAAACTTTGCTGTCCTCTGGACCTTTTGCTGTTTATTTCCACCCAATTTAAAGTGACATGCTCCTTGGAATCACCTCCCACGTCTTGCATCCTTTAACACCACAGGGAGTGGTAATCGTCTCCTTGCAACTGCCCGTACTCACAGAAAGCTTAGGGGAAGGGACAAGGTAGGGGTGGAGAAAGAGAGAAGGAGATAGCAAGAATGCACAGTGCAGAAAACAGCCATGTAACATCCAGCATGAAGGCAATTCACATTAGGAGCAGAGGAAAGGCTCACAGCCAGGAGTGGAGGACCACACCAGCAAACATGAGGAAAAGCTGGGCAGCCTAGGGCAGGGAGGGACGGATTGAAGTCAGGTGCAAAGGGATCTGAGAGGTCAAGGTCCCTCTCATAGGTCCCTTCTTTTCTCTCAGGCTCCCCTTTGGGGGAGCAGGGTGCTGAGGTTTGTGTGGTTTGCCATTTCTCAGTTCTGTAATTAGAGATACCTCAGTTGAGTGTTGGGTTTTAGAAGGTGAGAAAATAAAACTCCAGTGGAGAACACAGCAGCCGGTGTTACAGGCACGTGTTGTGTGTGCAGATTTAGGTCTGGCAACCAGCCATGTGTAGCCAGACCCTCATTTCCCTCCTTTCTCCTTCATAATCATGGGCTCCATCCCCAGTCCCATACCTGAATGTCACCTCCGTGAACAGAAACAAGTGGAGGAAAGAACTTTTCAGGGTCTGGGATGTGAATCTTCAAGATCTTCTTAAACCTTGAGAGAAGAGAATGAGAAGAATGAAGCAGGTCCTGATACTGACTAGTCTGGCACTGTGGTGGGCATAAAAGAGAGCATTGCAGCTCATGGGCATTACCCTGGCATGGGGGAGAGGTAAAATAAGAACAAGCCTGAGGGATCTCCTTGCTCTTGAGGGGCCTGAAATATAGTAGTTCAGGGATGAGAGGTATAGAGATGAAGATGTTAAATCTGGCATTGAACAGTATTCTCTGCTCTGTCTTTTCCCTAGAGAAGCACAACCAGCAGTTCACTGGTTTCTTCCCTGTCTTGGCTGGTCACCTCAGCCTCTCCACTTGCCTCCTTAGTCCCCCATCCTAATGATAAGCCGGGCAAGTCTCCTTTGTTTCCAGGTTCTAGCTGTGGTGAGTTGCCCCCCGTCCGATTTGCTGCCACCACAGTGGCTCAGATGACATGGCCTGAATGGGGCCATAGTGGTCAAAGCTGTGCCACAACTGTCTGTCTCATTATCAGGACACTGGATGGCATAGCTAGGACACACTGGTCATGCAAGCCATCTGAACATTCCTCATGCCAGCCCAGTGGCCTCTACTTTACTGGATCCAGCGTGTTACCATGAGGCAGCATGAATCTGCTCCTCAGTCCCTCAGACACAAAGGCTGATCCTGTCAGCTCTTTGCTGAAGCTTTAGTGTGGGATGCTCTGAGGAAAAACCCTCCTGACCTCTGGAGGCAATCAGTATACACTCTGAAGCATCAGAATTTGCTAGTTCTTGCATATAAACTACCTTACATCACTGCAGATGCTATTTTTATTCATGCATGTCTAATCCTTCCTTGGATCTTACCTCAGCATTATCCTCTATCCAGTTCCCCCAGGTTAATTATACTCTGTGGAGAAAGGAGCCTTTTTTATCTCTCTCTGTGCTGTATACTTAACACTTCCTCACCCTTGTGTTATGACTCAAGGTAAAACACAATGACCAGTGACTTTCTCAGTATCCATCTTCCTTCAATATGCACCTCCTTCTCTCCTCAGAGAGAAGCCAAGCCAGCCTCACCCCTGAGAACATTTCTCCTTGCTCCTTGCCATGAAACAAAGCACCGTCTTTGCCTGTGATGAAAAAACCAGAGGCCATTTCTAGCATTGCCATGCTGACATGTCACTCTCCATATTATTGCACAAAGTAAACTTGTGAGACACTTTCAGTCCTGAATAAAAGCAGTGCCTAGGCAGAAGCTCTGGCAATGAGATCTTTAAAGCATCATGTAGACGTTTACCAGTATGGGATGAGACACTTCAGGATTCAGAGACCAGGGAGAGGAAGGATTGTGCTCCTTGTTTTGACTACAGACCAAATATCAGCATGTCCTTACTGACCTCTTGCTGGAGTGTTAACTAAGTGAGAAGGTAGCAGTACATAGGCTCGTTTTGTCCTTTCTACTGAGGGAGTGCTCAGCCCAGTGACCTGCTTTCTAAGAGGCCATGAGTGTCCATCCCTGTCAGGGAACACCACTCTAACCCACGGGCAACAGAACTATTGAAGCAACAGTTTTGAATTCAGCCAGGGCATGGCACTAGGTCACAGGAGCATGGCACAATATGATGATGGTGGTGAAACCACATTATCTTTGGTGATATATCTCCCCAGACAAATATCACCCTCAAAAGGCTGGACTATAAATCATATTTTTAAAGTCATTCTCTATCCTGGTAATGTCAAGTGAAAAGTAACACTGGTTTTGAGAAGACACACAAGATACAAGAGAGGAACGGAAAGGAAAGCTTGATTCTCATTTACCATTTCAGGGTCCGTAAGTTAATAAGGAAGGCAGTCCCAACGATCACAATGATGCAAGTGCTTGCTATGAGAGCTGGCAGGAATGGCTGGGATGTTTCTGCAAGTTGAGAGAGAATGAGGGAGTTGCTGTGAAAATTTACAGGATTCTGAAAGTAGGAACTGCAGCCCTTCCATGGCAGTTCAAGCTGATCAGTGATATAAAATTATAAAATACAGGTCAGAGAAATGAGTTCTGCTGTGCCGTGTAGGGCACCTTTAAGAGAGATGAGTTTCAAAGTCTACTTGGCATCACTTAACAGAAAATTTGTGCTGAACTTCTTGAGATCCCTGTCCGTTATAGTACTACAGCTGGGAGACTGCCACAGATGAGGTGGCACAGGCTACTGGTTGAAGTATCCATCAACCTGCCTCTCTCAATGCAAAAGAAATGAGGGAGTCCTAAAACAAGCTTAAGTGGGACTGGAGACTTGAAACAGCAGGGGAGGCAAAGTCATGGAGTTTATGGGTCTTTGAGAAGGCAGGAGGACCAAGGATGGAGAAGTTTAGGGGTCAAAGAACTGACTTCTCTCTTTGCAAAGATGTGGAAAAGCTTTAAGAATTTATGAAGGTTGCAGCTTTCCACCACATGATGATTTTGGTACTTGGATTGTAGGGTTACGAGAAAGAAACTCAGCTCCCACATTTCCAGCACTGCCAGTCCTACTCATGCTTGTCTGGCATTATCTCAAACTTTTCTTAATCTGGCTCTTCCACACACATCTCCGCAGTGCAATTTTGCTTGACCTTGCTATTCTGGTGCCTGACTCCTCTGCCTGCCACCCCCAAGTATCCTCTGGTCCGGGCCTGCAGAGCTCCTCTGGAGTTGTTGCGACGGAGCAGATCAAAATAAAAGAAGGAGGGACATTTTTTAGGACAGTCTTCCTTTGCCTGTCCTTGAGATGCTATGAAGATCACTTTGCCTCCTCTGCCGCTGATACCCTGCTTATCTTTGGGTCTTGGTTGCTATGACAACTGGTTGCGGCTGTATCCTATTCATTGACATCACACACTGTCAAAATTTGATCACCACAGCAACACAGTGCCCTTTCTAAACATAGCTATTCTGTTTATACCAACACAGGGTGCAACAGGGAGGGGCTGAGAAGGGGCTGAGAAGGGGTGACATGAGAAGGAATAACCTCCATCTGCTTATTTTTCGGAAAAGAAATAACAGAGACCACAGCCAATGATTCAGTGAAGAGATTTGCTTGGGGCACTCTCTTTCATTGCTGGAGGAGTTATCCATGATGCGGTTAATGGTAATGACAGATGCAAGTCATTTGTGGAAGGGACTTCAGTGCATATCATTTTCTTTCATTCTCTGTGAGACTTTGCTTCCTAGGCTCAGGTCTCTGTTTGTTCAAGAGCTGAGTGCTATGTTTAACTGCATTTCACTGATCAATGGTTCCAATTCACTAGCTGATTTTGGAGAGCTAGATTTATGTTCCTGGGTCACAGGAGCACCTGGGAAAATACCTGTCCTGTGCACTGCTTCTGCAGGTCAGACAGCTGGCCTTACTGCTCTGAAGAAGTAGTGCCTGATTCATATCTTATGGATTTTTCCAGGCTTTTGGAAGTCAGAGGGTCTCTTTTAGGGTTGGGAGGTCTTTCCCTTTGAATCCTTTTGAACCAGTCTGACCTAACAGATAAGGAGGGACAGAAAATTTTTAACCCTTCTACTGCTCTTCAAGTAACACAATCCTCCCTACACATCTTCCTCCAGCTTCTCAATCTGCTTGGCCCTTCTACCTTGTTTTCCCTGTGTTCCCTCCTTCCCCTCCCAGTCAGGCTGCTTGATATATCCTTACTGTTGGCAGGTGTCCTCCACAGTATTGTCTCACTCCAGTCGCTCCATACACCTTTGTGGATACTTGAGGCACTTGGTCTTGCACGAACAGCTGCCTCATATTTTAAATCAGGAGAGAGGCTCTCAAACACCACCCACATCTGGTCCTGCACAATGGTGAAGTTCTTGGCCTCCTGGAAGAAGGGCAAAATTAGAGCATCATCAGCACTCTGCCGTGCCTTACAGCCTCACATACTACCCATATCTTCCAAGGCCCTCAAAGAGGACCTGCCTCAGATCTCTACACCTTGTGCATGGCTTGCTCTCCCTGAAGGACAAGTCTTCTTTGCTTTGCTTTTTGCATCCCTTTCAGGTCTGTTCTGGAATTGTCTGGATTTCTTTGTGAGAGCACTAAGTAGAGTAGGATTCCCATCTACTTCCATGTCATCACCAAACACTGGCAGCAGGTGACACAGATAAAAGGGTGGTGGGGGTGTCATCTGCTTCCCAGTTGCACTAGAATTGTTTTTGTTTTGGGGGGGGGGCAGGAGAAAGTCCTAGATGACATAAAGAAGACCAGGATTCATACAATGACAGGTCTCAGTGCTCCACTCTGTACTCACCTCCCAAGACTGACTCGTGGTTCGGTACCGCACTTGATATTCCCGCTCCCCATCCAAATAGTGAGAGGAAATATTCAAGCTCCATGTTAAGTTGTAGGTTTTTTCAGTTTTTCTAGCCAGCTGAAGATTTCCTGGAGGCCTCAGCTTTACTGGAATGACAGAAAGAGCAGGGCTGATACCTCCGCGCAGTCTCTCCATAACAGGCAAAGATCGTTGCAGCAGGGTTTGTATTTTGACTGTGCTCCTAGAGTCCAGCCAGCCATGGCCACATGAGACGACTAGCGAGTTCCCCCTGTCACTGAAAGCAAAAGGCTGTTGTCCCTGGGCTACGTTAAAGTCAGCTGCTCCTGTGAGCCTGGGGGAGTGCTCCCTGCAGTCAGTGCAATCAATCCCATAGGACCATGCATCCTTTCTTGTATGGGTGATCCACGAGGCAATTGTATAAGCAGGAACAGAGCATGGCTGAGGAAACAGCTGCTTCTCAGCTGCTCTTCCAGAGAGCTGCAGCCACAGGGGATGGAGTTACACAGGGTGCCTAGGCTAATTCTTCCCAATCCCTAACTCTAACCATGCCATCTTACATGTCACCTTGCAGCAGCTCTGCTGGGCACCTCCTTGAGCCAGATAAACTCAGACATCCAGAAAAAAAAAATTACTAAAACAGGTGCATTTCTGCTGGATTAGTGAGTTGAGTCCTTTCAACAAAAACTGATGTATGCCAAAGCTGGCTTAAAGGAAGGTGGAAGCACACATCTAGTAGGAGGGGCAGGGGAGAAGCAGCACCCTTTTTTCATATCAACTGAACTGTTGTTGCCTGTTTGAAGCCAGAACTACTAGCACTCTCATTTAACAGTGTCCCGGGACAGAACAGGAGGTGCCTGGCATGACACTGCATGATAGAGGTACAAGTGGCAGAAGTCAACGTGGTTCACCTGTGCAAGCTATAACAGGGGACAAGGAAAAGACCTAAGTCTAAAATCAGCTATGGGAGTTGCACAGGAGTGGATGGGCAAGAGAAATTAGCTATCATTTTGTGGGGAACCTTAGGAGACTGTAGGGCAGGTAAGTACTCACTATTTGCAAGTGGACTGAAATCTTCTATTTGCACAGGTACGGTCCTTTTCTCTCCAATTTGACAACGGACAGACAAGTTCAGGCGATCTGCAGTGGTGAAGCATTGAGTCTGCAAGGAAAATCTACCATTGGTGACACTGAAGCCTCATCAATGGGCATTCATATCTCTAAGCATTGCCTGTTTAGAAGAAGTTTAGGAATACTTGGCAACAAATATGGATTATATTTGTGGCTGAAAGGAATAAGCCTTAACGGTGAATGGGGCACCGAATATTTATACTTGATATGGTTAGAATGTTTTTTGAATCATTGGCAAGAATGGCACAAAAAATATTGTGTTATGCTAGTTTGCTGGGATTGCTGGATGTACTGACCAAGCAAGAGAAAAGTACTTTCTATGAGACATCTAATGAGAAAGAATATTTTTACTAAAACATTTTGTGTTAATTGGTGAGGTTGAGATGACATTAGTATTAAATACTACTCTTTCAATGCAATGATACTAAATAAGCAATAGCAAAATTCGCTTGACTGGAAAGAAAAGGTTTTAGAGCATATGCCAACCCTAAAATTTGTCTTTTCACATGATGTGCAAATGTAAGAAAGCTTGTCCATTGTTTGAACTGGTTGTAACTTTATCAATAAGAAGAACGTAAGTACGTAGTGAGTCTAAAAAGACTGATTTAAATAAAGAATAATAGCTACAGGATTTGCATCACCGTTAGCTCCAGTGGTGTGTTGGTGTTGCATCTTGCATTTGACACATCTAACCAGGCTTCACTGTTGTTAATGATCTGGAAAACGGCACTGATATCTTCAAGGAAAATGAAGTCAAGAGGTGACCTCATAGCTGGTGGTGATATCCATCTCTCCTGAGAGGAAGGGATTAGGGCCAAACCCAGCTAACTGAGACATCAGACATTGCATGTGATTGATGTATCGTGCACCTCTTCTGCACGTGTCGGGACAGCATGGCCCAGCTCACAATGAAGCCAGTCCTCCCAGCAGAGGAAACCACAAGGGCGATGCATTATAAACAACATACAACTTCAAGTGCCACCCCAGAACTGGAGTTAAGGGTTGCTTTTGGGATTTTTATACTGCTCCTGGGTGTCACACTGTTTATACATCCAAAAATTCACATATATAACCTTTCCACCTTGTCATTAGTCATAACTTCCCAGATGAATTACTCACATTACTGTTACTGCTGAAGGTCTTGATGCATCTCCTCAGTCCTGTTGTGTGTTCTGCCTTGGGTAATTCACAGTGCTCTTTAAATTTTTCAGGTAAGGGAAATAACCTGGATTTTAAGCAGAACACCAGTGAGCTGGGCAGGCTGTTTTCTATTTAACCAAACCTTATGTAGGACTGAAGGTCTTTCAAAGCATTTTGCACCCTACCATGTTATCTGGACAGGTTACACCAAGGATGTAACCCCACTTTCTCTCCCTACTGCCTCACTCAGATAAATTTTATGTGCTGTCACATAGAAAGTCAATGCATTCCATTTATTTCAAGCCAAATATGACAGGAGGTTTCCAGTTTCCAAGTCTTCACAAACCCTTCTTGCTGCCTTCTCTGATATCTGTTGATTACAAGGGGCATGCAGAGCCTAAATGTACCTGCTGTTCACGATTGTGCCAATATAGCCCTGGGAGACAGATGCCTGTTTCAGCCCCTCTAGGGCTTACAGGTCTACTTCAAGCCATTGAGCCCTGTAGCACCTCAGATACCGAGTGCAACGTATCTTCTGAACCAGGTCACACCCCAGTCAGACAGGACCTAGACAGCACTACACCATGACCTCTCTTCTTCTCTGACAAGTGTGGCTGGGCAGCTGAAGCTGAGCTATAGCACAGGGGGTGACGGAGTGGGAGAACATTGGTGATGTTGCAGCTGAAGGGTTATCCTGCTGAGCTGGCTCCTCCAGACGTAATGTCAGATCAAGCCTGGGGCTTGCTGATGGTGGGGAGAGGTGGAGTCTTAGGCCCCTGTTCAAGCAATGGCACAGTTCCAAATCCAGCCCAAATTCCAGCCCCAGCCTCTGTGCTTCATACTCATGGAGCAACATAGATGTTTTGGCTTTCTAGGTCCATGCACCTGGCCTCGTTATATATTTGTTAATATCACCCTCTTGGAGGCGTCTCTATGACAGTAATGAGCAACCCACCCACTGCCAAAATCACACTGAGCCTCTCCTTATCTCAGGCACCCAGGAAAGCCCAAAGGGAGGCTAGTAAGTCTTTTGGATGGAGATGTCATATTTGGAGACCACAGAGACTCAGCTGACTGTGGTACTGACCATGCAACTATTCCTCCGCTGGAAGATGTGTGGGAGAGGAAAATATCATGAACTGAGAGATACGAAAGGACCAAGGAGATAAGGGGAATAATACTTTCCTTCATTTATTGTCAGTCACAGTTCAACATTCCAGCTCTTCCTGGCAATGGGTAAATGGCCTCTATATAACTTTAATTCCAGCTTGTCCACCCCCATCTCTATGTATTCTCCCTTTCCATTGAAAATACCTTTCAGATCTTAGAGTCGCTATCAGGTAAAAGGGGTTTTTTTGAAAAAGAAACACAGGCAGAACCATGGAGCTGGAAGATGGGCAGTGCTAAACATTTTGGAATCATCAGATCACAAACACCGTTTGAGCACTGGTGAGTATCTCAGCCCAGGTGAGTTTAGAAACAGAGTTCAAGAGAAAGCCCCTTGGCTATGTGGCTCCAATACCACAGTCTTATGGCGGGGAAGCCTACATTTATGTTAAGCAGTTAAATTTCCAGGACACTTCTCAATTAAAGCATTGGCTTTCCTCATCTTCTCCAGTCACCCACCTGTCACAAAGAGCTAAATTTGATAAAATCTCCAGGTGGCATGATGCTTCAACCAGGTCCCTGCTGGGCTTCCAGTCACAGAAGAGAGCTGCCCGCGAGTCATACCAACAAGTTAGGCTGGACGCACCTGACAGCAGAGAAGAGATGGACGGCAGCGTGGCTGGATTAGCAGTCGTGTTTGGTATGAACTATCACCCCATCCAAAACTACAGACCGATTCCTCTGCTGGATAACTCTCTCCAAGTAAGAAAGGCAGAGCCACTCTGGAGGCTGATGTGCTCATAAGAGATCTTTAACTACTATAGCCTCCTCTGGCTGCACACACTCAAGCACACACCACGGCATGCACACTCCTGCAGCTGAACCCCCTCCCTGCTCAACCACCTGGCACAGGTGAAGGGAATCGCTTCTTACCTTGTGTTGAGTCTAATGTCCATGAGAGAGTCATGAGGCTGAACAGCCAGATGTGACACAGAAGCAGCAGAGAGGGCTTCATCTGTACTGGTGACACGCTGAAAGAGAGAAGACGCCCCCCACCCCCCGCCCCGCACAGCTCAGCAATGCAAATTAGGCAGATGTCATCTCACGGGAGGCATCCACTGTTCCAGGGCAGGGCCCAAAGCAAGTGCCGGCCTTCCAGGCTCAGAAGCTCATATTCTTTCCACTCTGGAGTGTGTGCATTTCCCTCAGCACCTTATTGTTTTCCTGCCTTGGGTGATTTGCTCAGCACTGAAAGCATTTGCAGTGCAACAAAGACAGGCTGCTTGCAGCATAATGCCTTCTGGAAACGTGTGTGAGTGCACAGGAGTCCGCGTGCATTGTTTCAGGCTGCTTGCTGACTCAGGTAGAGAATACTGCCTTGGTTGTGCATGGCTTGCTGCTTGAAGAGCTTCTCTTTTTTTGGTAAGGCTGAAATAACTAGGTACTTGCTGAGTTAGAGGGGTCTCTGGCTGCAGCTGACAAAAGTTAGTTGCAGAGTTCATGGCTTAGGAGGTAAGTTTTGAATGGCTTGTCTGGAACACGGGAGGAAATCAGGGAGAAGAAGGAGTTTACCAGGTTCTGGAAAGTCATGGCTTTATCGTATCACAAAATATTACATAGTCACACACAAACCATGCACCATTCTTGCCAAGAAGACCCTGCACTGCCTTGGAAGGAGCCGTGCATTTAGGCATAGCAGAAAATTTGGGCTTTTAAATAAGGAAATCCCGCAATACTCCTCATCCACTCATGCACCCAGGGAGACTCCTCATCTTACACAGCCTGTACATAGCCATGCTCCATATGAGAAAGATACGGTTTACGAGCTTATCATCCAAGCCTTCCCCTCTCCTCATCCACCTGGACATCTGCATCTCAAGGTGTGCCTCTGTTCACAGGAGAAAGGATCGCCCTCACCTCTCAGCAGGTCTGGAGCCCAGGCAGGGCTGAGCAAACCAAGACAAGAGTCCTGCTGGTTGCTGCTGGGATTGCCAGGGGTGGGGGAAGAGAAGGTTTATAAAGGGCTGGCATGAGGCATAGTATCGATTTCCATTGTGATAAAAGATTAAGTTCGGAGGAAGAAAAACTTGACAACAGCACATTAACAGATAAAACGGGGGAGAAAGAGAGAAAGAAAGCAGCCGGCATGGTTGTGAGATGTGAGGTATGATTTGAGAGGTTTGTGGAAAGACAGAGAGATAAATATGTGCTCAGCCCTCCCCAACGGTGAGATTCAGTTTGTCAGATCGAAACTCCTTCCAAGACACTTTTCAGATCAGCCACCCCCATGTGGGAGAGAGCTGGCATCACCCCTTTTACCTTTCAGCTCCAGGCACCCGATGGTCCAGATGAAGGGAGTCCCCAGGGACTGGATTGAAGGGTTGGATGGAAGCAGGTACTGGCTGTCAGCCGTGAGGAGAGCTGGAAGGGGGAAGGGAGAGGGATGGAGGTGGATATCCTAGCTCAATGCATGTTCAGCTGTTAGTCAGTGCTGCTGGAGTGATAGAGATGCCTCCAGCCCAGCAGTTGTGCTGCAGAGCTGTTCCTCTCACATGTGCGTGGTCCCTCCGTCTTCTCCCTCTCACCTTTGCACAGGAAGCTGCTGCTTTCTTGACTTGTCAGACTGAGACGAGGCCCTGAAGTATCGAAAAGGCTAGTGAGGCCGAGAATAAAAAGCCCCAAACCACGTCCTACTTCCTGCTGGTAAAGCTATAGGTGCAGAAACAAGGGTGGAGGAATCAGGTGTTATCTCGCAGTGCTCAGATATACTGGGACCAGTTTGTAACTATTTCTGGGAAGCAAAAGAGAGAAGGACCTGTCTTCATGGGACACTGGCAAGAGACCCATAACTTCCTCTTTCAAACACCCAGACAGATCACTCATATCACTCATAGGTCTTCACACGTGCACAGATCAGTTTGAAAGTGGGACTAGGAGTCTATCTGCAGTAGAAATACTGTTGTCCACTTTGTGAAAAATAACCCAAGACATTGACATAAGCAACACTGGAACGAAATCAGCGTCCCCACCAGTGCCCCAGTTTCAGAGGATCCATCCTAGGTCAGAGCAGAAGTGGAACAAGGGCAATGCTGAGTGTGAGCAAGTTTGAGGCACCACCCTCACACTTGCAGATGGTGTGACACCACAGGAACACCCATCCCATGGTGCCGCTACCCAGCCACTTACCCTACTTGCTCCACAGAAGGAAGAATCAACCCTCCAGACTGAGCCTTGTGGCTAGTCCAGACAGGCAACACCACCCTGCAGTACCCACAGTGCCTATTTGGCACGGCTTGTCTGTTCAAGAGGACAGAAAGAGATGCAAAAAATATGTCCACCTTCTTCCAAAGCTTTATCTGCCCTCGCCTGTACAGAGAACCCCTCACAGGCCCTGCAGGGAACATTTAGTTGTAGAAGACCTTTTCACCACAGACAGACATCTTTCTCAGCACATACTGCCCTCATCTCTCCATCCAAGAGAGATGCAAATCTGCAGCCTAACAGTTGCCCAGTTCAGATTTAGGCATGTGCATGCATATATGTCCTCACATACCTCTCTTTTTCCATACACAAATATAATTCTCTAAAGTGCTGCACATCACGTTTCCTGTCTGGTTTGGGCTGCACGAAGATGGCCACTGATGTGGGGCCAGATTATGAGAATCTCCTTTTGTACACGAGCACAGTGGTCACTACGCTCTGTGCTCCTTGCCCTTTTATCCTAAAGTAGCTCAAGGTCCAAGATCAAGTCCAGTAAGCAGGTTTTGCTGACCTGAAGTTGTCAGGGGCTAGTTTCAAGTTTCCAGGCAGATCATTTTTGAGGCCTATATAAACCTGGAGGGTGAGGCTTCCTTAAACAACAAAGGAATCTTGG
Source organism: Clamator glandarius (assembly GCA_033459285.1). Classification (NCBI taxonomy): domain Eukaryota; kingdom Metazoa; phylum Chordata; class Aves; order Cuculiformes; family Cuculidae; genus Clamator; species Clamator glandarius. The sequence continues at coordinate 1,310,771 of JAUNZM010001251.1, forward strand.
TTTCAGGTAGTGGAAAAAGAGGGGTAGGAAGAGAGTACATTTTTAGTCACAGGCTGCTGAGCCCAGAGACTGGATTTCAGAAGATATCAGACTTCAAAAAGAAAAGGCACAGGAGTGAAACAGTGATTTGAAGGCATGAATGGTGCCATTCTGAAGAACTTGCATTAGTGGATCGTTGTGGCCATTTCTGGAAGAGTCATAGGATCATAGAATCATGGAATAGGTTAGATTGGAAGGAACTTTGAAAGGTCATCTAGTCCAGCCCTCCTGCAATAAGCAGGAGCGTCTGCAACTGGGAAGTTTGCTTAGAGACCTGTCCAACCTGACCTTGAATGTTGCCACGGATGGGGCATCTATCACCTCTCACGGCAATCTGTTCCAGCGTTTCACCACCTTCATTGTAAAAGATTCCTTCTTTATATGTAGTCTGTATCTACCCTCTCTTAGTTTAAAACCATTACCCCTTGTCCTATTGCAACAGGCCCTACTAAAAAGTCTGCCACCACCTTTCTCACAGGCCCTTTTTAAGTAGTGAAGGGCCACAATAAGGTCTTATTGGAGCCTTCTCTTCTCTGGGCTGAACAAGCCCAACTCTCTCTGTCTTTCCTCAAAGGAGGTGTTCCATCTCTCTGATCATTATTGTGGCCCTCCTCTGGACCTACTCCAAAAGGTCTATGTCGTTCCTGTGTTGAGGACTCCAGAGCTGGATGCAGTACTCCAGCTGGGGGTCTCACCAGAGAAGAGCAGAGGGGCAGAATCACCTTCCACGACATGCTGGCCATGCTTCTTTTGATGCAGCCCAGGATATGGTTAGATTTCTGGGCTGTGAGCACATATTGTTGACTAATGTTCAACTTTTCATCCACCAGTACCCCAAAGTCTTTCTCCACAGGGCTGCTCTCATAACACTGCAGCTCAAATTCCACACCAGCATCAACCCCAGTCAGCTGTCTGGAATGCAACATCTCTTTCCTTATTACATATGGCATGGACCAGGAGTCTGAGAGGTGTTATTAGGATCATCTTGCTAGTCATCTGAGGACTTCTTTTATCTCTAGCCTTTGTAAGGCCAACTGGAGAATCTGACTAGCCATCCTTTGTTGAAGAGAAGCAGGGGAGAGGATGGGCTGTGTACTCTCCTGCTCCGCTAATCACTGACTGTAGTACTTGCATCTTAGAAGCTCCCAGCAGGATGGAGCTGTAATGGCATGTATCATTCGAGCACAGGCTGCCTTTCCCAGGAAGTCTTGAAACGAATGCAACTTGGTCTGGCACAGAGGTCCCTGGCTGAAGCAATGAATTGCTCTGTGAGTAACTTCTTGGTATCACCAGCTCTGCAGCTGCAATGCAGTATTCATGTTAACCATTGTTTTTCTTGTCTGTCCTTCAGACTGAGATATCTGCTCCTTCCTTCCAACCAGAGATCACTTCGGGAAAGTAGGAGCACAAAGCACCCATTTATTGTTAAGATTATCAAGGAAAAAACTGCCACTGATTCCCTTTTTAAAATATTTATTTTTTACCCAGTTTATAACATATATAAGTGTCATATGAGGTTGGTTGTATACTGTGGTATCTGAAATAGTGGAAGAGGAAAACTGAACTTGTAGTTAGTCCCTAGAGAAGATGAGCAGCTGCTACAGTTGAAAAGAAGGATTTATTTGGTCATCCAATTCACTGGAAACTGTTTTTCCTATATCTGTGTCTCTGCAATAGACTTTTGTGTGGATTTTTTTGATACCTGGTAATGATTGATGTCACATAGGAGAATTTCCCAATAAGGGTCTTAAGAGAGAGACGGCTATCCTCTGTCCAGCCACCTTTGCTTAAGAGTAGTAAGGGATATACTTCTTTGTCAAGTATGACTGGAATTGATTGACTTTTCCAAAATTGTGGAGGAAAAGAGGATAGAACAATGGATCAGATAGTAGACAGTCAAATGCTGATTCGCAGAGACACAGATCGCTTCAGCGTGTTTAATTTCCATTGGAAACACAGTTTAAAAGGTACTAAAACAACAGCTGGAGTAAGTATAAAAGGGCTTCCTATGAAGGCATGATACCATGATTATGTCTAGACTCCATCTGATACAGATAAATGCACTTGGTGTTAGCATGGTTGTCGGACGCAATTTCCAAGAACGTCGTCTACTGAGAATTTGGCACTTTTTGCCTTCTTTACACTGACATTGTTAGGAATGGTGCCGTTTTTAATGTGAGAAGCCAAACAAAACCACATTGTCAGCAGCACATGCGAAGTGTTCTTGTGATTACCTTCCTGTCCCCATGATGGTGACTGAAACAGGCAAACTCACCAGTCAGTGTTGTTGTTCAGCGTTAAAGAAGCAGGTCAAAGTATGGTATTGGAGGTTTGGTTAAAGGTGTTGTTTGGGCCAGGTAGGTGTTTCAGAAGCAATGTGAGCTTTGCAAATCTTCAAGGTTGGGGCAGATGATTACGTGCAAGCTCATCTTGAATTATTCCACAATACAGTGGCTCATTAGCTGCTGTTAGGCTAGGCACATCCATTCCTTTGCTGGCTGTTAGCCGGGACTGGAGTCCTAGGACAACTGGATGTCTTGCCTGCAGTTTACAAGCCACGTGTCTCACCAGGGATGAGCACAGTGAAGAGCTTGGTATATCCATATGGTGCTCTGGAGTGGAGCAGTGGGAAGGTGGCAGAGCCAGCAGGAGTTGAGGGGATGATTGCAGGAATGCCCTGATGGCCACCAAAGTTTGCTTCCTGACAGGATACACTGTGAAGATCTCTAGGCACTCTGTAGGTTATTTTTGGTACTTTCCAAATAATGTTGTTTTAACTATAACCTTTACAGTGAATTTCCTGCCATTTGTACATGTGTTCTTCTCAAAACTATGATGTTGTTCTACATCTGCCGTTATTTTCCCCTTAAATTGTGGTTCTGTGCCGAAAAAAGTCTGTTTAAATGGCCCCAAGGGGAACCACTGTTTAGTGTATTTTTATTGAATTTCCTCGTATTACCAGTCTAAAAGAGGCTTTGCTTTGTATCAAAATGGCAACCATCAGCAGATATCAAAAAGTCAAGCTGGTTTTTTTTTTTCTGTTCCTGCTCCATCATGCCCAGGAATATTGATGCTATAGGCTAAATACTGCCCTCAATTTAATTTCCATCACCATGTTTAAGTGGAGGGGCATTCAAGCAATGGAATTCAAATTCTGGGTCTAGGTATCACAATGGAGTAACCATGCCAAGCAGCAAGCATTAAGCCCACCTACACAGCAGATTATATTCTTGCATTTCTTTCCTTCCAGTTTCTGTCTCATGGAAAGTGTCCTGATAGATGAGCCTGATAAAAGCAGAAGACATCAAATATACACAGAAATACATAAAATGTTTGAAAATAGGGATTCTCTAGCCCTGCAAGCCATGGCAGGACATGGATAAAAGTGGTAGGAAGTTGAGGCTTTTGCAGGCACTCTCACTTGCTGCAAGTCTGGGGCCACAGGTGGGAGGGAGTGGAGGAGGCGTCCACTTTCACTCCTTGCCAGTGATGGCCACAGACCCAGAGAAGTGGGGAAACAAGGGTGGGAGGAGAAGTGTGCTGCTTTCGAGCAGTTTCACTCTTAGCATAACTGGCTGTGAACATATAACTATGAACTCATGAGTACAAGCACGGGACAGTCATGAGATGCTCCCACTCAGGACCCAAGCCCCGGCACCTTGTTTAGCTAGAACTAGACAGTGTCAGGACTTTGGTCTGAAGGGCTGGAGACCATGCAGCAGACTCAAGGCTTAAGAGAGCTCCTAGGTATGGATGCCTGCCCCCTCAATGGGTGCTTGTGGTGCCACGAAGGCTGCTGAGACTCAGAGTCCCTCCCTAGAGACTGTCATTGAAGACATGGTCTCTCACCCTGGGCTTGGAACTCTATTCCTCAGTACCCTCCTGCTCAGCGACATGAAAGTAAGCCAGTAGTTATTATAGAATCATAGAATGGTTTGGGTTGGAAGGGACCTTAAAGATTATTCTGTTCCACCGCCCCCCCCACCCCCCCATGGGCAGGGACACCTCCCACTAGACCAGGCTGCCCACGGCCCCATCCAACCTGACCTTGAACACCTCCAGCGAGGGGGCAGTCTCTTCCTAGGCCCTTGTCTGAGCCTAAGGACACTGTGTGTGAGGCACAGCACCTCTTTGAGCCAGAGCAGTGTGGCAAGTCATCTCTGTCAGCTGAATCATGGTGTCTGTGTATGCAGATGGTCTTAGCCTGGCACACTTCTGATGGAAAACTCGCCAGTTTGAAGAAAGCTGACACCCCTGTGGGACTGCTGATGTATTTGTACAGCTCTCACATCCTCTCTGTGTCTCAATTTCCACAGCACAGAAAGGGGTGTAAATGACATCCCATTTTCTTCAAGAACTGAGATTTGCAGAGGTACCACCAGACCCTGCATCACGCACAGGTGTCCACTGCCCAGGTCTGTAGGCACATTATTGACTTCTAGTGTTAAAACACGCCTACATAAATCCCTGAGGGTTCCCCTGGCATTGAATGCTGAAGATGCATTGCCAGAATGCCTACTCAACTTGTTCACAGACATTGTATTGAAGAGGGGGTGCCTATGCAAGTTATATGATCTATAGGAGGGCAGTGTTGGATTCAGAGACCAGCCTTACACCAAATATGTCTGCAAGCAAGATAATGGGCTGAACACTGGTTGATTTGCTATTCAGCACCAGCAAGTGCTCTTGTCCCTGAGGGAAATTATTACCTTGTTACCCAGGCAGTCTTGGAAAGATAAAGCCCCACTCTGTTTTGCAGCTTGCTAGTGTGCGACATCTCACTATTTAAAGTTAAAGGGGCTTGTGTGCAAATGCTTGACAAGCTTAATATGAAGGAATGATGGCTTCCAGACCTAATAAATTGAGAAGAATTCATTGATTTATTGTAGATTCAAAATGGCTTGAGGGCAAAACATGAGGCTGCAAGGAGATCTTGGGAGTAAACCCTCAGGTACTTTGATTAGCAAGGCTTGCTTCCAATTTAATCACATTTCCCTTCCTTCTCTAGCTGAAAAAATCATTACAACAACCACCCCCATTCTGCTCATAGCTTTCATTGCTCATTCTCCATTTTCTTAATCCCTGTTCCTGAGCAGTTGCTAGAAAGAAAGTTCATTAGACTATTGATCGTGTTTTACAATATGCTTGATGATGTCACGCTTATCCTTAGGCCAACCTCCTGCTCTCCTTTAAGCCTTTCTGAGGGTTGGTGATTTGTGACCATGGCAATTGCTATCTTTCACGTCATTAAAACGCCTGAACAGAAATGGCTTGTTTGGATGTGGCTGCCATTCTCCTCACAGCTCTCTACCCAGGAATTGCACTCCTGTTTCTCCACTGGAATCAGTCAGGAGAGCCATTTTTTATGCCATTGTGTTGTTTCCCAGGTTCAGCCCCATCCTCTTTGTCTCTCTAATACCTCTACTCTTTCTTCCTCTCCTTGGGAGGCAGAAGATATGACAAGAAAGGCAATGGCCACAACCAGTATGCCTGGATGAAAGGAACAAAACAGAATGGTGAAGTCCAGATCCATGACCTGACCCAAGGACTTGAGAGCATTTCACTCCCCTAAATGATGTACCGGTGAAACAGGTCAGCTCGAAGGGCTCCTCATCCCACTTGAGAGCCCATGTCTGTCAGAATTTAAGCTCTGAGTTTGCTTTTCTGAGGACTTTTCCTCCCAGGGAGCCCTCCTCTGAAGTGAACCGCTTGTAGCAGAGCAGCTCTGCAGCTGACAAAGGTTTTGAGTATGGTTGTATGCAGCTGAAGAGCCCATTTTCTGGTTGGGGGACTGAAGTAGGAAAGGCTATTTGTTACTGGAAACTACTAAGTAGGCCCTGGTGTACACTGCAAGACCACCACTTGGAGGAAAAACAGGAAGTGTAGTAATGACTAATTTCCCTACTGCGGCTTCTGAGGAACCTGAATATGTTCCTTGAGAGGTGCGACACACAGCCCTTTACATCGCAAGCACTTCAGGTTCATTGCTATAAACACGAAGTCCAAGCCACATCTGCCCCATTGACTGAGCCTGTACTTGTGAAATGGAAGGTAGAGGCCTCAGGAGAAATGAGACTTGGTTCCTTGAGAGAAAGATGAGACTAGGGCATCACTTTCCTCCTCTTCTGTTCTTGAGAGTTGCGTGCATGGATAAGAGCGGAATGAGGAGGCCTTACGAGAAGTGGCTGAGAGAGCTGGGGTTGTTTAGCCTGGAGAAGAGGAGGCTGAGAGGAGACCTCATTGCTCTCTATAACTACCTGAAAGGAGGTTGTGGAGAGCAGGGTGCTGGCCTCTTCTCCCAAGTGACAGGGGAGAGGACAAGAGGGAATGGCCGCAAGCTCCGCCAGGGGAGATTTAGGCTGGACATCAGGAAAAAATTTTTCACAGAAAGGGTTATTGGGCACTGGAACAGGCTCTCCAGGGAAGTGGTTGATTCACCTTCCCTGGAGGTGTTTAAGGCACGGGTGGACGAGGTGCTGAGGGGCATGGTTTAGTGTTTGATAGGAATGGTTGGACTCAATGATCCGGTGGGTCTCTTCCAACCTGGTTATTCTATGATTCTATGTTTTTAATATCACCATTCCCTGTTTCTCCAGCTCCTCCTGCATAAGAAGCAGGAAAGGGCACAGAGCGTTGAAGCAGTTCATAATTTCATTCTCTCTCCCTGCAGCTCAAAAGAGCAATTGCAGACCTTGCAACTGACACGGGGCTAGGAGAGCTATTTTAGGCAGGGTGCCTTGCCCCACAGTTGGGAGCAGGCTGTGGAGAAAGTCTGAGGGGCAATGACCTCTGTCTGCACCTGTGCACACATTCACTCACACAAAAACACACACAGGCATGCACGCACACACAGCTGCAGCCAAGTGGGGAAACACAGAGAGGATCAAGCCCTTGGCTCCAGTTGAATACTTACCCTGAAAACAAGTCAAGGACAATACATGTCCACAGGCACCAGGGTCACAGAATCACAGAATCACAGAATAACCAGGCTGGAAGAGACCCACCGGATCATTGAGTCCAACCATTCCTATCAATCACTAAACCATGCCCCTCAGCACCTCGTCCACCCGTGCCTTAAACACCTCCAGGGAAGGTGAATCAACCACTTCCCTGGAGAGCCTGTTCCAGTGCCCAATAACCCTTTCTGTGAAAAATTTTTTCCTGATGTCCAGCCTAAATCTCCCCTGGCGGAGCTTGCGGCCATTCCCTCTTGTCCTCTCCCCTGTCACTTGGGAGAAGAGGCCAGCACCCTGCTCTCCACAACCTCCTTTCAGGTAGTTGTAGAGAGTAATAAGGTCTCCTCTCAGCCTCCTCTTCTCCAGGCTAAACAACCCCAGCTCTCTCAGTCGCTCCTCATAAGGCCTGTTCTCCAGTCCCTTCACCAGCTTTGTTGCTCTTCTCTGGACTCGCTCCAGAGCCTCAACATTCTTCTTGTGGTGAGGGGTCCAGAACTGAACACAGTATTTGAGGTGCTGTCTCACCAGTGCCGAGTACAGAGGGAGAATAACCTCCCTGGACCTACTGGTCACACTGTTTCTGATACAAGCCAGGATGCCATTGGCCTCCATGGCCACCTGGGCACACTGCTGGCTCATGTTCAGTCGCTGTCAACCAACACCTCCAGGTCTTTCTCCTCCAGGCAGCTTTCCAGCCAGACTTCTCCTAGTCTGTGGCTCTGCATAGGGTGGTTGTGCCCCAAGTGCAGGACCCGGAATTTGGCTGTGTTAAACTTCATGCAATTGGACTCTGCCCAGCAGTCCAGCCTGTTCAGATCCCTTTGTAGAGCCTCCCGACCCTCCAGCAGATCCACACTTCCACCCAGCTTTTCCCTTAGCTACAGTCTGCCCAGGTAATACCTTAATTCTTCTAAGGGGAAACTTGCACTGTTGCTTTTATGTTTCAAGGACAAGGGTGTCAGTACATTTACCCAGTGCTGATCTTACCTGCACCCCAAGAGGAAGAATTCCCCTTCCACTCCTTACTTCCTACTCTCTCCACCACATGTGCAGGCAGCAGCTTGCTTCATCAGAGATCCTCAATGTCCAGAGGAAAGGTGGCTATTTAAAAGGACTACTCAGGATGTTTTTTTCCATCTTTAGTATTGGAAATCATGCTGGCAGCCTGGTGCTGTACCTCTCCCTCCTTCCCCCATCTCTTGCCTCAGCCCCCGTGAGGGGGGAGGAAAAGCGTGGGCGGTGGAAGGAGTTGTGGTCCACAGATGTGTAAATTGTTGCCGAGTAGAAATAGCACACTACGGACAAACAGCAGAGCAGATCAGCTGAAAGCCATCGCTTTGGGCTTGCGTCACTGACCTTTTCTTCTTGCCCATCTCGGTCCCCACCGCTTCCCCTGCACTTTGCCCTCAGAGCCCTCTGCACAGTACTTTGCAGTGGTGAGGAGGGTTTGCACAGGAATGCAAAGGAGGGAGAGAACGGGGAAAGAAAAAGCCCTGCAGCATAACCAATGCAATGCATCGATCCTCTCTCCATTTCCTCAGAGCTCAGGTTGCCACCCTGCAGAACAAGAGAGTTATAGGCTGAGCCAATACGCCACTGTCCTCGCCTGGGCTGGCCACTGTAATGAAGGCATAGCTGTTCTACTCCCACAGCTGGCAGGACTGAGGATGAGGGAGAAGTAAGCCTGTCCTAGGGTCAGGGGAGTGATTCAGACTCTGGCATATCATGAACAAATGGAATTCAAAAAAAACATTTCAAAGTATTGTGGGACCATGCTTGAAAAGTAGTACAACTGTAAAAGCCTGCCTAAGTCTTCTGGAGAGTCAAACAATGCCACCAGCATTGCACATGGAGAGATGCAAGAGTTGGAGTGAAGAAGGCTTGGAAGGTGTTTCGGACTATGTATGGAGTAGTAATCTAAACCTTCTGCCCTGGCTCTCGCTCTGGTATAGATGCAGGGAGAGAGATCACAGAGAGCTTGTGGGAGAAGCGGGAGGCATGTTCTGAGGTGAGGGAGTTGTGCTTGTAACTAAGAGGCCTGCAGCCTCAGTCCCCTCTACCCACCTCCTGATAGCATCTTTAAAGCGAGCCAGGCTTGCAAAGGGCAACAGTTTCCGTTGGCAGGAAGGTGAGAGATGTCCATACGGGGCCGGTACGTGCGTGTGTATTCGTGTGTGGGTGTCATGGCAGAGCACACAAAAAGCTGGTCTCTGAAGCCTCGCATGGCTCAGCAAATGCCTGTTTTCCCAATGTATTCAAAGGACGTCTATACCACACAGGGTGGTGGAATGATCCCTGTCGGCAATGCAGCCGTGCCCCATCATCCATGGATGGGGTCCACATTCAGCCACTTACGCCCAATGGCAGTTCCCAGCCAGCAGTAGGAAAAGGAAGGTGAGAAAAAGGAGATGTGGGGCAGGCTGAATCCATTGCTGGCACCTGGCTGCAATACACTGGATGGAGGGATGTGGGGGTCCCTGCTTGTAGTGTGGGGCGATGCTGGGTGTTGCCTTACCCCATCTCCCTCCCTGGACTCTGGGAGATAAACAAGGCTGGTGTGTGAGTGAAGCAGGTTGTCTGGGTGGTTTGGGAGAGGAGAAGTGACAGCAGGTGGAACAGAAGGGAAACATCCTACAGTACAGTGCAGCAGCCCTCAATTAATGCACAAATCCCTGATACGGGGCAGACTCTGCACCATGGCTGGCAGCTGGGGAGAGATTCAAAGGGCCCACAGAGACCTTTTCCATGCCTGCCTCACCTGTAACAAAGGGTCAGGGGACATGAAGAGCCAGATCCTGCTATCCTGCACCTCTACTCTCCCTGGTGCTTTGGGTGCAGGCACACTTTCCTGTGCCTATCTGAGTGACTCCAGTAGGGTCACAGGCCTCCTTTTATATTCCTATTCTTGCCCTGCTTCTCTCTCCCACTTTGCCACAGCTATCACAGGGCAATGAGCTCTTGTAAGGCCTTCAGCTTCTCCGGAGCTGCCTGTGACATGTGCTTTCTTCCCCAGAGACAACACCATACCCCGCCCCTTACCTCTTATCTCCCACTCCCCCCCAGTCCCTGCTTTCATACCTGAAAGACCACAAACCCACAGGAAGCCAGTTTAAAGGCCCAGGCCCTTAGCAAATACCTTGAACATACTTGAGACATGGCCGTTGAGCCCTTTGCAGCAGAACTTGGACCCATGTGTCAGCTGAAGAGAGAGACATAGCCCTAGGGGTAGTGTTGTTGCTGCCCACACCCCAGGGGATGCTTCTTGCTTTCCCTGGGAAAGAGGTACTGGCGGTCACAAGCCCCAGGCTCACATTCCACAGGGCAGCCCTGTTGTGTGGAAAAGGACCCAGCTCCAGGATGAATCAAGTGAAAGGAGGTCTCATGGCCTTCAGGGCATGGTTGCATCCACTGGTAAGACAGCAGGGCTGGTTTCATGCAGTCTATCCCTTGTTCCTTCATCAGAGTCCACCTTGTCTGAGCTGAGCCTCCCCTGCAGCAAGTCCCCGGTTGGGTACCCATGGTGTGATGGGTGGCACTGGCTGCAGACCCTGCCTGCCACCATGCATCTTAGCTCCAAGGGATTTGGCTGAAGAGACTCTTTAGGTGGCACTTTCCTCTCCAAGTGGGCAGGCTAAGGGACTGAACCACAGAAAACTTTTCTAGAAGTTCTGGGTACACGTTTCCGCTCCTACCTCACTCCTCACCTTTTGTAAGTGTGACAAAGTCACCTCCAATCTACCAGCATCTCATCTCAAGTGGCCAGGAACATGCACAAGTGCAACCCCTGTACTTCCTGAGGTCACATTTATATCTGCTTCCTCAGAAGTAAATAAAATATGTGAAGAAGGCTGGGCTTTGGCCTTACAGAGTATTGCATTTACTAGGATAAACATAGCCCTAGTTCTTGGCTTGACACAGGACCAAAGAGGCCTGTAAGGACGCATATGATTATGTATTCCACTGCTTGCCAAATGAGGCATCTGGTACATGTCAAAACACGGAAGCTATGTGAAGATGAATAAAACTAAAACCAGAAGTTCCTATATAGGCATCTCTTCTTGTTTTCTTGACCATTCCTCTACTTCAGCAGAAGTCCCCTCAGTCCAAACCCTTAAGATGCTAAACAAAACTCCACTTACCTCTTCAGTTTGTACTGAGACCTCCAAAAGGCTTCTTCTTGCCCTTAGGACTCTACCTCTCCAAGATCTTCCAGTCAAGCTTTCAAGTCTACTCTCTCACGTCTTCCTGTTTTCCCCAACTTTACAGGCAATCACCACTTGTCTTTCCACCTCTGACCTGAACCTCAAGCCTTTCTCTGCATACACAGGTCTTCCAAAAATGTGTGTCCAGCTTAACTGTGGAACTGCCACTTACCTCATTGTTAGCAATCACAAGTGTCTAGTTCACAGTCTAATGTCTCTCTTACATCTGTACTTCCCAACTTTCACCTCTTGGCAGAGAAAACAGAAACACCACAGGGAAAACAGAAAACACCACAGGGAAAACAGAAAACACACATGCTTACTAAGTACTTGATAGAAAGATGTGCTAAAATACTCACAAGGTAAGGGGTTTGATCCCCCTTATGAGAACTCCAGCATTATCCCAGCCTTCTTCAATATAATTAATTAAGTACATTAATCCTAATTCTACAACCCATTGTATTGTCCTAATGCTTTGGTAATTTCCAAAGAATTATTTCTTGCATTTGCCCAATCCTTTCCCAGTAAAGAAGAGAGAGTTGTCATGATTAAAAGTGTTCAATTAGTAAATATTTTTAAGGTAATGGTTCTCCACAAAGGAAAAGACAGAAGATTGCCAAGGATTGCCCAGGGAAATTTCAGAGCTGAGTTAGACTTTGTACCTGTCTTTTTCATGCCACTGTCTTTTCCATGACACTACTCAGTAATAACCAGAGCTAGAAGGAATGGTTATTGAGTTGAGACAGAAAGTGGATCTAAATGCAAAACAACCAGGGAAAAAAGTTTAATATCACTGAAAAAAATATATTTATACAAAAGTTCTTAGGGTTTGGTTTTATAACATAAAGCACCATTAATTCCACAGTACATTACAACTCAGCATACACCTTCCAGAAAGCACTCAATACTCCTGAAATGTGATTTAGCACCAAGAGATTGCCATCTTGTTTAGCACCAAGCAGCCTGCTAAACACACCCTGTGGTCCCCCTGCCCTCCTCTCTAAAGTGCATTGGGCACCATCTGGCTGCTCATGGGTAGTACATAAGACCTACCACTGGCACTCAAACACCAAACAGAAAAGGAGGAAGAAGGAAGCTTGTTTCTGGAGACATTCAGCATTAGAGAGGCTTGCTTCTCTTCAGGGAGACACAAGGCCACTGTACAGTCTAAATAGACCATATCTGTGTTTGCAGCCTGGGATTCAGTTCTGAGCATCACCTCTAGCATGCAGTTTTCCTCTCTGCTTCCTGAAATCCTAACTCTGAGTGATTCCATATGCTTGACCTGCTAAGTGAGGAAAAGAAACCCACAGTGTCCTTTAGTTCCCAGGATCCCATCATCACATGTCTCCCCGGGAGAAAAAAAACAGCATTGCCTCAGTGAAAGCTTGTTTTTACACCCATTGCCTCAATGACAGTGGTGGGGAGGATCCAGGGCAGAAAGTACCTGAAACTCATTCCATTTTATACAGCTTCCTTAGCAAGGCAGGGAGGGGAAGTAAACAGGGCAAGAGAGAAAATGTCCTGCAATTCTCTCAAGTTCATTTTTAATATTTAGCCTGCATCCTTGTGCCTTTGTTATCCTGGGCTGAGTGTACCGGACTTAGACCTATATAATGATGCGTATCTCCTATGAGAGAGCTCTCGTAGTCCCAGGTGCTATAGGCAGAGACTGTGGCTACTTATGAGACTGCAGAATCTAAATAAGTCAGAAGATTTCACTACAAGGAATGGGCAGTGGAGAAATACAGTTTCTCCTGCTTGTCCTGTCCTGAGACTCAAAAGAGACAATTCTTGTCACTGCTGTTTACAGGAGCATCACAACATGTGGAAGTAGGTTTCCCAAAGTGCTGAGTGAGCCTCACCTACTCCCGCCAGGACTGTAACAATCCCAGAAGGATGAGTGAAAGTGTGAGACCAGTGCAAATGGTATTAGAAAATGCTACTGCTGGCATTTCTTTCCCCATGTGACATCTCCAACCTGACAAGAAGAGGGTTTGTTTTAGCCCCATTCTTTTCTCAGTTGATCTGATGAGATTGCCAGAAAAGGCCACAGAGCCTGTGGCAGGGAAGCTTTTAACCCTGAGGCAAGGTGCTGTATTATCACCTGTATCTTTTTTCCATCACCGAGGCAAAGAGGTGCCAACCTGCCCAGGCTTGAAACTGATTTAACTACAATTGCCATTACAGCCTCCAGCTCAGGGCCTGAAACAATGGTCCCCTAAATACCAATGTGGGAGATCCACTTTCAGGAGGACAACGTAATGGCATGCAAAAGCCAGGGCCTAACTCTTCCTTCACATTAGCAAGCATCAGGGATATCTGATGGCACCAATGGGTGCACCTCTGATTTGGGTTCACTGTCTGAACTACCTTGCCACAGCTGGGGATCTGAGACTGAGTAGCACCTCAGGAGATGTTTCTCTCTCTCGTTCTGTACTTATGATCCCTAGTGGAAATAGAGTGGTGGGCACTACTGATTGAATGGCAGATGCCTCTGAATGGTCTGGCTGAGTGTTTGGCTCTTCATCTCCTCAAAGGGCTAGATCTGGCACAGAAGAGAATAATCCCACCAGGTCTAGATTTTACAGCCAGCCTGGATTCTGCGACCCAGAAGGGTGTCTAAGGAAAGCCAATAACATACTTCAGAAGGCTAGCAGTCCCCTTTTTGGAAGGACAGCATCATCTCTCACCACTCCTACATCTTCCTTGTGCTACACACATCCTTGTGCAATAGCAATCCTGACTACAGGTGTGAAAGCAGACACTAAGGCCCATGTCACAGGCTGCAAAACTGGTATGTCTAGTTGGGGTAGAGAGGAGCCAGTAGGGACTTTCTAGCCCTTTCTACAGGAGTCCTGTGTGTATGAAGCCCTAAGGAGGGACAAATCGTTAGGACGAGCATTTTAACTTTCCTCCTGCTCTAGGACCCTAAGTGCCAGACACAGCTTTCTGGCAGATTTAGAAGAAGCCAATAACCTAAGATGGGGTCATGAGGTGAAGAGGTGAGAGATGGTAGTGTCACTCTAAGTGGACAGATATGGGCCTGGCTACAAGAGAACATGAGGTGGAGGCCACTGTAGCACATTTCACACTCAGTGCCTGAAACTTGACAGGCCCTTTTCCAAGTGATTTGCAGTGGTTATGGGCAGTAAAGAGAGAGAGAGAGGGGAAGAAGGAAAAGGTCAAAGAGGCCCCAAGGAGGAAGAGAGGCAGTTAATCAAGGCTGGACTTCACCAGGTACCCACTGAAGGTGATGTACACATCAACATCGTCACTGTAAATAGCATTCTCCCTCTCCCGCTTGTAGAGCCTCACCCAGATCTCATCATTTTCCTGAAGCTCCAGCATGAGGCTTTGGCTCTGCATGATGCTGCGGTCACTGGGCTGGGCATACAAGATAACTGCCTCTTCTTCATTGTGCATGATATGCATGTAGGTCTCCTTGAAGTTCCAGGTGTGGACATTGAGGCTAAAATAGTAAAGTCCACCTACAGAGCAGTAAAATTTGCCGTTGAACATGTCAAAGTGGTTGTAGAGGTTGACAAAGACGGTGTCAAAGATCAGGACCTGGAAGCCCTCACTGCTGTGTAGCGCTTTCTTGCGACCAACGGAGAATGCAGCATACTGATGCTTACAGGGGTCTCCGGCTGCACCCATCTGTCCTTTACTGCCTTTCTGTCCCTGGGCACCCCGCTCACCTCGTGGTCCTTCTTTGCCCCATTTCCCTGGCATCCCAGGCTCTCCCCGGTCTCCTTTCTCACCTGCAAGAAGAATCAGAGAACACAACTCCTGTGTGATACCAGAGGGAGAGATGAAAGTGATGGTGAGAAACTCTAATGAGGAGGCAGAGGATTGCTCAAAGATGGGGCAATACCAGAAGAAGGAATGCTCCTGAAGATCACAATATCATTGTGCTTCATGGGAAAAGAGCTAGCAGAGCTCAGGGTGCAACTAGGTGCTCTTCTGTTAGGAACACCATGCTCATCACCTGAGATGGTCCTGCTGGAGGCACTAGGATCTGTTCCTAGGAGACTTCAAGCTAAGATGGAGCCCAGCAATGCGAAGTACCACTGGGGCTCTTGACCTCTTCTTCTTCCACATTCCTTTACCTGCATAGCAGTCCCTGCCCTCCTACATACCTCTCCCATGACCCTCTTATTCATGTATTGTGATCCCTGTTCTTGCTGTAGGCTGGAGAAGGAGAAGTCTTAATGCCTGTAGGAGACTATACCTAGAGAGCGACAATGAGGTGGTTCAGAGGGAAATAATCCAAACTGGACTTGGCAGATGGCGCAGTGCAATTTAGAGGGCTGGTACTTTGACAACACAGGCACCATTTGGGTATCCTGTGAAATTAATGCTGCAACTCTACCCCAGAGTTTACACACTGCCTGTCATACTCTTGGGCAGGCATCATTTACAGAGAGGAAGCAACACCAGAATGTACTTTGTATACAGTCAGAAGGTGGTGGACGGAGCAGACTACAGTACAAGTGACAGCGTCCCAAATTTGTGCCTTTCCTCCTGTGTGGTTTTGCAAAATTGCTGGTGCACAGGTCTGCACTACTTGCAACTATCAGCAGCACCCTGCCTTTATCTGCCTAAAACACACTTCTGAGCTTTGATGGATTGCAGCTATTTCCAGGCTGGGCAGAGATGGGGGAACATCTACCCAGCTAGTCCAGAGCAACCGCAGAGCAACAATAAGCAAGTGGAGCACGTTCCAGCTGGGAACAGGCTTTTGCCTGCAGCAAAGGCTGAAAGGGGAGCCCTGAAGGGAGGAGCTGATCTAAAATAGGGAGCTTTTTGCCATTAACCAAGCCAGCCACAGCAGGGTGAAATGAGCTGGGGGTCACTGCCAGTTAGCCTGGAGTTGCTTGCAAATAGCTGCTGCCTCTCCTTGACCTCCTCCCATACCCAAATGCACGTGACCTGTAACGCCAGGTGCTAATGCCTACCCTCCAAGTCTGCTTATTTTGCAAATGGATAGAAATTGCTCCTTCCTTCAGGCACTCCAGGACTCTGGAAGTCTGAGTCAAGAAAGGTGTCCTCCCAGCTTGGCAAGAGGCAACCATTACTACTCTTGTGCTAGCAAGGAGAAAGAGCTAGTGTCAGGTAGAATCCTGAAATACAGGGGTCACAGAATGGGTATGCACTGATTTCCCTCCCCCCAGGCTACTCTTGATCCCAGCGCAAAACATCTAGACCTTGGGCACACTGTGTGTGGGAACATACCCTTCAGGATGGCATCTGCCAATCCATTAGCTTAAGCAGCTTGCCAACAATCCAACTGTCATCTCTGCCAAAGTGCCACTGGTCCCTGAGCCAAGATGGGCACTTACCCTTCAGTATGGTGATGTTGATATAGGGACGGACCTCCGGCATTGGGTAGGGCAAATGCTGGTGTCTGGGAGGGAGCGGCTGGGCGTCTGTGGAAGAGTTCAGTGGGTCACAACAGCGTTTGCAGGTACCAGGGGCTGGTTCTGTGAGGTTGGGCTCATCATTGGTGGGTGCCCCAAGCACAAAAAGAGGGAGAGGAAAGAAGGCCAGGAATGTGCACAGGTAAATTGTGTCCATGGTGACCTGGGAAGATAGGAGGAAGCACCAGAATGAGGTCTAAGAAGGGGAGGATATGGATGAGGAAACAGAGATCACTACAAAACATCTTTCTGTGGCTGGAGCCAGGGTGGGACAAAATTACATTGTCTTGTGGAGGGAGTTTACATGCTTGAAGTCCTTGGATGTTCAAGGCTGCAATCTGAGTAGCGACCGCATGGCCCAAGAGGATGCTCCACACCCATCTGCCCAGGCCAATGGAGACTAGGTGCTAACCCTGGAAAAAGGCTACATCCTCACTAGGCAAACCACTGGAGCCATCACTGGATTCAGTCCCTGGGCCAGGGTAGAGGAAGGAGCCCTTGAGCAGGGGCTGGGAAGCGCAGAGAGGAGCTGTGTACAGGAAGTCCGTGTGGCAAACCACACAGTCCCTTTAGCAAAAGCATGCTCTGGTAGGCTGTTCAGTCTATGAGAAGGGCTGTAAAACACTTCTCCACTGCTCCAGTCAGTAGGCATTAACTCTTTATGGAAATCTAACACCCCCCTGTCCCAGCTGGAGTTTGATCCACATCTCAGCCCCTTGTCCCATGGTCTGGGCGCTTAACTTCAACCCTCTCTAGCAAAGCCCATCCCTCTGTGTCTCAGCCTCCTCAGTTGTATTCTCAGCCAGACCCCAGCACCTTCCCAAACGAGCTGCGGGTAGTGCCAGACCTTTGCAGACAGATCAGAGGGGAGCTGCTCCACTGCAGAGGATGGAGGAAGCAAAGCTTAGAGCAGGCAGTCTGCGGAGAAGTATGCTTATGAAAGACAGACACGAAAACAAGCTGAGAAAGCCCCTCTCCCAGCCTCTGCCTCCCTTCCCTCTGCCTGCAACCCAGTGCAGCGTGGCAGCTCACCCTGGAGGCTGAGGGCTCCCCTCTGTGCTTCCCAGCCCCTGCTCGAGGGCTCCCCTTCGCCTGCAAAGCTGGCCTCTGGGTCCATGGCTTTAAGAAGGCTGGTTCTTGGCACAGGCACTGCTTAATGCTGGCTGGGTGTGCAAGCTGGGCTTGGACCTGCTCCCTCCCCTCTCCCTCCCTTTCCTTCCCCGGCTTTGGGCTCTCCTTAGCAAACCGGCTTTGGTTTCAGTGCCTTTTAACTCTTTCCTAGTTAGTGACATTTTTTTGTATTTGATGTTCTGTTTTTCTCACTTTTTTTTTTTTTCTTCCTGTGCCTTTTTACTTCCAAACAGCCTAGCCCTGGTCAGCAAAATGCAGGCAGTACAGACTACACCCTGTGCAAAAGGTGGGCAGGCAAGAGAGCAGCGATCCACCCTGAGCATCTCAGCAAGGGCAAGGTGGGGTGTATCAGTGCAAGAGACAGACTTTCCAACAGCTAGAATGGTGAAGGACTCTTCCCTCACCCCGTTGAATTAGTACCTTATCCCACGCATCAGCCCTGCTCTTGGCTGGCCATGCTCTCCCCAGCTGTGCCTGCCCCTCTCATAGTCCCCAGATTTCATCTTTCATTCCCTCTTGCATTCTTTCTTCTGCACATCACCATGGCCTCTCGCCCCAGGCATGATATTTCTAGCAGGCTCATCTGCCAACTGGAAGAGGCATCATATTTTTCCCTTGGAGCCCCAAGCCTTGCACTCCAGCTCGTGTCATCCCCTGGTCATGTCCTCCAGTCAGGTCCCAGGCCAGTTCGCACGGGAGGAGTGTGTCTGGCCTGAAGCAGAACCTTAGTGTGGGGAGCTGCCTGCCTGCAAAACTGAGGATCTGGAGCAAACCCTGGCTGTGGTCTTTGCCCTCTGACCTGCTTGTGCAGCCCTACACGGCTGCACCAGAACCTGGAAATGAAGGCATTTAGGAGGAGGAAGGGTCTTACGGGGATGGACAGGAAACTTCTCTTACACTGTAGAATCTGTTGGGAAGAGGATTTGGGGGATCCTACCCTGCAGCAAAACTGGATTTGGGAACTTACACCCGGGGGAGGTGCACATGTGTGTCTTTGGGGTATCTTTGGCAAAAAGAAAGATGGACAATAACTCTCTTCTGCGGGAGCCAGAAGTGCCAAGTCAGCACTGTGCCTCCTGCAGTTTCCAAGAGAAACTGGAGAAGGCTCCAAGGTTTCTGAGGGGGAAAGGGTTTTGTGCATGTCTACGTGTACTTGGACTCTTTTTTTCTGTTTTCTTTATCCTATTTGTTTGGTTTGGGAATGAGAGGCCTCGCTTCCCAGAGAGTAGCTGGCGTTTGGCAGGACCCCAGCACCACTGGAGAAGCAAGCGGAAAACTCTGGGAAAATATGTGCTGCAAGCTGGGGGGAAGGGAAAAAGGGAGGCATGGAGATATTCTGAGGCTGCCTGTCAGCCTGGAGCTCAATGAACACGGAGTGAACATGCCTCCCAGCCGGGCTGGGAAGAGGACCAAGGAATGCACTGCTGTGCTGCGAGTTCCTAGACAGGCTCCAACACTGACATGCAATGAGATCCACTCCGAGTACCCCACATCTACCTGTGCCTCAGCTTCCCCTTTTGGAAAATGAGAGGGAGAAAAGCGAGGGCAACACTTCTGGCTGAAGGAGCCTTGCCAGCTGACAGAAGCTGGTATTCGCAATCAGCTGTGTTGTCTACTCCTGCCTGCTGCTGGTGGGGGTTTTGGCAGCTGACAGTACTATTGTTGAAAACAAATAAATTTTCTGCACGAAAACTCAGAAATTGACAGCGAAGGTAGAGATCCTCTCTGTTCCATCAAATCTGTTGCAGTGGTTCAATCCCTCAGGTTTTACTGCCTGGCTTATTTCCAAGCATGACATTACTCCCTTTTGCAGCTCTCTGCCTTGTGCCTAGCCTTCTCTACCTTTCCAAGGGGAAGAGGTTGCAGGGAAGGCCATTGCCCTCATTTCCATCTGTACTCCTGATCTGCTTACACCCAAGCAAACATTCTTTATGGAGGACCTCATCACCTGGGGCCTTTGCCTTTTTCTCATCTGACTGCAAGAACATTCCACAGTGGGCAGTGAGCAGGACTTTGTATTTAATGTCTAATATGAATGAATAGGAACCCATGGGGAGTCAACAGACAAAGCCTTGCACTGGTGGCATTGCCCAGCTGGGCAGCAGTTTAGTTTATGCCACTAAAGACAATTTTGTCAGGGAAACATTCCCTTGCTCCCCGAAGGGAACTGGCCATATCAGCAGCATTTTGCCAGGGCAGCTACATTTGCAGGAGTCTTTTGCTTGTACGCCTAATCTCAAAGACATAGTTTTGAGGATGCTATAGTGCACCAGCCACGCTTTTTAAGTGCAACCCAGGCCTGAGGGCACCTTGGATGCTCAACAGCCTTCCCTTTCCCTCATTGCACACGCTACCTTGGAGGAAGCCAGGGAAGTTCTGGCCAGATTGGGCTGCAATAATCCTTGCTCAAAAGCAGCTGCTTCATCCTCCTTCTACAATTTCTCCCTTCTCCTGCAACCCCCCACAGGACAAAGCTGGGGTATAAAGCCTGTCTCTCTCCCAGTGGCTGCATCCATCCTAGTAGAAAAGGAAGGAAATTCCTTTGATATTTTCTCCTCTTTCTAATCCCTGTGTGCAGCTCAGCTTCCCTGCTGCACATGTGGACCCACTGCCCTGCTGCACATACTCATATACTTCCATCAACCTACAAACACCCACAGACTCACCGTTCAGGGCCCCTCCCTTACCAAAACCTCCAGAGCAAAGATATCATCCACAGCAAGAGGCAGGGAAACAGCCCCTTCTCTTCTCCTTCCTGGCTGCTGCTTCTCCACTGCAACAACTTTCCCTTTGCCCCTTTTACCTAACCCTCTGTGTTGACTCTCCAAGAGCATCACAAGCTAGCAGGAGAAGGGGAGCACCTCTTACCTCTGCTCCTCTCTGGAGGGGTCCTGTGCTGGGTTATCCGTATCCTTAGCTGCTCCTTGTTAGCAGTGTGGGGAGGGAAGGAGGGCTGCCGAGGCCCAGCTGACTCCAGACAGATGCTTGCCAAGTGCTCTTATGTAATTACTGTCTTTTCCATCCTGCCTCCAAGGCCTTTGTGAGTGCCTTCCTCCCTGCTCTGGCCCGTGTCAGACTTGGCTTTCCCTCTCTCCCTCCCTCCCTCTCTCCTTCCACCCACCCCACATAGCATCACAAATTTGCTCAGCTCAACAGCTGATTCCTTCAGGAAGCAAAGTTCAGACTTTTGGCTACTGCCATTGCTATCCTTTTAAAGATAGCTCGCACGTGTTTCAAGAGCCAGAAAACGATGGGCAGCATCACTCTGCGCTCACCTGCTTGCTCTCCATCACTGCTCAACTGTGGCTGAGTCCCTCCAGCTTGCCCTTCCTGCCTGCAGATGGAGAGGGAGACACGTGGGAAGGTGGCAGTGTGTTTTTATGCTTCCCTACTTTATGGTGTCCCCAGGTTATCCCATAACAGTCATGACCCCTCTGTGATATGGGGATCACTGATCATCTTTGGCCAGGCTGCAGAGGTGTGTTGGCAAGAGAAATATTTTCCAGCCTGTGGGCTCCAAGGCTGTGCATGAGACTTGTGTAACAGTGAGCCCTTGTTACCCAAGAGTATCAACATGGCTTAGAATATCCTGCACTTCTCTGAGGATGGGCAGGCCTGTTGGATGGCAGCTGTGTGGCTATGTTTCTCTCTCAACTTCTGCCAATGTGGGGCCTGGACCATCAAGGAACAACACCGTCCCCGATTTTGCACAGGCTGCAGCTGAATTTGAGGGTACGTCTGCCAGCAGGGATTTCATCTGTGGACTGCTCAGCATCCTGGACTGTCTCACATGGAGATCAGGGCATGGCAAAGCTGCTGTGTTGTTGGTTTTTTTTTTGGTGTGCATCGCTGGAACACCACGTGGCTGAGGAGTAGCTGGAAGAGCTGTTCACCTGTACTCATTGCTACAAAGTTGTTGCTAGACCTGGCAATCTCGGGCACTGAGTATGAAAGTGTGGGCTTGTCTTCCACTTCCCACTGCCTCCGCAGCTAGTCTGAAAGACTGCATGTCTGCCCGACACAGATGAATGATGTATTGGAGACTGGCTGACAAGCTGCAGCAGTTGGAGGCACCTTGTGGCTAAGGGTGCATTGCTCAGGCTGCCCCTCTCCACACAGGTAGCTTTTCCAGCTTGAGTGTCCCATCTCTTGCTCCTACCCTGTGACCCTGCCTGCAAGACCACTGGGACAAGACACTGTGTCAGTGTGCACCCCAAACTCTGACATGTGACTACAAGTGCTAACCCTACTGCAACCAGCAAGACTTCGCTGACTTGTGAGCATCTAGGCCCAACAGCTTGGCTGAGTGGGAGATCCCAGGTGACACTGCAGTCTGTTTGAACCAGTTCTTAAATATAACCTCCTGCCCAGCCTGTGCCTTCTACTTCTTCACATCTGAATGCATCTGAATGTCTCCTCCTCCCATCCTCTCTTATGTAGATCCAGGAGTTTTTACCTCTGTGCTGTCCCCTCCGACATACACACACTTCTACCCCTGCCTTGAGCAGTTATCAACAGTAGGTCACTGCTAGGGGCATCTCAGCTCTCACAAGGAATGTGGAGAAAGGTGGACAGTGGTTAGGGCAAGAACATTTTCTTCAGAAGTACCCATAAACTTTTTCATCAAAGAAACAAGCGCTTTGTAGCAAGAGGGAGGAAGCTGGTGTTTAAGAGCTCACAGAAGCTCTTGGATCTGTGATGAGTACTTCCTACTACGAGAACCACCCTGACACCGGTGGGGTTTGAAACAGAGAAGTTCCACCATTGTTTGATAGCAGTGTCCTGGGTCTGGTCCTAAAACCAGTCAACAGGGCAAGCGTCCTGCCACATTCTCTGGCCATTTGAACCAGTACGAGCATGTTGATCACTCTGTCATTAGGGCACAGGGCATAGATATTACTTGATACCCATGCAGTAAAGGAACAGATCGGTGCTGCAACTGTGTGATGCATTGCAGTAGCTGCTGTGCCTCTAACAGAAGGGTCTAACAGAAGGCTCTGCATGTATCTCCAGGCCCACAGCCTGCACAGAAGCATAGAAATGTAAAGGTTGGAAAAGACCTCTAAGATCATCAAGTCCAACCATCACCACAACACCACCGTGCCTACTAAATAATGTCCCAAAGCGCCACATTTACATGTTTTTGAACACCTCCAGGGGCGGTGACTCCATCACTTCCCTGGGCAGCCTGTTCCAACACCTCACTGCTCTGTCGGTAAAGAAGTTTTTCCTAATATCCTACCTAAACCTCCGCTGATGCAACTTGAGGCCATTTCCTCTTGTCACACATGATGAATAGGTGCGATTTCCAAGAAGACAGGGATGTCAGAGGGGCTCTGAAAATATCCCTTGTTCTGCAGTCAGCACACAACAGGGCATGCAGGAGTGCTTGGACCAGCCATTCGTGCAGCATCCCCACCAGGCACAGCCCTGCCTTGAACCTGAGACATCTCCAGGTGGGAAAAGAGCAGGTGTGCGCTGAGCTGGCACGGCTGGACCAGCTCCCAGCTCCCTGCCCAGCAGCTGCCAGCTGCCCTATGCAGGACTCGCCTCCTCTTCTCCAAGACAATCCTGCTTGTCCTGCCGATGGGTGGCACCTGTGGCCGAGGACTGGTGGCATTGGGGTGGGCTCGCGTTCCTCCGTCGCTTTTGCAAACTCCTGCCTGCAACTTGGAAGCTGCTCCGAGTTACGAGCACCAAAGGAAATAGCGATGGGGCATAGGGTGTGCGAGCAGGGTTTGTGAGTGCAGGCATCTGTCTTTCCTTCCCATATGGACCTGTTTGTTGTGCTGCATCGGAGGCGTGTGTCGTTAGCTGGCTGCATTGACGTGCTATGGATGTGTGTTTGAGTGCATGATGCAGTAAGTGTGAGATCTGAGTGAGCCAGCTGCGTTGTGCATGGCGTTTGCATATTTTATGCTTGGGAAGGCAAAGAACACCAAGTTTTCATGAGCAAATATTTGCATATTTTCCACTCATTCAAGCAGATGAAGCATTTCAATTTTCTGTTGAATCCTCAGGAGATCCAGGAACATCTTTTCAAGGGTGTTTCCCTTTCTTGCATCTCCTTGTCTCTTTTATCTACTGTTTGCCCTATTTTAGTGACTGATTAACTGCTTCTTGCCCTCTCTCTATACTGCCTTGCTCCATGTTCCTGTACAATAACTGAAGTGTCATGACCTGGACAGTTTTGCTATTGCCTAAGCTGAGCTGCTGTTTCCCTGCTGATGACAAATACAGCGGCTCCCTAACAACAGTTTCAAATGACATTAAGTGTGGGATGTTAGTAACAGCCTGGAAACACACGCTCACTCATTACCATTCACAGCTCTCTGGAAGATCCACTGCAGAGCAGAAAGTCAAACTGAGTGGGTCTGAAGCTCCTCTGCATCACTGTTGAGCTGGCAGAAATGTGCTTGAGTATGTTATGTATGTATGTATGGTGGGTCTCTGTGTGCGGAGGGTCATTTGCAAGAGCAAGTTGTCATCTTCCAGGTTTAGCCTATGAGTGGGCTGTGTGCGTTGTGTTCTTGCATTCATGTTTAGGCCAAGAGGTTCAGGCATGTCTAGGTCTGCATGCCTGTCTAGGTACGCATGCATCTGTGTGGGTGGCCACATATGGCCTCACGCACGCATAGATACGCTTGAAGCAATGCACCCACAGATGCAAATATTTATATACATTTATACACATACACACATTCATATATACCCACACGTACACGCTTCCAGTCACATTCATGTCCATTTGCATGCAGGTATACACATCACATATATATGCCTCTCTACAGCTGCTCTTCTGCACTCTTGACATGCGCCTATGAACTCTCTGAGCAGCTGGCAGAATGGGCTCTCCGTGCCTCGTACACCCTGTCTTTGATCAAATGTTTGCTGGGAAGAGGCGTTGCACAATGCTGCTGAAATCATTGTGGCCTTTTCTAGTCTTGCAGCTCTGGTCTCTACGTGATGAGAATAAAACCTTTCGTGCAGCACAGGGCTCGATGGAGCCCTTATCTCCGTGCCTCTGCACCCAGAATAGAAAAATCCATTTCCACATCTGACTGGAACAAATCTCCCTGAACGCAGCCAGAATTTCACTTAGCCACTGCATATGGTCCCGATGGCCTCTGGGTTGCCTGGAGTCCACCACTCCATTGTTAGGAGAGGGAAGAGAGATCACAGGGACAGTCAGATTAATGCTATTACCACAGAGAAAGCTGGGGATTCTACTAGGAGGGAGACAGATCTGAGGAGAGCAGCAGGGGTCAGGAGGCAATGAAGTACTGTCTATCATTCCAAACGTCTGTTCCTATGGAAAATAGCCTTTTAATGAATGCTGATACTTTGCAGAATTTTGTAGTGCTTATCTTCTCCTCATGAATTTCAGACATTTTCAGATTTTTTCCCTCCCCCAGTCCTATATTTACTTCATCTCTGTTTTTTTCCAATTTGTCACTGAAAAACAGGATGCAGTATAATGGGAAGAAGAAAAGGTAAGAGTGAAGAATATGATACTTGCGATCCTTTCCTTTTAAACTCCCGTTTAACCTAAAGACCTCCATTTTTCTGCAAGTCTCCCTGGAAAACATTTTGTTCTCCCCAGCAGGCTCCCCTGCAGAACTGCCTGGCTAGTGGGCTCAGACTCCATGTATTACAATGATGTCTCCTTGGCGGGCTTGCTCAGTGCTGTCATTGCAGTGCTTGGGCTTTTCAGAGATGTAGGTATTTTAAGAAGCCAAGTAGTTGGTGGAGTTTCTTCAGTGGTGACTTGCAGCAGATGGAGCTGCAAAGATACGTGAAATGAAGCCTCAGCTCAATTCAGTGGTGAAGGAAAGCGTCTCCCAAAAGTGTGTTTGCAACCAGGGAACTTCCCCATCTCTCCAAGGCAGCTGAGCAGCCACTCTGCGGAGAAGAAAACCCTTCCTACATCTGCTTTCCCGCCGCCCCCAACCCAAGCTGCCTCCTGCAAGGTCCTCATTTACCATCACACACTTTCTTCAAGGCCTGGTCACCAGCCACAAACAGCACTATGTGCTACTCTGATAATACTGTTTCTCCTCTGTCCTGCAAATCCTAGCACTCACCTTCTCCTGCTCCTCACTCCAAGAGGAGCAACACAGACCCCCACTTAGAGTACTAGTTTTTCACATAGTTGACCACTCGGTAGCCACATCATTTAGTCTTCCTGCTGTTTGTTACATAGAGGCAGGAGTTTTGGCAGTTCATCTTCATTCTGCTAGGATTCATTGACTGTGTTCTATTCAGTGGAAGCTGACAGAGCGCCCCAAGCCCCCCTCAAAAGATGCTTTTTTAGTCCAACAGACTGTATATTGCCTGTCCGTGAATAGTTTGGCTGCATTTCTTATGGGCAGCTGGTGCATGGATGGAAGGAAGAGATGTAAACAGGTAGCAGAGGACAGAAACTGGCTACCAAGCACTTTCTTTTCCCTATGAGTTGAGCTGGCACTCCTGTGCATTTGACTGCCCACGCTCAGAGGTGAAGGCACACTTTGTAAAAGGAGAAAAGCAATAGCTGTGTGTTATCTCTGGTAGCTCAGATCCCAGGGCTGAACCTACAGGCACAGATGGCTCAGCACCAGAATCCCAGGCTCAAAGCTGAAACAAGAGGATGGAGGATTCATAGGGACAATTGTCACCTTTGTCAGGGAGGTGACAACTGTACCAGTGGCTGAAAGCACAGCCAGAATGTCTTTTGTTTGGTCATGTTTGTCATCCCTTTCTGCGGTCCCTTCCTACACTTCCTCTGCTCTCTTGCCTGGTTAGGACCTGTCTCCTCACCTGATGCTCTACTATGGTGTTCTCCTGAATTCCTGTGTCTTGCACTCCAGTTGCCTGATGCCTACCAGGCCTTACTTCTTCTCACGTCATCTTTGTGTGACCTTGTCTCTTGCTTACTCATAAAGGGGTTCTTTTCTCATTATCCTCAGCTGCTGCAGCTTGTCCTGCTTCCTAGTCCAGGGCTTCTGACTTCTGTCCCAGCACATCTGGCCTCATGTCATCCCCTCCTACTTTATACCGTCTCTCAAGTTTTCTGTAAGACACCTTTCCATCAGTCAGCTGGTTCTCGTTGCTGACCCTCCATGGACTGCCTCGTCTAACATCTCCTGAACTCAGGAAGGCATGTCCCATTCTGGTGGATCCCTCCTTCCCATTTGCCAAAATTATTTGTGGAGAAAAGTGCCCAGATATAACCAAGGGCTCTGGTATGAAAGTTGTCTTGATGACTGTAGCTTAGCAACAGCATTTGTGAAGCAGTTCAAGGTGTGGGGACAGACATTTGTCAGAGTCTGCAGGAACAAAGCCAAAGCAGAGGGAAAGACTTTCATCCCACTCACTCCTGTATATTGCTGCTCCTCTAGCCTGCACACTTAGATGGGCCCACCCACAACTTCCCTCCAACAATCGATGCACAGAAACAAGAACTCACCCACTGCTTGCAGCAGCACACATACTCATGCTCTTACTCAAGCATTCACAGGTGCGCATATGTTTCCATATATACTTGCATGCCCACACAACCACATCTGCACTTAAACATCTCACAATTATGAAAACACACCACATCATCTGTGTTTGTTTACACTTATACACATGCATACATCCTTGTGTACATTTTTACACAGTTATACACACCTCATCCCCACATGCGCGTTAGCATCAGTGCCCAACCCATGCACATCTCTTACCAGCACCGTCTCCTGGATCTCTGACCCTGTTTAGCCATTCTCATACATGGACAGTCTGGTAATCAAACTTTTGCATACAAACACCTTTGTACATATGCAGAATCACCACTTCTTCCCCACCTTGAGCTAAATACTCTACCATTTCTCAAGGAAATATCAGTTCCTAGCATTTCCCAGACTCCTGCAACCATAGCTCTCACACACTGGTGATACCCCTACTGCCCTCTGCTCCCTTCCCCTGTCATGTACTGGGAGATGACTCGATCTCCTGTACTAGCCAAACATTACACCACACAGAGACCAACTGATCTCAGAGACATTGTGTATTCTCAGGGGAGCAAAATTAATAGCTCCCCTGAACACACAGTTCTACCCAGTTGGCCTTATAATCCCAAAGGTATTTTGTTTATTTACCATAAGGCTTAGGGACAGGGAAAGAAAAGAGGCATCACAGCTTCTAAAAAACCTGGCCTCCAACCCATGTCTCATTGTCTTCTTCTTTACCCTTATTACATCTTCTACCAGAGTGAAGAGGCACCAGGAAAACTCTGAAGAATACAAGGTTCATGAAAGCAATGGGCCATTTGCTCTCCCAGGTAAGCCTGCCCAGAGTCCATGAGAAAGATGAGGCCTTGAGCAGTCAAGAGGGATCTCCAGCCACAACCAACATGAGTAGGAAAACTACCCCCAAGACTTATTGGAGAGAACAGTCAGTCATTCATGCAACTGGCTGGTATGTCTTTGCTGCAGACATTTCTCTTTCCTTTTTCTTTTCTTTTAGAGTTTTTCTTTCAGGATAAACCACTCCTCATGTTCACAAGGAAGATAATCAAGGCACTGGGATGCCCATTAATTATATATGCCATTTGTTATTTATGCCAGCTGCTGTATATGCCATTTGAGGACTTCCATGAGGTGGCACAGTCAGATGGCAGCTGATGCCCTTCAGAGCTGCAAGACATAAGGATGGCTCATGCAATCTAGGGCTGACCTTGCTCTCTCCATACTGTCAATGCCCATTCACCTCTTCAGCTCTTCTGGATGCAGTCCTTCCTTTACTTGGTACTACAAAAACCTCATGTGTCCCTTCCAAAAGCAAGAACAGTGCCTTGCTTTTTCCACAAGTTCATGGAGCCTTCTTCATCTTTAAGCATCTTGGCCTTTAATATTCTCTTGTCTCATTGTCTACCATTGCCTTTGAGGTGGAAGAGTACAGCGGGTGAAGGGGATCCCATGTCCTAGTGTCTCTTTCCCCTGCACCATCCCTTCATCATAGATAACTGACGTGCAACTTGTTGCTCTTTTCACATTCCACAGGCTCCTCCGGGAGCAGTTTATGTTCATTCCTTTCTCCTTCCCCACTGCTTACAGGGTGTTCCTGCCTGTCATTACCATTCTTGGTGATCTTGCTGATCTCACCCTCTTCTCCTTCATCATCAGACTTCTCTGCAGGGCAGGCTGGCACCTCCTGGCTCTGGACTCGGCGGGACGGCCTGAGGATGGCTCTCCGGAAGCCCTGCTTGAAGCGGTAGGAGAGGAAGCCATAGATGATAGGATTGGCACAGCTGTTGGCATATGGCAGCACCACCACAAGGAAGTAGACACCAAAGAGAGATGGCTCCTCTGGCAGAGGGCAGACGACATTGATTATGTTGAGGACATAGAAGGGGAGCCAGCAAAGGACGAAGACAGCCACAACAGCCACCACCATGCGGGTCACTCTGCGCTCTGAGAGCTTGTGCTTGGAGGACAGAGCCCTCACCCGCCTGCCAGAGGAACGAACCTTCACAACAATAAGAAGATAGCAGAGACAAATCACCAGCAGTGGCCCAAAGAAGCCCAGGGTGGCAGTGTAGATGATGAAGCCAGCTCTCCACACCGAGGCAGGCTCTGGCCACTGGATGTGGCACGTGCTCATCCCTAAAGGGACGTCTGAGAAGATAACTACAGGCAGCACCACTATGGAAGACAGCACCCAGACAGTTGCACTCACAGCTTTGGCCACCCGTGCTGTCCGCCACTTGGAGGACTTCCCTGGGTGGACCACAGCAAGGTAGCGATCAACACTCATCACTGTCAGGCAGAAGATGCTGGTGAACTGATTAATGGCATCCACAGCCATCACCAGGCGGCACATGAAAGACCCAAACGGCCAGTAGGACAAGGCATTTTGTGCAGCCAGGAACGGCAGGCCCAGCATGAAGAGCTCATCAGCTAAGGCCAGGTTGAAGATGTAGACATTGGTCACCGACTCGCTCACAGAGTGTCGCAGGACCACATAAATGACCAGAGAATTCCCGGCCAGGCCCACCACACAGACAATGAGGTAGACCACAGGGATGAGGACACCGCTGACAATCACACCAGGGCTTGAGGTGGTGGAGCTGTTAAGGGTGGTGAAGCCTGCCCAGCTGCCAGAGGCATTCCCCTCCTCTGACACTGTTGGTGTGGGGAGGCTGAAAGCAGAAGTGTCCATAGCAGAGGCAGGGAAGAGGGCAGGGGACAGTGTCCTTGCAGGATCAGTTAGTAATCTGGAGATGAGAAGGGACAGTGTCCTTGCAGGATCAGTTAGTAATCTGGAGATGAGAGGAGGAGAAAAAAAGACATTGATACGGTGGGCATGACAGCTGAATAAGCCACAGATAAATCACTACATTAATGCCGTGTAGGTATATACAGGTATAGGAAGTCAATTTGGGTTTGTGGATGCTGGCAGCCACTGGAAGATGTAAGATGATATCAATCCCATCTGGACTTGGGAGGCACAATGAACATGGAGGAATAAACAGGGACATGGCTCAATGTGCAGCCAGTGGATCCTCTACCCTAGGGAAAGGTCCTCTGGGTAAAGAACCACAGGCCAGGCTAGGAACAGGAAAAATTCTCATTTTCTGCTAATGACTCCAACACTGGTGAGTCAGTCACCCAGGGCCCAATTCTCATTTATGAGGGGCAGGTGCCTTACAAACAAAAGAGGGAAGAGCATCCTGTGACAAGAGTCATTCTAATTCTGGCTCTTCCATTCACTGAGTATCTTCCTGCTTGCTGAAGCTCTTTTTGAACTGGCCACTTTATCATGACGTTGTTAGCCTCACTAACAGAAATGAAAGAACCTCCACTCTCAATCCAAGCCAAAAGGTTGAATTCAGTATCTGAGCTGGAGGGTAGCTGGTTTGTGTCACAGCAGTTTCAGAGCAGAGGAAGAGCCTGGTCATTTTGGGTATGACAAGAGGAATCACTCCAGATTTCTCTCTCTTTTCCCTTTCTCTCTTGTTTTAATCTCTCTTGTCTCTTTCTCTCTTGTTTTTCTCTCTCTCCTTCTGGACACTGCAACACTCTGCTAATGGAAGAGGCTCTGCCTGCCCAGCTGTTTGCAACACCAAAGCAGTATCCCAGTCTTCCTAATCTGAGGTCCCCAATTGCCTCTCACATCAGAGTTTGGCATGGAAACAGTGCTCAGCTCACTAAGAAACAGCCTTGAACAAACAAGCTCTCCACCAACTCTTTACTTCTCTGGGTGAGAAGCTGTGGGGAGGGAAGAGACAGATAAGGGAAACGTGCTTTTTGTCAAGGTTCTAGATATGTGAATGATAGAACGCAGCACACACCCTAGACCAGCGGCAATCTGACAACCAATATGCAGAGGAGATTTGTGATGCTTTCGGGACCACCTGGGCTCTGGCAAAGTTTTCTGGACGTTTGGACTGGCAGTCACTCTCTTGATAAACCAGCTCCTTGGAAGGGAGAATGACTTGGGAAAGAACAGAGACCCGGAGGCTCATCTTTACTTATCCCAGCAAATATCTTAGGGCTCTGAAGTTCCTTTGTTACTGAAACGAAAACTGGGGATCCCAAAGGAAAGGACTCCCAATATTAACTACTTTTAGGAGGTCAGAAATACTCCAGAGACTTTTCTCCCAGATGGAATTCTCTGTAGCATGACAACTTTCTTCACACGTAAGTTGATATTACAGGTAATTCCAGCTTTTGGAAACTTCATGGAAGACGTGAGTTTTGGGTGGCTTCCCGAGATTTAGATAGGCAAACCCAACAGACTCCACAGATGTATCCAATCTGATGTTGAAAGAACCTCATCTAATAAGCCCCACAAAACCGTAATTGGGCAACTATGTCTTAAGACCATTTCCACAGGCTATTGCATAAAGATTTCCTGCTATACTTTAGTAACCTTTGAAGGACTGGCATTATTTAGACTTCTTTACTTGCAGATGTCTTGGGCTGTGACAGACTGTCCTGATAGAAGCCCACCTTTTGGAGTCCTGCAGTACAGGATTGTCCGACACTTGATAAGTGGCTACAATGAATGGGAAGACTAAGAGTTTATTTGAAACTCTGTTTAGAAGCTCCAGGATCTTTCCTCTGACATATTTTCCCCATTCTGTTCCCATGGTGCAAGTCACTTAGTGAATGAAAGGGGAGAGCTGTGGCTGCTCTATGAACAAAGATCCCTGCAAAGGGTGGCAGAGACAGGAACAGTATGTTCATAAAAAGTTGATCCTCTAAAAGCTGGGGACATAGTTAGGAATCCCTTTGGATGCTCCTGCATGCACAGGAATTTGCAAAATAAGCATTTGGAGAAGATTCCTACAAGAACTAAATATGGATGGGGATACTTGTGCTAAGGCTGAAAAGCGTAAGGGTCCAGACCTCAAAGCTGATCACTCAGACTGTGGTTTAGCAATAGTGTAAACCCAGCTTTAGGGCTCCAAAAGCCCTATAAAAACGCTAAGGCATGCAACATAAAGCACTGATTCACTATAAACTCATTCTCCTGCTCAGACAGCTACAGTGGAGAAACTTTGTCTGTGCTGTTCAGCTTTGCTGAGTACCATCTACGAGCTCAAACACCATATCACACATTCTGTTTAGTTTGACAGAACAACCACTGGAGATTAATGCCTCGTCTGAGTTGGATCCACTCTGCGGGCTGCTTTGGCAGCACCCACATAGGTAGGAATTGGTGAAGAACCTTGGCCTCAGACTGAGCGTGTGTTGGCATCTGCTTGGGGTCTCTCCCTAGTGATGTGTATGTACTGCACCTGTTGCAAGAAGATTGGGATCCTCTAGCAGGTGCTGTCAGAACATACTTGGTCCATGCATCTGGAGAGCAGAGGGAAGGCAGGAAGGTAGGAGGAGATGGTAAATCAGTGCCACAGCTTTCTTTAGGAAAACAATAAATATATATAGATACGTATATATTTCTGCATTGAATGAGACAAGGAGGTGGATGTTAAAAGCTGATCCTATGCCTCATTACAAAACAGGAATAAAAGCTGGGATGGACTGCAGAGCCCAGTAACCTGCAACCCTCTTACCACCCTGCCCTCCTGTCCGCTTTTATTGTCACCACCCTGTTCCAGCTCCGAGTCAGGGGCTGAGGTCCCTGGCTGGGACCAGCAGGCTGGGCTGGCGGAGCTGGGGGGTCGGGAGGGGAGGTAGGCAGGTTTCCTTCTCTGGGACTGTGGAGTTAAACTTCTGAGTGGACTCGTGCCCGCGGGAGACATCTCGGAAGATGGTACTTACGTGTCGTTGGGATGCACGTTTTCCTCTGCTTCACCGGGAGAATCCGTGTCATTTTATTTATTTTTTTTTTTTTCCCCTTCCCCTTTCTCAAAAGCAGCTGAGCCGAGCTCTCCCGAAAGGGAGGAGGGAGAGACTCCGGCCAGGCGCTACCGGAGACGCACCCCCCCCTCCCGGGAGCTGCGCACCGCCCGGCAGCGGAGCGGGACCGGGGCGCTCCCGGGGATGCGCGGTCCCCTCGCCATCTGCGGGAGAAGGAAGGGGCTCCCCGGCCGGGCAGGGGGAGCGGAGCCGCGGGCACCGGCAGCCAATGGGGACAGCGGCAGGAGAAGGAGGGAATGGACGAGAGGGCAGGGGGACGGAGAGAAGAGGGGGGAGGCAGCGGGACGGAGAGTGGGGAAGGGGTGAGGGGGAGCGCAGGGAAAGGGAAGGTGGAGGAACGAGGAGCGCGGCGAAAGCGCAGTGAAAGGGAGAAGAGGAAAAAGAAGGATGCGGAGAGCAGCTGTTCGGTGGGAAAGGCGGCTTGGCAGGAGGGGAGGTGGGATCCGCTCGGCTCCCCCGGGCAGAGGCAGCGCGGAGTGCCCTGCGGGTGCCCGCGGGCACACAGGAGAGGGGCTCCTTGTTTCAAGGATCTTGCAGCGCGGCTCAGAGCTGCAGGGACGCGTCAAAGTCTGGCTGGCAAGGTGCTTGGAAACCAGGGTGGGTGCTGAGCGCACAGACCCTTATCCCTTCTGTTCTGCCCTACCAGCACCTCCAGATGGATGGAGCTGAGGGCAGTTGAGCCATCTGTCTCAACCCCCCCTCTCCCGGCTCCATGCACAGTCTCATGTCTTTTGCACCTTGTTTATGAAAAAGCTCCAGTTCAACAGCACCAAAATCTCCTACTTAATTTCTTCTCTGCTGCAAGGCCCTACTGTGGCAGGGCAAGATATTAAGCTCTTTTGTGCAAGTAGTTCTCCCAGGAAGGAAATTAGAATTCCCCCATCCCATTCGCTGCACAAAGTGCTTCCCTATGGTCATTACCCCTTCTGTGCACTTCAGATATTAGTGACTCCTTGTATTGTGCACTCAGCTCTTGCTATTTCATGGAACCACAGAATCACTAGGTTGGAAAAGACCCATCGGATCACTGAGTCCAACCATTCCTATCAATCACTAAACCATGCCCCTCAGCACCTCGTCCACTCATCCCTTAAACACCTCCAGGGAAGGTGATCCAACCAGTGCCCAATGACTGTTACAGTTCCTACAGCCAATTCCCGCCTTAGCAGAAGTAGGGATATATCTCTGCAAGATGAACATAGCCAGAGTCTAAAACCTGGCCTTCCAAACCTGCTTGAGCAATGTTATTTCCAGCCAACGCTGCTCAAAGGTGAACAGATGAAGGCAGTACAGGGCTTCAAAGCTGTCAGGATGCCTTAGCCTAGATCATGGCCACAATGCTGTCTGCAGACACACAGAAGATGAAGCCTCACTTGGGAAGGAATGGCATGGGCAGCACCCAGTGGCTATTTTTGTCATGGCAGGGCAGATGTCTGCAGCACTGAGCCCCCTAGCTTGTGTCTTAGAAGAAACAGAGCCATGCAAAAGTAGAATTCTACCCAGGCCAACTACACCTTGCAGGACTTGCTAGCAAAAGCACAGTCACAGGGTCATAACTTTCAGGTCTCTGGTTCACTTTCTGAATGCTCAAAGTCCTGCCCCATTCTCTGCCTCAACTCCAAGAGGATTGTGCACATTGCTTGAATTTTGTTGGAAGGAGAGCTCAGCCTGTGCACCTCCACAGGGAGGCAGATATACGAATTTTGTTTCATGCACATGGTAAGCCTTTCCTCTCTGCTTTGCTGTACATGATAGGGGTCAGGGCAGACTGAGAAGGTAAAAAACAAGGCTTGAAAATCAGAAATGAAGTAATAATCCACTGGGAATTCATTGGTTTGAGTAATGTTCAGGATGTTTATGGAAGCCTATATTCCAGTCTCAAGGGATTTTTGTCCCTTGCCCTTCCTATGGTATACACCCACACCAGAGACTTGATTTCTAGTTTTCTAGACACAATTTACTTTACCTTTGGATTGGGCTTGGCAATTCATTTGAAGCCCACGTGCAATGCAGACATTTGTGGAACTCACTGCCATAGGATGTCCCCCAGGGTTGCTCTGGACATTATCAGTGGATATTGTGTCACGTCACTGAATTAACTGCCTTACTCATATCCAACCATTACTTGAATTTGCAGAAATTTCCCTAGCAGCACAGTACCACAGGGATTTCACTGTGTTTGGTTGTTGCTGACACTACACATACACCTCCTCAGTGCAGGAAGCAGCCTTTGAAGCTCAGAAGTGGTGCTGCATCAAGTAGCAGTAAGCTGGCTCAACTCCACGGTTTCTCTGTGCCCTCCTAAGACTGCAGGATTTTGCAGCGCCAATCATTGCACCCTGAGCCCTCCTCCCTCCCGCAAGCAGTGGTGGCAGCACTTCTTACTGAAGTCCCTGCAATGCATCAGGAAGACAGGTGCTCACAGCTGCCAGATCCATAATACCACTGGGACCGCTCTCTTCAGCTTAATTTTAGAGACTTGGAGGCAATTTATCTGGACTGGTGACTCATTCCTTGCTCTTTTTTTTTTTTTCCTCTGCCCTCCCCTTTACTGTTCTCACTCTGCCTGTGCCTGGCAGCGAGTGAGTGCTGATACTGATATGAGCGCCTGTGACGTGAGCTTAGGAGCGTTAATGCAGAAACGGTTTGCTGCAAGGGTGTTCCCAGCAACCTGCAGGGGCAGTCGCCACTGAGAGGAGTCTATAGTCAGGTGTCCCATCCCAAAGCCTGCATCTCATTCTCTGTGTGTCTTGGAGAGGAGACAAATTTTTCTTTGAACACATGAAGGTTGAGAAAAGGAAGGACGAAAGTGAAGGTGTAATCACCTCACTGCCTTTGGCTGGCACATGATATTTGCACTTTACTGAGGCACGCAGAGGGCTCGGCTGAGAACTTAGCAACTCGATGCCTGAGTCAGGCCTCATATCTTCATCCTTTAGTGGCTGAGGCTCCCTGGTACCAAGCTCAGCATGGTGCTGCCTGAGGGGTCACTGCCAAAGGAGGGGCACAGCTGGCAAATGCCTCCACCCCGGCCACCCCATTGCTCACTGCTTCAGGGCTGTATCCCTCTGAAATACAACACATCACAGACATGGCAAAAATGTATAGTCTATTTATTGGGTCTTATTCACTGCGTTGTAACCTCAGAGGTTGGTGAGGAAGGGAAAGGGCGGCTGGGATGGGGGCAAGTGTGGGGAAGTTGTGCAAATGGACAAACCAGTGCTACAGACCCACAACAGTCTTTCAAGCCAGCAGAAGTAAAAAGCGCAGTGACTGCCACAAGATACTGAGCTCCAGGATGCTGGAGCCATCACTCTTCTGTGTGCTGGGCAGAGCCTGGCATCAGAACAAGGCTGGGGTCTGTAATCAAAAACATGACAGACCTCATGAAGCCAGCTCAGATATTTTCCTGGTCTCCAACCTCTGCCCTGGTGGTGAAGGGGCAAGGTCCCAGTTAAAAAGCTCTCACTCCTCTTTCTCCCCAGACTCTTGCCAGCTTTGCCTCTTGTCCTGACGCCTCTCTCCTCCTTCTGCTGCTTTGAGTTGAAGGGGAAGGGCAGGTGGGGACAATAGGAGGAATAAAGGAATTGTGAGGGAGAAGCTGCTGTCTGCCAATGAACAGCAACACAAAAACACCATTGAGGTAGGCAGGGCCAAGTAAGAGGAAGGCCATTGAGCAACTGTCCTGAATAAGGAACAGGGTTTTTTTGTTTGGTTGGGTTTTTTTTTTCTCCCTGTAGGCAAAGGCTGTGGCTTCACAGCTCTTGGAGCAGGTCATCCTTAGGGCAGCCTGGATGCAGTTCTTGCTGTGCAGAAGGCAACAGAGAGTTCTTCTCACTGAGGGCAGAGGTGGAAAATCCTACACTGCCCTGCAGCAGGAGATGGTAGCAAACCTGCCCATGGAGAGGAAGCAAGGAGGGGGAAGTGGTTTGGAGGTCCATCCATCATACCACTCCTAGGCATAAGGAGGAAATTCTTCACAATAAAGGTGTGAGGCACTGGCACAGGTTGCCCAGGAAAGTTGTGGCTGCTCCATCCCTGGAGGTGTTCAAGGCCAGGTTGGACGGGGCTTTTAGTAGCCTGATCTAGTGGGACGTGTCCCTGCACATGGCAATGGGGGTGGAATTAGATGACCTTTAAGGTCCCTTCCAACTCAAACTCTTCTATGATTTTATGTCTTGTCCTTTCCCCAAGAAGAGCTGCTGTCTCCCTCTCTGAGCATGACTCATTGCATCAGGCACAGCAGGGCATAAGAACACAGCAGCCCTCAACTTTCAGGCACAGAAAAGGGCCACAGATATCACTCCCAGGGATCCTTTCAGACTTACTTGCTTAGAGGATGCTGCATACTCGTTTCTTTGTCCGAGTGGGCTGCGGACAGAGGACTGCTCGGATGGCTTCATCAAACACCGTCTTCAGACCACGCTGCGTCAAAGCCGAACATTCGAGGTATTTCACAGAATCTGTCAGGAGGAAAGCAGGTGCTGTAATGGGGAGGAAGGGAACTGGGGTAGGCACTGGGGGTACCCAGGAGTCTGCTATGAAGGGTCCTCAGGAAAGAAACACGTAATAGCAATATCACAGGTCACACCAAGCAGAACCAGATGCATGTGTCTGTATCACCAGCACATTTCTCACTCCCCTTACCTCAGAGCCACAATATCCTCCTCCCTAAGTGCCCATTTTACAGTGTCCTGAGAAACATACACACCACTGAAACACTCCCTGAGTCTTGTCTTGAGATGAGGTCTCAAGTCTCCTCAGGCTTTGAGTGTCAACTGCCTCTGGTGGCATCTCAAATCACGTGACACCTCCCTTCTGAAACTCTGTACCCCAAAATTCTCAGAGAACTTGTGCAGAAGTGCAAGGCACAGCTCAGGTGATCAAAGCTGGTAAGCTTTGCCAGGATGCACATCACTCACTCAGGCAGCCTTGACTGGGTAAAGCTCGACAGCTGTACAAGACCAGGGTTTGCCTGTTCTCCACCCTTGTAGCCAGAGCACAGCCATTGTGTGAGGCTGGCTGTGTTATCCTGAACGGGCATCCTATCCTCTGAACTCCTGACTGAAAACTTCTCCCTCAAGTTATGTTTTCTATCCTCTTTACTGCCTTTGTGTGCTGCATCTGAGAAGAGAGTTTACATGGAACAGACATTTGTGCTTGTCCCAAAGTAAAGGAGGGAGCTGACAACCCCGAGATGTGTGGTGAGGTAAGACATGCATACTTGGCGTTGCCCTGGGAGTCAGAAGAAGGGCAGGAAGCTGTAGCTGCAACTCTTCCTGAGAGATGTTAGAAAACTCACTCTTCCGCCTGTTTCCGGATGTGGAGGAGAGGCCTCTGCCCACATAGCAGCTGTGGCTTTCACACAAAAATATTGGCCCAGATAGAAATAGTAGAGTAAAAGGGGAGAGCAACGTGCGAATGTGTTATTATTTGTGTCTGTGCGTTTAGGATGGTGGCCAGAGAGAGGCAGAAAACAGAGGGTGGTAGGATGAGGCTTCCTCAAGTAGCCAGTCTCCTTCCTGAGCCTCCTGAAGTGCATTTTGTCTGATGAATATTGATGCATCTTCCTGAATCCCTCAGGGATATCACTGAGATACCCCTAAGGAAGCCTCTTGCCTTTCACTAGGTCTGAGATGTCCCAACACATACCAATTTCCTTGGCCAGAGCAAGGCCCTGAGGATACGTAATGGGGGCTAGCTTCTTCTCCTTCAGCTTCTCAATGGTGTCCTTGTCATCACGAAGATCCAGCTTTGTGCCCACTAGGATGATGGGCGTGTTAGGGCAGTGGTGCCGCACCTCAGGGAACCACTAGCAAAGGAACAAAATAGCAAAGATGTGAGAAGAAGTAATATGTATGGGCATGCACAGGGGAAACAAAGGCACCCCAGAAAGAACATCTGTCCTTCCACATAGCCCTTCCATGCAGTGTTGGGCACTATATCCTGGCCTATACCAGCCCCCGTTGCTGAGTCCACAGGCAAAATCCCTTACATGGAGTTCAGATTTCGTCAAGCAAAAGCACAAACAGCTCTTCAATCTTCATGGCTCCCTGAAACTCAGAGAGTAACCTGAAAATGGTCAGAAGGAAATACTACATTTTTCTTCTTTCCATCCATCCTTCTTCCACCACTTCCCATCCAAAGACTGTGGGTACCTATGGTCTGGTCCTGGCATGTCTGTGCTGTGACAATCTTGGCTGAAAGATGCCATTAGAACATAAACCTGTAGTCTCACAGCTCAATAGTCCAGCAAGATAAATACTGTCCCTTTAATTGGATTGACCGCCTTCTTTGAGATGACCCAGAAAAGACATCTGAAGGAGACTGATATTTTAGTTTCTTCTGACACAAAAAAGGATATTAACTCTCTGAATCTAGTTGTCCTATTAGCAACCTCCACCCACAGCCACTCTTTTTGCAAGACCACCACCACTCACCCACCTTAACCCTTGATGGATCAGGATCTGTCTCACCTTGGCACGGACGTTTTCATAAGATGCTGGGCTGACAAGTGAGAAGCAGATCAGGAAGACATCCTGTAGGCATACATCCATGGTGCAGGGTTAGGACAAGAGCACAGGATTGTATGACAGTAGGCAGGGAGTGGAGAGAAAGCTGAATGGACAGCATTCTCCCTCTGCAGCAGAGGGTCATGATAAGGAAAGCTGATTCCCACAGTGTAACAGAGTCCTGAATGCTGCTAATCACCTCTAGAGGGGAGAAGGATATTTGCTCCCCTGACTCATGGTAACCATAGCCACCATTATCAGAAAAGCCAAATATTGGATGGGGGTTTTGTGGTAGGCACACTTATCCTCATGGGAAATGGCCTGACAGCATCCTGCTCATTTCTCAAAAAACACCAGAGAGCTTTCAAGCCAGAACCATTTTCCTTACTGTTGAGACAGAGCTAGGCTCAGCCCCCCAAAAGTACACGCCTGGGATGCAAATGAGTCTCAGTTATCCACATACATATTTCTCCTAGTCATGGCAGAATTCAGGCTTCCATTTAAGACCAAACCAAACCAGCTCTTCAGAGTTATATGTCTTCCATCCAACTTTACCTAGCCAAAACAAGGGTATCAGTCCCAACTTATCAATTTCTACATGCGTGGTACATGTCTTGGGGTGGGTGCAATCATGTCATTGAGAAATATGCCTGCTTGCACTGACTGCAGAAGGGATCTAGGCAAGCAACTTACACCAAGTGTATGAGCTTTAGATGGCTGAACCTAGCTGAAATAAATAATGCACTCAATTTCTACTCCTTTCAGTTGCAATAGCAACCTTCAGACCAGCATCTGAGGCAGCAAGGTCTTTCTGAGCTTGCTGAGCGACTGCTTGGAACAATGTCCTCCAGGGAGAGTGACTTTGAAACCCTGAAATCACTCTGTCAACATGATGATAAACTGGTGAATGCAGCATCTGAGGAGGGGCATCCATTTGTTTTGTTAGAGGCTTGGGCTTAGTTGAGGCATCAGTGCATCAAAAACATGTGTCCACACATCAGATCTCTTTTAAAAAGGAGAAGCCAGAAGAGTGGGGGTTCACAGAAATGTGAAAAGCTCCTGCCTCAGCTTCTAAATTCCCTGAGCCTCTTTAGCTTTGCAAGATGAGGGTTTTTACCAGGGCTGTGTAAGTCTTCTGTCTCACACTTAAAGCAGGGTCTGCTGGATTGATAACTATCTTTGAAGATCTCAGTTTTCTTGTTATGTTACTCCAGTAATAATATTTATCTAAAGGCTCCAAAATACCCTTAGATTTTTTTTTACTTTTAGGATTTCAAGGCACTTGCCTATCAACAGAGGTATTCCCAGAAAAGAAAAGAGAGATGTGAATGAATGGTCCTGTCACTGTGTTACAGCAACTGTTGATTTTGCAGCAGGGTAAGGAAGTATATCGTAGAGAGGAACAGTGACCCACCGTCTGCGGGTAAGAGAGTGGCCTCAGCCTGTCATAGTCCTCTTGTCCAGCAGTATCCCATAGACCCAGATTTACAGGCTTGCTGTCAACCATCACGTTGGCGGAATAGTTATCAAACCTGAAATGCAGAGACATAGGCCATAGCTTAAAAAAGGGAAGAGGGACCCCTTCCAGTAGTTTAGGTGGGTTTCATGAGGTGCACCCAATAGCAAAGGGTAGCGATTCTTTTTCTCACCATACCTGGGTGATGCTGGCTTCCTATGAAACTCTGACTTACAGAACTGTCACTCAGCATCAACCTCCTCCCTATCACCCAACTGTCCTGGGTAGGTGTCTGGTTGCAGCTCCACCTTCATTTCCTTGTGCGCAGACCCATAAACCCTTTAGTTTCCCACCTCTTTCTGCAGCATCAGAAGGGAGGCAATTTCATATTTTTGTACATACTTATTATTTTCTTATTAATACTACTTGTTATTATTATTGTTGTTGTTGTTTCATTAAAGCTGTTTGAGTTTTAGTTTCCACTTCAAAAATCTTTTTCTCTTGTTTCCCTTTACCAGGGTGGGGGAAGGAAATTGGGATTATAACTGCTTGCTTTTGGCTGCCTATCAGGCCATACTGGGACTAAACTGTGACAACTTCTCAATACTCCTGATGAAACTGAGGCAAATATGCAAAGTATGTACCCTTACTCTTTGACAACTCAGCATGAAATATTCGACAACAGCATTCAGGACTGCGTGCTTGGGAGCAATTAAAAAAAAGGATATTAAATCAATGGAGATGTTCTCCCTTCGTCCTAGAAAATGTCCTTTCCTGTTCCTTTGTTATTCTTTTTACAGGCTAAGATGAGGTAAACCAGTGATAGGAAGGAACCAATGCAAATTGCTTGAGAATGTGCTCACAGCATATGCTGCTGTTGTAAGATAAGCCATACAGTCCAGGAGCATAAAATAGTCTTCCTTTCACATCTCCGGATACAAGCCTTGGACAAGAGAGGAAATGGTATATAACACACAAAACGCATGGTCATTTCACTGCTACATGCTAGGAAGGGATGATGCCCTTCTTCAAACCAGTTTCTGAGAAGAGATGGGTTCCTGCTGCCACAGTCATTTTTTTCAACATTGGTTGCAAATTGGTCTGGAGAAAAAAGTGAGGCTCTGAGGTTTTCTTGTACCTGTTCTTCCCAAGGAATCTGAACCTGAGCTGGGAGTCTGATTGACTATGCCAGGCTCATTTTTCCATCTTGGGAAGCATGTAGTCATATTCCATACCTCACTGGCGTGGTACAAGGACATGTGGTGTGCGTGCCCAAACATACCCCTTATCCTCTAAGCTTGCTGCTTATTCCAGCAGTCTGCAGGTCTGTCCAAGCCTCACACATCCATCTTCTGGATTGCACAAGGCTTCTGCTGTGGCATTGAACTTAATCCTGCACTCTGATCATCAGGGTTATCAGTTCCTGCTCCAATGACAGTGGGTGTCTTGGACAAGGATGGAAGTGGGAACCCCCGTCAGGGCAACAGGCTTGTCTTGGGTCCGGCCTAGTTTTTGTAGCCTGTTGCCTGGTTATTTTGCCTAGCAGCACCCCATCTACTGCTTGTCAGCTTAACAGGCAGAGAGACCCTTGGGTTCATTTGTGCCTCCTGAATATCCCACTTATAGCAGGGTTTTATAACTTGTGCCTCTGGTGAAAGTGTAGAGATATCTTTACTGGTTTGGCAACCCTTCCTTCACTGGCACGGAGGTTGCGACACTGCCTTCAGAATGCACAACAAGGTGGTTCTGCATCCCTTTGAATTCTGCCTTCCATGCCTCCCACCAATCCTTGAATCTGTTTATGCTTTACTCACACAGTGGGGATGTATTCTCCTGGAAAGGCATTGGTGGTATAGCTGATAAGGAGACAGGTTTTCCCCACAGCTCTGGAAGAGAAAGGATAAAATAACTGGAAGTCATGGTAGTGCAGGCAGTCTTTCTGGGGCTGAGATGGGGATGGGGCAATCCTTACACACCTCTAAGTTAGCCCTGTCAGGAGACCCCTAGAAGCAGAAACACATTCATAGGACCTGACAGCACATAACCACAAGTCTGACAACCAACAGGAAGAAAGACAGGATGTCACCCAAAAATGTTTGTTGTCTTTGAGCAAGATAGCTTGGTTTTACAGTCTATAATAGAGATCACTCAGCTAAAACACATCCATTCCAAAATGGAGGTGAAAGCCTGTTTTCCAGTGTTTCTGCTGTAAGCTGTAGCACCACCCACAGAGAGAGCCTTAAACAGTCAGTAAGGTGCCTCTCCCTGTGGCTGACAGAGGCAGAATGTGTTTCGGAGCTAGAAG
This sequence comes from Clamator glandarius, assembly GCA_033459285.1. Classification (NCBI taxonomy): domain Eukaryota; kingdom Metazoa; phylum Chordata; class Aves; order Cuculiformes; family Cuculidae; genus Clamator; species Clamator glandarius. The sequence continues at coordinate 1,354,145 of JAUNZM010001251.1, forward strand.
CTGGTGCTTCCTCTCTCCTCAGCCTCCCCCACACTCATTCTGCAGCAGGGTGGAGGGCAAGTAAGCCAGGGGAGCAGTGCAGTTCAGACTGGGTGACAGCATTGGTGTGAGGGAGGTAGGAAATGGGACAGTAAGGCTGTCAAGGAGAGGAGATGTCACGCACAAGGTGAAGGCTGTGATGAGGGGAAGAAGAAGAGGAGAGAAACTGGAAGACAATAAAGCAGCCAGGAGAGGTGTGGAAAGTAATATTCTTCTCCTGCCGGGCTGCTGGTTTTTAGGTCCATGTGGCCTGGGAAAGTCTGGCCATGCTTCACTTAGAGCATGTGTGAATGGAGGCGGTGAGAGCAACCTGTATCCTCAGCCTCCAAGCACAGCACAGGATGAGGGAGACACCTTTCTTGGGGGAAAGGCTGTGGTCCTGCTGCCAAAGATGCCTCAACCATCTCATCTGTATCTACTAAGTCTGCTGCTGAAGAGCTGCAGTTCTGTCTCTCCATGTGCCCATGACAGGCACAGCTGTCATCTTCTCCCTGGTCATTAGGCACCTGACTTAGTCATTTCACTTTAGGGTGGATGAGGCGGAAACCGAGTTCTTCAGCATGCTCTGACTCTTGCTTCTTCCTTCTGCCACCTCCATTTCTTAGATCCTCTTCTCTGAGTCCCTCCTCCTTCCCCAGATCCCTTGCTTCTGTCTTATCATAGAGATGTTAAGGGCGGGGGGGCATGGATGCTTCCTAACGCTCTACCGAGAATGGCTTAGGAGGTCCATGGGGCTAGGGATGTGTGTGAGTCAGTCTTGGAAGGAGAGGCAGTTCTGAATTAGAGTGGTTGAACAGAAGGAAGCACAAAGGGTCAGTGAAGGGGTGAAGGTCACAGCAAAACTATTAAGAGACAAGGTGATGTTAGTGTCACCTGCAGGTTCCTGGGATGGAACCCAGTGTCTCTTAAGATGTTGGCAATGTATGCCGAAGAGGACTATGGGGCCAGAACAGCTATGGGGGTACATGAGGGGCTTATCAGAGCAACAGCAGAATGAACTGTGGTCAGTGAGGCTGAGCTGAGAGAGGGTGACATGGCTCATAAGGCTAGGAGGGATATGAAGGGGGGTGAACCAAGAGCTCAGAGTGGTGAGATGACCGGACTACTGTTGTGTTGCTAGATGGTAAGGGGGGAGGTGCAGTGTATAAAGAAGCAAAACAATGGGAGAGAAGACATTTAAGAGGAGTTGCAGTCAGAGGGGTTGAGAGCAGGATGTGTTATGGGGTTAGCCACAATATGAGGGGAATGCTGCCTTGAGGGGTGGTTACAGTGATGGTGCAATGTGTGAGGAGAAAACTGGAGGAGGGGGGAGGAGGGTGTTAACAGGGCAACAGAAAAATACTCAGTAGCTTTGTTGTTCCAGCTCCAGATTGCAGCCTTTAGGGTTCTTTTCTTAGAGGTAACAATGTTTATTTGGGGCTCTGTCCTTCTTTGTTCTTCCTCCCCATCCCCTTGCCCCATCTCCTGAAAATGTCTGAGGTACTGTTATGTTTGCAGACATTTTCTTCCCCAGGCAAGTTTTGAAGGAGGAAGTGACTGTGGGGAGCAGGGCTGCTGCAAATGTCTCTTCATCTGCTACCTGATAACTGCCCCAGATAACAGCCTGGCCAGATCCAAGCTGGGAAATGAATTAACCTACTCCATGCCAAACGTGGACACTCTGCCTCTCCCTTCCCTACGTTTACTCATCCCACAGGGAAAAAGAGGCTCTGTCCACCCCATCCTTCCCACCCCCAGCAAGGCTGACTGCTCCACTTACTGATAGCTTATCCCTGGCCATTTCCAGGGATCATGGGACATGACCAGTGATGCCATCATGCTGTGAAGGCAAAAGTGTGTTACCTTCGTCTCCCAGCGTGGCATATACTTGAGCCTGTCTCAGTAGAAAGAGCTCCTCCTCCTTGTGCCCACAGAAAATCCTTGCTAAATGGGCTGCCCCACACCGCGATACAGAGATGGCATGCTGAGAAAAGCTGAATACTGGAGGACATCTCACCAGGACCTGTGTCTTCTTTCAATGAGCTCCAGTGAGCAGATAGCTTTCAAAGAGCCATTCACCTGCAGGACAGCGCTTGCTTGGATTTTAAATCTGACTCCTGCCTATAGGTTGAATCTGGCAGCAACATCACCACCTCCTGTGTGGGGCACAGACCTGATCCACTTCCCATGCCCCTTTTGCAGATGCCCTTCAAAATGATCTCTTCCACACCCTCCCCAGAGGAAGGTTCCTTGACCTGGGCGGGAAGAGCAAGTGAGAGGAGGGAATGCAGTCTGCAGGTGGTCAGAAGCAAAGCTGGGCATCTTTCACCAAGTAGCCACCTTCCTTTTTGTCCCTTGTCATCGCCTCTCCCTCCCCGCATCCACAGCAAACCATTGGGTTACCTACCCGTCTCCCACCACGACACACTTGATGGCTTGCATGTCTCTGGACCCGTGGCAGAGGACAGCACCTGGGGCAGAAGAAATTCAGGCCAAGGCAAGCAGCAGGGAGAGATGGGCCAATTTGGGTATTAGCGCTTGCACTGCAGTGAGTGGCAGGTTGCAAGAAGGGAGGAAGTGGAAGAGGGAACTTTACTCGACAACCAACCCTCTGGTCCCTCCTCCTTTCCCACCACAGCAGCAGCTCTGCTGCCAAGGCCGTTAGATGAAGGCGGGGCATGCATGACTTCATGTTTGGGATGATGACTGCTGTAATTTCCCCCTTCACCACTCAAGGTCTCACCCATTCCCTTCGTGCTCCATCCTAGTAAACAACTGGCACACTGAACTGCCTTCACAGGTAGATGAACAAGGATTTGAATGGGCATGAGAAAGTGGAAGGGTTTCCCTCTACCTTCTTTATCATTCAAATTGGAAGAGATATAAACAGGCAGGGGGATCTCAAGTGGGATCCAATAGCTTGGAGTTCAACAAGGCCAAATGCCAGGTCTTGAACTTGGGGCACAACAACCCTATGCAGAGCTACAGACTAGAAGCCTGGCTGGAAAGCTGCCTGGAGGAGAAAGACCTGGGGGTGTTGGTTGACAGTGACTGAACATGAACCAGCAGTGTGCCCAGGTGGCCAAGAAGGCCAATGGCATCTTGCCTTGTATCAGAAATGGTGTGACCAGCAGGTCCAGGGAGGTTTTTCTCCCTCTGTACTCAGCACTGGTGAGACTGCTCCTCGAATCCTGTGTTCAGTTCTGGGCCCCTCACCACAAGAAGGATGTTGAGGCTCTGGAGCGAGTCCAGAGAAGAGCAACAAAGCTGGTGAAGGGGCTGGAGAACAGGCCTTATGAGGAGCGACTGAGAGAGCTGGGGTTGTTTAGCCTGGAGAAGAGGAGGCTGAGGGGAGACCTCATTGCTCTCTAGAACTACCTGAAAGGAGGTTGTGGAGAGGAGGGAGCTGGGCTCTTCTCCCAGGTGACAGGGGACAGGACGAGAGGGAATGGCCTTAAGCTCCACCAGGGGAGATTCAGGCTGGGCATCAGGAAAAATTTTTCACGGAAAGGGTCATTGGGCACTGGCAGAGGCTGCCCAGGGAGGTGGTTGATTCACCTTCCCTGGAGGTGTTTAAGGCACGGGTGGACAAGGTGCTGAGGGACATGGTTTAGTGATTGATGAGAATAGTTGGACTGAATGATCCAGTGGGTCTTTTCCAACCTAGTGATTCTATGACTCTGTGACTCTATGATTCTATGATTCTATGATTAGGGAGGGCAACAAAGGGCAATGAAGATTTTTCATGTCTTTCCAGTGTCCCTGAGCACCTATGACAAAGTGTCACAAGGAACAATCTGAAGGCTGAACAAGGAAGTTAAGCAGTCTCTGGGAAGCAGCAGCCCCCTCATGCCTGCTCTATCCCTCCTCGCCTGTGGTGATAAGGTCCTGCTGCACTTCCCCACCTGCTCAGGTTACTGGTGCAAAGAAGCATTGTTGGAATGTGTGTGTTCACCATGAAGTGAAGACAATGCATCAAGGCATGCAATGAGCTGTTTTCTCTCCAGTGACAGCATGAGGGCCAAGGCTAGGGAACAGGAGGAACCCCTGAGAACCAGCTTTTCCACATCCATTCTCTCTCCTACCTCCATGAAAAAGCACCCAGTGAGAGCTGCTGTCAGACCTCTTCCATCTGGTCCTCAGAAAGAAGAGTTTTGGAGCTAAGCAGAGAGGAGAAGGAAGAAGTAATCACCCTAAGAAAGATGAGAAAAAGCAGAAAGATTCCAGGAGGCTCTGCTCCTTCCTTTTCTTTCTCAGAACTGAGGCCTGCCTCCTCTTTTTCCTTCTCCTCCATACAATGCTAAGCCTCAAAAAGTGCGTGTGCACACCTATGTGTTCTAGCCTGAACTGATAAGGGGATAGGCAGGAGCTGCATTTCATAGAAGAAGCGATGTGGTGACACAGAATTAATTAAGATTTCCAGGCTTTGTCAGGAAGCCAGTTAGGCTAAAAACAGTGGAGTTTCATCTGGGATGTTCCTGAAGGAAGGAACTCTGAGGGAAATAATTGTTTCTCCAAAGGCTGATGACCTTTGCACTGCTGCAGCTACTGGAGGCTGTTGCCACTGTCCTGCCTGGGAGGAGAGCTCTCTCATCACTCACTCAGCATTGCTTACAACCCAGAAACCTTCAGCTGTTCCAAGTCTTGCCTCTATTTCAGAAGCACAAAGTGACCAGCTGTACTAAGTGTTCCCTCTCTGGGTGGTAGGGAATGGGGAGGAAGGAAACCCACTGACTCCTCTGCAAGTAAGAGCAGGAACAGACCATAGGAATACAGGTCAGAGAAGGGCAGAAGGAAGAGTAACAAAGACTGTTAGATTGACAGCTGCAGCAGGAACTGGAAAGAGCAGGCAGGTACAGAATTTAGTGGTCCAGGAGATAGGAACTCACTCAGAAGAGAGTGCAGGTATATCTCTCTCTAGAGAATGCTACTGATGGATGGAGGGAAAAACATTACATTTCCCTGGGCAACTGGACACATTGGGAGATCTCTGTGGGAGACATCTGGGTGATAAGTAAGGGGTCCAGGGAGCTGGAGCTGGTGGATTCAGGGATCTCCAGGTTGGACAGGCAGCCTGAGACAGGCAAGCAGGAAACCAACCCCATTCTGGGTCTTGTTGAAACTACATTTAGAACCAGCTTCTCCAAAGGAACATTTCAATTTTTACTTGATGTTTTCTTTGAAGGTTTCCACTAACTCTTATTGACTGTGGAGAAGCAAGTGGGAAGATGGGAACTGAGGAAGAAAGAGGTGAGGAGAGCTGTATAATATATTGAATCTTTCCTGGGAGAAAGTAACAGTCACATGAGGATACTGGGGCTAGGGGTAGGTTTCAGGCTAAGGGAGACTGGATGGAAAACTGGCCCATGGTGCAGTGGAACCTAGTGGCAGAGGCAAACAAGGACCACTGACCTGCTGAATGCCAGTGGATGCTTTTGTCCTTGTAATCTGGCATATGGGCTTGTGGAACTGACAGCGTGGAAGGGATTGGGGAAGAAGAAAATGGGTAAAAATCAGTCAGAGAGGAGGACCTGTTGCTGAAACTCCATGTCTAGGCGAGCCTCATGTCAAAGACAATTCAGTTCTGTATGGCAAACAATAAGCTGTGGAAGTCCTGGCAAGAAGATACATCTCCATCTTCCTTCTGGGCAAATTATTTTTGGAAGATAATTGTCAGCTACTGCTATGGATAGTCAGTTCTTGTCTAAGTCAGTGGTCTGTGGTATGAATCCACAAATATCCCTCCTCTGCCACTGCCTCTGTAGAGGGAAGACAGGCATCTACATAAAGGCTTCTAGGGGTTTCCTTGTCATCATACTTAAATTCTTGAAAATGGGATAATACATTCTAATAACATATATTGTAATCAATTCTGAGAAAAACTAGCACCTACCACATTAAAACCTCTTGGTTGTGCATGCTATAGGAGAGGGAAGGAAACTGTATAGGAGAGGGAAGGAAACATGCCCATAACCTCTCACTGATCTGTTGCTGCTTTGATGTCCTCTCACACCACCAAGAGGTGCTCTTGACATGAGTTTCATTCTGCTTGTGCAATGGGGCAGAGGGAAGGCAGGCACTCATCTGGGATTTCTTGTTCCCTTTGCTGAGTTTGAGGAAGATGCTAATGGGGATGCTCAGTGAGACAGTTTTGCTCCTAGAGAATTCCAAAGCCCTGAGCTCTGAGTGATCCTCCTGTGCTGGGTGCAAGGCAATGGCAGGCAAGGAAGGAAATGTGTCATAGCATTTCCCCCTCTCAAGAATCCAAAGCAGTGAGGAATCTGTTCCGCTCCATCTATCCCTCTTTCTATGGGGTTCTCCTCCTTCAGCGAGGATGAGAAAAGGGTGAGGGGGCTCTTTCAGTAATAATGATTATGCTTCACGGCCCTGCACAGGAGGGCATAAGCTGAGCAGGAGGTTTGTCCTTCAGCACTGACAGAGTAGTATGGGGGGAACATGAAGCTCCGTTCTTTGTACACACATAGCATAACCACAGCAGGTATTCTCTCTGTCCTGGGCCTTGATAGAATTTATTTTCTGTGAGCTATTGCTCAGGCAATCCTGAGTGGTCATGAGACCTTTCCTGTGTGTGCTGGGTCTCCACCAGAGAACACAGTAGTTTGCTTCAGCCTGGCTGGGCTGCAGAATGTCCCTGCTTGCTATATTCCCCTTTTACATCTTCCCACTTCCCCAATCACACAGCTTCATACCATCTGTCTCTAGCTTTTAGTTCTCACTTCGCTGCTTCTCTTCTCCAGAACTCCCACCCCTCACTCTCGCTGCCTCCCTCTTCACTCACTGCTGTGGTTTCTCACTGCCTGCCATGCTTGCTTGAAAAGCCTGCCTTGAATTCAGAGCTCGGATCATAACTGAAATGGGGTGATGCACCTCAGGCTGTGATGTTCTGCAGTCCCTCTTAGAGAGGCTGTGGAGCTGCTTCATACAGGGTCTATTTTCTAACATGGACATACCAAGGGTTTCTCCAGCATAAATAAGCAAAAGCTGAGAAAAAAAAATGAAGTTTCCAATCCCACCTCACTGAATACAAACTACCTACATTTACAGCACAACTCATAAGCAACTGGAGTTGCAAGTGGCGCTCTGAGTCTAAGATCTCTCTTACTCATGGGCTTTTCTGGACACCAGCCCTACTGTGATCAGAGGCAGGTGGTCCGTTCCTGATTCATTTTGTTATGGAGTCACTTCAGACAGTGACTGCTCTCAGTCTTTCCAATGTTGGGCAAAATATCAGGCCCACTGCTATCCTTACTGGAGCACTGAAAGAGGTTCACTTGTTCCACTTCTTCTCAGTATAGCTGGATAAGCAGTAGACCATGGCACAGACCTTTGGGTATCAAGTTCTTTGGGGTAGCTGACTCATACGTGCATTTGCCTCAGTTGAGAAGTTGTTTGCACACTCTAAAGCTTACTGGGTTTTTATGTCTTGGCCTTATCTACTTCTCTGTACTTCTGCAAGTCCCCAGTAATTCTGATATTGGTTTCCATTCTTACAGACATTTTGTTCTCAGCCAGTGACAATCCCCATCTCACTGATACCACTCTGTTACTTAACGGTGGTAAGTACTGATCAGTATCTGACAGTGCATTGTTTTCCACGAGATACTAAAATAGTTCAACAACATTTCTCACATGCCTGTTGTGGAGGGTAGGTAACAGAGACTAGAGATAAAGTGTAAATTCTAACTTGAGTGTCAGTTGCTTGACTTAACACTCTTGCCTGCTAGCAGCCTTCATATGTTATCAGATGTTAGATATGCTATGTTTTGTAAAACTAGATCTAATACATATCTTTACATGGTAAGCTATTGTATCTTCTAGGAAGACTGCATCAGAAGTGTGAAAAGAGCTGCTTAGAGTACTAAGGAAATCTATAGTTACTCTAGTTTACAAGATTAATATGTCCTGACCTACCAAATTAAAATCTTCTGCTTGACTTCTACCATTTTTTTTCAAAGACATAAATCTTTAATATTGCTGAACATCTGAGTCCAACAAAAAATCCCTCTGGCACTTTATTCAAGTTTATCAGAGTCTAAGTGACCCTTCTGTTATCTTTATAAGAGTTTTGGGAGGGTGTTTTTTGTTTTTTTTTATTTCCTGTGGCCCTTAAGAATCACCATCTTTCTATCTTTAAAATAGACTCCAGTTCCTTGAATTAGTAAAAGCAGTTGAGATTAGGCTATTTTAAGTACTCAGCATTAGTAGCTTTAGTTATTGCCTGCATGTTTGCATCCTGAGCTACTGCTCTTGTTGTCATAGTCTGTGTTGCTTCTCACACTGGACGAGGGTTATTTTATTCCAATTGTTATATGAAAAATCCTGTTATTGTCTTTGCTTTAGAGCTGTTTTACCTTGCATTGATATACTGTCTGTGCAGCTCATAATCCCCACAATACCATGTAAGTAGTGTTATACCCTCTTCTGACATCCTGCCATCCCTAAGCCCAACCTGAATGGCAGCCAAAACCTCCTGAAGGGACTATTGAATTTGTACAAACCTGTTCTTTGTCTCTCTGTGGGTAGTTGTGGGAATACAGTTGACATGTTTGGCACAGAGAAATATTTGGCATTGGCTTTTGTTACTCTTTTTATCCCTTTGAAAGTAGTAGGAAATATTCATACTTCTTTTATATTTATACAATTATTTTAAACCTATTTCAAGCAGAAGAGAAGTGCAGCTACCCTGTGGTTTGATATTTCTCCTTGTGACCATCAGAACAAAAGATACTTCCAGTTCCAATTTAAAACTCTCAGTCCAGTCAGGGAACATTCTGGGAGAAAAAAAACCCCAAACAGTTCATGGCATAGAAGGCACAGATTGCACCCTGGAATATTAATCTGCAGAGCCTACCTAATCTGCCCATGCTTGATGAGACAAGGAGTTCTGGTCCAGCCTGGATGCCCCATTATATGCATTCCCACCTCTTGCCTGCACAACACCAGCCTGAGCTAACACAGCTGGGAAGGATGCACAGTGCCGGTAGCAATTACTGTAACCCTAATCCTTTGTCAGAAGTGCTAATTTCCAGGGATCTGCTTCTTCCTGTTCCAGTTTTCAACAGCTCTGAAGATACAGGAGAACTGCTTTACCTGTGGGGTGGTAGAGGTGAAGGGGAGTGATAGGGGAGGCAAAAAGAGCCCAATTCCACCTTGATCTAACCCAAGACATATCTGACCTGGTCCAGTCCCCTTCACTTACCCTGATATAATGTAGGACCCTCAACACACTCTCCCATCCACTCTTTTTGTTTCCTTACTGACATCTCTTCTTGCACAGATAAGAGAGCTTTGTCTGCAGCTTTGATCCAGTTGTGTCTTGGAGTTGCCATTCCCACCTCTACTCTTTGCCTTGTTGACATAATCTCCATGACCTGGAAAATGGTCTCCATTCTCCTGGTTTTCCAAAGAGAGCATGCCTTGATGAGACGTGCCCTACATCTAATCTTGGTTGCTCCTTTCCCAGTTCCTGCTGCAGTCATCACAATGGGTTTGGTTTCTTTTAATGTATAGGCCGCAGGTTTCTCCAGAAGGAGGAAGATGCCAGAACCAATGCCCAATATGAGAGTCAGTTCCCTGAACGTGGCATCTTTCAGCATAAGTTGTTTTTTTTTCTGCCTGTCAAATTCTTCTTGCTTAGTGTGTATTTGACCTAGGATGTATCTATGCTGCCCTCCTTGAGAATACCAGTGGGAGAACCTATGTCCTCTCAGTCACTGCCTATAGGCTAGCTCTGACCACGTTCTATAGCATTTAAGTTTATCTCCCCTAGGATCCATTTGATGTTTCTATGGCCTTGGGGCCTAATTATTGTTTGTGTTCTTGCTTGCTTGCCTGCTTCCTTTTGTGCTCGGTAGCTGTACTGCTTTTTTTTCCTCTCCTTTTTCCCTTTCCTTCCTCCCTCTTGTTCTCCCTTGTCCTCTCTATCTTTGCTTTTTCCTTTGGTGTACTCCCACCACCACTTTTTTTCACTTGAAATAATGATATAGTTGTGTTGTAGACCTTCCATGGTATTTTCATGCCATGACTATGAAATGTGTCACTTACCTTAAGGGCATTTCTAGGTGCATTGCTGGCTGGGATATTGTTGGCATCTGAGTTCACTACAAATCTGTATTACCTGTCTGGGGTGCTCAAGGAAACTGACCTTTCATCCGGGTCTAGCTTTGCTCCAGGTAAAGGCTGGAATGGAACTAGTTTGTGCACCATAAGAACGAGTGGGGAATAAAGATCTGGGGAGGGAGACATACATACCTTGCACTTTGGAAAGAACGGGAGATGCTGTAGGCTTAGTTTAGTCATATGATCCTGTCTCACTTCTTGTGTAACCTCATGAAAAAACATCTCACAGATGTTTTGTTTTTATATGAAATAGACTTAGGCATTTTTTTTAATGATGGGTTTCCCGTACAGAGTCCTCTGTGTCCTTCTATGATGGGGCCACAGCATTGGTGAATAAGAGACAAGTAAATAACATCATCTGCCTGGACTTGTGCAAAAGCATTCAACACTTTCTGCACAACATCCTTGACCCTAAACTGGAGAGATGACAGATGGACCACTCAATGAATAAGGAATTGGCTGCATGGTCACATTGAAATAGTTGTGATCAACAGATCAACATCCAGCTGGAGAGCAGTGATGAGTGGCATTCTGTTGGGGTCAGTTTTGGGACTGGCGTTGAACATCTTTGTTGCAGACACGGACAATGAGATTGACTGCCCCCTTGGCAAGTTTGCTGATGACACCAAGCTTTGTGGCATGGTCAACATGCTGGAGGGAAGAGATGCCATCCAGAGTGATCTTGACAGGCTTAAGAGATGGGCCTATGCAAACATCATGAAGTTCAACGAGGCCAAGTGCAAGGTCCTGCACTGGGGTTGGGACAACTCCAAGCACATATACAGGCTGGACAGAGAATGGGCGGAGAGCAGCCCTGAAAAGAAAGAATTGGGGGTGCTGGTGGATGAGAAGCTCAACATGAGCCAGCTTAGTGCACTTGCATCCCAGAAAGCCAAATGTATCCTGGACTGCATCAAAAGAAGTGTGACCAGCATATTGAGGGAGGTGATTTTCCCCCTCTGCCCTTGTGAGACCTCACCTGGAGTGCTATCTTCAGTTCTGGAGTCCTCAGTGCAGGAGGGACGTGGATCTGTTAGGGCAAGTCCAGAAGACAGCCAGCCACAGAGATGATCGGAGGACTGGAGTATCTCTTGGAAGACGATAGGCTGAGAGCATTCGGCTTGCTTAGCTTAGAGAAGAGAAGGCTCCAAGGAGAATTTGTAGCAGCCTTCCACTACATAAAGCGGGCCTACAGGAAAGATGGAGAGTGGGTCTTATCAGGGAGTATAGTGGTAAGATAAGGGGTGACAGTTTTAAGCTGAAAGATGTGAGGTTTAGATTAGATATTAGGAAGCAATTTTTTACTGTGAGGGTGCTGAGTCACTGGAACAGGTTGCCCAGAGAAACTGTGGATGTCCCATCCCTGGAGGTGTTCAAGGCTGGGTTGGATGAGGCTTTGAGCAGCCTGACCCAGCGGAAAGTGTCCTTACTCATGGCAAAAGGGTTGGAACTGTATAATCTTTAGGGTCCCTTCCAACCCAAACCATTCTATGATTCTATGATTCATTTAAAGGGCACCAAGGTGAACCATTTTTAAAGGTAAGGCTGCCAGAACCAGGAGAATAAAGGTAGTGGAGGTCATCCTTGAACTGAATTAGTATGTACAGCCCCAAAACACAGCAGTCAGGGATTCCAAAAGGCAAACATGAGAAGCTGTGAAAAGAAGGAAACATCAAGGAGTTGAGAGATGAAGCAAGTATGGATTAGAGACATGGGTACAAGTTTTGTTTTGCTCTCTGTTGGAGTGTCTAGGAGTACTTCTGCAGTGCACAGAGGCATCTATTTTGGTGTTTGCAGGGTGCTTGTGGTTTGACCTGCCCACAGATAGATGTATAAGAACAGCCCTGATCAAGCTGCCTATGTATGTCACCTACCCTTGAGGCAGGCAAGATCAGGTCTTTCAAGGAAGTGCTTTAGGTTTCCGTGCCTCCTTGATGTCAGCTGCAATACTGCTGAAACAATTTTTTTTTGAGGAAAACAAGAATGGAAGTACTGGACCTGATAGTCTGGACCCAGCCCAAGTGCAGGAACTGGGACACTGGGCCAGACTGTGGGGCGGTGAATTCTTCTTTGACGTGGCCCAAAATCTAAAGACAAAAACTGAGTTTACAAGGGGTAGGATCTTGGCAATTTGTGACCCAAAGGCAGGCCTCCGATAAATGTTGAGCACGGATGTTGGGTATGATGAAGATCACGGAAGACATGCATGATGGTTTGAAATCAGTTTCCATTAATAAATTTCACTGTCTTCTTCTTCCTTTTATGCCTCTCAAATAAGCTCCTAGTTTCTTCTTTGCTAATGTTGACCCTGACCAGTGGTGAATGACCCTGACCAGTGGTGAATGCCACTGACTTTTCCTAAAGATCTTATGTTATTTGTGACCCTGCCTACAGCTGCCTATGTGGATCCATTCTGGATTTCTGCCACGTCTTGACATCTTTAAGGTTTGGATATCTCCCATTCTTCACTGGAAATTCATTAGAGCATTTGTCCTCTCCAATAACAGCACCGAACATGTAGCACAACCACAGGTAACAGCAAATGCAAGAGATGGAGAGGAAAGGGGGCAATTTGTGTCTTTCTCTGTGAGGCTGAAAGGCCCTAGAGCAATGAAACTTAGCCAGAGTGTTCAGACTGATCCTTCTTTTTGCATCAAGCCTTTTAAAGGGCCAGCTATTCTCTTCAGAGGATCTCAGACAAGACTTAGTTAATGCGAATGTGGGAAGGTAGTAGCTCTTAGTTTCCTAGTGAGTCAAAGACCTTCACCCTCACAGAAGCCTGTGTCTAAATGGTGGCAAGTGTACACAGATGCTCACTCTGACTGCATAACATGTCAGAGGGTCATTTCTTACTTTTGTATGTGTATAATGCTCTTGCAAACTCTACCTTGCTGTCTCATGGAAACATGGTAGGTAGAAGTCAGGGCTAGTTTTGCTGTGAGTACAGCAATAGGTGGGAGAGCTAAGGACGTAATCTGCTTCAGAGTTAAGTGTTCATGCATGGACCAGAGCTGTCCTCCTATAGCTTTGGTTCTACTAGAGGAGGCAAAAGGCCTGTTTGGGCATCACACCTGGTTTGAATTTTACCTTGACCTTTCTATTCACAGTCCTTCGTTCTTCTGGGTCTAACATGGTACTCTTGTGCACGCTTCTTTTTCCCCGCATTGCCTACCTCAGAGATACACCACGTAAATCACATGGTAAACAAATACAGCTAACTTAAGGGGAAGTGTACAGCCTTCTGTGGTTGCGTGGAGGAGATGGAGGAAAAAAAAAAGCACCTCTCTGCCTGGCAAATGAACAAAGGAGCACAATTTCCTTCATAACGGGCCTGTTAATGCCAGCTCACCCACTGGCAGGAATATCACTAAAGCTCAAGAGAGGACTTTCTCCACCTCAAATTTAGCAGGCTTCCCAAGAAAACCAATTTATTAGTGGGGAAAAAGAAAATAAAAAGGAATACTTAAAGTGTGAGTCACTTACTGGACAGTGAGTGAGGGAAAAGAAAAAAAGGACTCTCTTCTTGCCCTCCATTAACCACCCTCCTGTTTAGGAGTGTTCATCCCCTCACTATCTAGGGCAGAATTAACAGAGGAAGAATCTTCCTTTAAAATGAAACCACTTCCCAAATCAGATGGGTTTTCTGAATCAAGAAGTTCCTCTTTCCCCCCTCACTCCTCGGATTATCTCAGACAAAAGCCCAAAGCACTATTCAGCCTCTCACTGCTCATTTTGGTCCCCTCAAACACAGATGAGTGCCCAGAGACTTCCCCCCAAAGCTACTGGAATGGAAATACATTTCTGGATTTGCATTGCAGAAGTAGCCAAGGAGCCCCTGTTAGCTCACAGCTGCATGCACATACACTATGAGTTAACCTTGCTAGTGCAAGCTGGTGAGATGTTCTCAGATGGACTAGAAGAGGAAGGGTGGAGCCACAGGGCAATCCGCCCCCCCAGTGATGCTACTATCTTGGTCACTGGCTCCAAGTTGTTTCAGTTCTGTGAAGCATCTGAACAAGCAAAAGGCAAGGAGGAACAACTCTTTTGTTGAAAATACATTGTGCTCTTCAGGATGGACTTTTGTCCTGCTGGTAAGCCCTGACCGTCTTTTGCCTTGTTTTCTATGAGAGCCGTGCACTCGGTTTGACAGGGCAGGGCACACCATGAAATCTTGGCAGCTAGAATGGATGCTGCAGCTAGTGGCTGGATGTTGGAAGATCCCTTGTGGTGCAGTTAATTGCTTGTCAGCCTTAAGCATTAGGCATGGTTTTCTTTTTACTTGGTCTCCTGTAAGCAAACTCTTTTCACACAGAGAGAATTTTTCCCATTGATGAGAATGGCCTCTGTGCTGAGAGTATCTGTTGGTGGTAATCCTGAGCTGAGCTGGGAACTGACTTAGGGGTATCAGAGGTATATGTGACACTTGGGATGACCACCTCTGAGCTTTGGCTTCTCTTCATGAAGCTCTGACATGGCTTGCAAGCTCCTTAGTTGTGTTTCCCTACAGCATCCGCTAGCTGGTTTGCCTTTGCAGAGCCTCTCATGCAGTTGGGTATCCAGGGCAACATGGTTACAAGGCTTGTTCTACTGGGTTATCTCTTGCTTATGTCCATGTTAAAAGTAAACATCTGTATTAGGGTTCTGCCAACTCCAAGTGGTCTGCAGGTTGGCCTGCTTGGTCCTGAAATAATCTCAAAAGGCAGATGCGGGTGAGGGGAGATAAGCCAGATCTGAGGAACAGAGAGAGATCTTAGGCTGTGATTCTTACTTTGGTGGGTGGTGGATAGAACGGTTGGGATTTAGCAGAGAGAGTCATACTGTCAAGCAGGATGTTTCTAACCTCTGTGTGAGGAAGCTCTGAGTGTGTGTCTGAACAAAGGCAGCAGACAGGGAGACCTGGAATGAACAAGCTGAACAAGGGTCCACAAGAAAAAGAGAAGGGATCTTCTTGCAATGGCTGTGCTGCTTCCAACTCTGTCCTTACAGGATTTTTGATACAGGACACAGAGCACAGAGTGAAGGGGAAAAGTATTGCCTAGTTTCAACAACTGTTCAGCTCTTTTTAGATCCTAGTTAGGTAGCCAAGGATAAGGGCACACTCAAGCTGCATACCAGACTTGCTTATTAGCGAAATTGGGACCTATGGGAGCTGAGCTGTCACCAGCATCTGGCTATGCATGTTGGTGAAGGTGAGTCTCTTTAGATCACCCAGCCCTCATCACTTGAAAGCAACTCTGAATAAAGCTTCTTCATGTTTTCGCTACTTATTTTGTGGTATGCATTCTGCAGAAACTGGGGCTTTCGCAACTGATGGCCTGACACAGTCATTCACACAAGTTATGTGTTACTGAGTTAATGATGTCTTAAAAGTTACACACTGCAGTAGAATAATGAGGTCTTGCTCAGGGACAATTTGGCTTTGTTCAGCTTTGGCTAGCAGCAGAGCCTGGAGACAGGCGATGCCTGAAGAGATATGCTAGTTCTGACCAATATCTTTGCTTAGTCCCAACCTGTTACTTCATAGCTGGGTGGGAAAGTGGTCTTGTGATGCTACTATATCTTGGAAGCTAAGGCTACACACAGAGGCAGGTTCCCACTGAGCTTTGGAACCCTGGATGCATTTCAAGTTTTGCAGTTGTGACATGATTTTCCTGAAGGCCAAAGGTGCATATACACTCCTACCTGGAGACAAAATGGTCCTGTAAGATACCTATCTGCCCTAACTGCATGCAGCTGAGGCCGATGTCTGTGGGGGGACTGCTCTCCCTGCAGTGGATATCCTCTTCCAGTTTCTCTCAGGACTCTCTAGTGACTGTCTGGGTGAGGCCACAGGGCCAGTATGCCAGATCCTGTGTGTTGGACATGGCAAAGCAGGCTTATACCATGCTATCACATGCTAAGATGTGTGGAGTGAGAACCATGCTGCATGTTGTCATGTGGGATAAGAGAACCAGGAGACAACATAAATTCTTCACATATAGCCGAAATGTGCAAATTAAACCTATGTGAGGTCTATGTTGGATTTCTTCTGACACAAGCTGCAAGAGACCTATGAAGTAGCTGTAGGAGGGAGACAGATTGAGGTGGACGGAACCAAGGAGCTCGAAGGCTTCCTGTTGTCTGGTACCAGCATGGTACCTGGCTTGATAGGTGGTGGTCTGCTCTGGAGATGACACAGAAACCATATCAAGCAAGAAAAGGAATTTCAGGAGAAATTTTTCTACCAGACAGCCTCACCCAGGCAGAAGGTGCCCATCAGGCTGTTCTGTTTGTTTGATGCTATGGGTGGAGGTACCCAAAGCCTTTAGCAGCCACACTCATTGCCTTGCAAATGGACCAGATAAGCCTCTGCTGCCACACTGTTGGTGGGTAGCACGTGATGGTCTGTAGCAGTCCTGCAGATGCAGTCTTTCTTCATAACCTTCTGCTGTTTCTGTAGTCCATCCTTCCAGCTCTCCGAGGTAATCACTTCCTGCTTATCTCTGCGCTCCAAAAGCTACTTTGCTACTCATAAACTTTTGCTTGGGATTAAAGGCTCAGTTGGCAGCTGGACAGCTCTGCACAGCCCTTTGCAGTGGGAGATGACACCAGCAAACAAAGTACTCTGCTGGCCCCATGAGTACACAGACTTTTGGTTCACTCCAACTTTCCCTCCAGGTGGCAGGGCTGAGTGTATAAGTTACCACAACTGGAATTGGAGTCTGTTTTCTGTTTTGAGTGAAAGCACTAAAATACAAGCCTGGGCAGCTTATGAAGAACTGGAAGGTTCCCCACTGGAGTGGGGAAACAAACTCAAGAGCCCTTCAAATGTGATGCTGGTGTTCTTTCTTTTCATCATTTGTTCTCTGTAAATAAACTCAAAGCAGCAACATCATGTCCTCTTTGGAAAGAACGTTAGCCAGTTTTTTGTGTTGTGTGTCTGAATTGGAAGATTTCAGGTCTGGCTGACAGCATCCCCCAGAAACCTTGCGGGTGTGTTCATTGGGTGTTCTTCAGCACTGCGAAATTTCCCCCTGTGCAGAGAACCCTGACCAGGGCTATGGTTCATCTGTGTCCTAGCCCTAGAGGGAAGTGGAACTTGGTGGCACTGAGGGTTTTGACGAGGCTGAAGCTATTCCTCAACATCCCCTCCCCAGTGCAGGGGTGAACTCCCTTTGCCACTCCAAGTGTCTAGAGTGAACCCGGCACTGCTTTGCTTGAAGTGCCCCTCTCCTACTGACTTGGCTTGTTCTCCGTGTGGAGAAGGAAAGAAAGGTAAAGCAACCTGCTCTCATCTCTTCTGCTGCTCGCCCAGCTGCCCTTGCTGCCTTCTGTGCTTTTCTGTGGACGGTTCCCTAAGCATGCATTTTAGGTTCACTTCCCCTAACTGTAGACCCCAATGTGTGCAATGAGATTGACGAATGCCCTCAAAATGGAATTAAGAAGAGCATTAGGCATTCTGTTTGGAGAACAGAGTAGCGTGCAGGCACTGACCCCAGAATTATTTTCCGAGGCAATTGCAGGGACTCAAGCCGTTTATTAAACTTAAGAAACTTTTCAAGAACTGTCTCTGTGGCTTTATCTAAATTTCTCTGGACGTCTGATCCATCTGTTTTTTAGTTTACTATTTCACCCTTTCCTGGGTTTTGATCCCTTGATTCTCTCCCCTTCTCCATTACTCATGCTTTTTCTTCCCCACTCTCCCCACACATAGTCCTTCCCACACTTTTCTCATTCTGACAAACTGGACAGGTAAATCACTTGGGAGTTCAGGTTTTCAGATGTTCAAGAGGAAAAGGGACTGAGGTTTTTACATTCTCGGTGGGGGTCATGTGGGTGAGACAGTGTTCTTTGGGAGCCTCACATCCCTTTGAGATGCTTTAGGCTGCTTTAGGTTGTTTCAGACAAAGAACAACTGAAACAGAGCAACCAGCCACACCAGAGACTTTGCTGATGGGGTAAGGGAGGAGGGGGCTCCTCAGGAATGTCCTGCTATCATGCTTTTGTGGAAAGAAATACCAGACAAAGGGTCCTAGTGATAATTTGTCAAGGAACAACCCCAGTGATTCCACAATTACCAGACCCCATAGGAGTGAGGGACATAAAGCTGGGGAAACTGAGAAGCTAGCCTTATCTCCTGCAGGTGCCGGAATGGTGGGAGGCATGAAGTAAGTTATGAGATCCAGGCACTGCTCAGGTGCAGGGTTGACATTCAAGAGGAAGTCCACAACCCACCTAAGAAGCAGCAAAGCTGCTGCATGGGGTTTTTTGTTGTTGATTCTTTGTATTTGTTTACTTTTTGTTTGTTTGTTTTCTTGGTTGGTAGTTTGGATTTTTTTTTTCCCTTACAGATGGATTTGACCATTGAGAACTGCTGGGTGCCACAGGTTTTCCTCCACTCTTGACTGGCTCTAGCAGTCAATCAGCTTCTGTCAGCTCTTAAGGAGGGCTGCTTGCAGTGGGCTCTTCCCAGCTCTGTCTTCATGCTGGCTCCGTGCCCTGTGCTTTCCTCTCAGAGGCTTGTCAGTCTCTCCCCAGGGGATGCAATGCTTGAGAACAGAGTGAGGAATTACAGGGAGAGGCTGCAGCCTGGGCAAAGTAATAGGACAGACTTAACATATGGAAACTAAACCAGCCAGGAGGATGGCGGAAAGATCAGGGTCTGGAGAGCAGGTCTCTGAGCTGTTGTGGTCACTACAGGAAAGAAGCATATGGGCTCTGAGATGACTTCCCTTGACCCCTTTTCCCTTTTGTCTGTCTTAGCTTGTTCCTTCCCCCTTTTCCCCACTCATATTTATAGCAGTTGTTTTGCATGTGAGATCCACACTAAGAGAATTTCCAAGGCAGCTGGTCCACTTCCCCTTTATCCAGGAAGACAGGAGGCCCAGGGGATTTTGGTTTATGAAACAGTGGAGCAGGACATCCAGTGACCTAAACTGGCTTGACAGGGAAGTTTTGTCTCTCAGTGTTCACAGGCAACAAGAATCCTGACTGCAAGATATACAGTGACCTCCCAGGAGCTCCAGTGCTCTCAGTTTTCAGGAAGATCCTCTTTTTTAAAACTGGGGTTTACCATCTGCTTTACCTCTCTAGGGCTGCAGCCTCCTCTTACTCCTTGCTGAAGAGGTTCTGCTTCACCTGGGTTATATTTAGCAGCAGTGCTGTCACCCCTATTCTTCTAGGTCTTTTATGAATAATTTTGTGGTCTCCTTGGCTCTGCTATCTGTTTGGCTTCCTGTACATTACAAGGAAGCCTACTTACATTTCTGAACTGTCTGTAGTCCACAAAACAACAGCCTCCCACAGATGCTTCTTCTTTAGCAAGGCTTTAATCTCCCCAGATCCTGCCCTCAGAGTTTAAAAACCTTGATTCTCTCTCTTAAGCCATTTCTAACTCTAGCTGTGGTGGATCAATCCATTAATTCAGTGGCTCTTCGTGGGAGGTTTGGATGTAGATGAAGTATTTAGGTCACAGCTTTCCTGAGGTAAAAGTCTTGTATATAAATATGACTGACATAAAAAACACCAAAGAGCATTTGGTGAGACCTCTTCGTTGTGCTCACGGCAAGAAAAATTGGTTGAGTAGGTGGGGTGAGTTGCTGCAGGGTTAGGTCAGAGAGCTACCAGCACAGTGGCTGGCTGCTAGGAGGGGTATATAGGTCTGTGCTGCTTGCTCTGGAGTCAGAACAGTATGCACGGCAAAGCTGAGGGCCAGTGGCTGAAGCAGAGGGAATATAAGTGCTAGAACACAGAAATCAAGAGTTACTGTGGTGTGACCCTAGGAGAGATAGGTGCTGAGAGGTTGAGGACTGTGAAATATTGGCCCCAATACTCTTCTCACAGGTGTGTCTTTGTTCTTCCAGGGGCATCTGACTTGAGTGAGGCTGAAGAGGCTGAAATAGAGAAAATCAGGCAGCACAGACAGGAGCTTTTGGAGGACATTAAGGTAAGGACCATCCAGTTTCTCCTGCCTACCCAGCCTTCTCAAAACTGTCTTCACTAAGGAGTGTCTTCATATAACAGTCTAGGCCATGCAGAAGTGCTTCTGCACAGGAAACATTTGCTCTGTCATAATCCACCTTGAATTCTGACTTTCAAATTGACTTGGCATATTTGGCACCAGTGTATATCCAGCCTCTGGTACTCTCTGCTGGAGGAGACACCAGCTACCCTAATGGAATATTTGAGAAAGGCTGGTCAGTTCATTAGGAGTGATGAACTGCGATTATATATTTAAGATTAAGGAAATAAGTATGACTAACTTGTACTGGCAAGGATCTGGTTCAGCATTTATGATTATTTTTAGTAACTAATTACCTGCTAATGACATATCAGTCCTAGTTACCTGCTGCATCCTCCTGTATTTTTCAAAACTTTTGTTTGTTTAATGGACTTCTAACAAGTCCTCCATGAAGTCCTATCTCTTTGGAGAGGTGTGATGGCAAGACCTTCCACACACATTTTCGTGGCTGAACTTCACTTTGTTCTTTATTTTTTGTAGACCCAAATGTTTCTCCACTGACTCCTAAAATGTCTGAAAGTGAAAGACTCAAAATTAGTCAGTAATACCACATCACAGTCACAGAGCAGGCAACAGGCACTGTAGAAGGCAGGATATTTGAACAGGAATACCATATTTTTTAATCCACAGTGGACAGAGAAAAGCTTTTAGTCTATACACATACACACTCTAAATCCCAAAGCCATTAACCAATGAGGTAAGTGCTGTCCTGCAGAGCCGGATGTGTTTGGGCGAATGGGTACCTAGAACTAAAGATATTTTTCCAACTGGATTCCTTCAGAAAGTATCTAGCAATACCCTTTAACACAAAGAGTTGAGGGGATGTCTGGTGGATGGAGACAGAGGAAGGAAGAAGGAGGAAGAGAGAGTGTGAATCTGGACTTGCATGTTATACTGCCAAAAGACAACAGTGAATAAAATAACAAAACTGGTAAACATCTGAAATTCAAAAGCTAAGATCCCAGCTTTATTACACTTGTGCAATACCTAAGGCTTAGTAACAAATGCTCCCAGGTCTGGCAGATTGATGAAACACAGCAGAATGGAAACTGGAGCAAAAGTGAAATCCAGAAGCTCTATTAAATCATGCGATATTGACAAACTTCACAGTTTTCCTATCTGAGTGCATACTGTGGCCATATCCTCACTCCTCGTTTAAGCAAGACCATTAAACAACCCTTCTTCCCCTGGCCTATTTTGGTTTGCAGGGGTGTATTGGGGTGATTACTGAAAGCAAGCTGTGATGCACTCTGGCTCTGAGGGGAATTATAAATGCAGGATGGAAACAAGGAGATATCTTCATTTCCTTCATGACACAGAATATCCAGCCAAGCAAGTCTGTCATGTGCAAAGTGAATTCTACAACTGACTTTTTAAAATTTGGCAATGATTAATCTTCTTTTATCCTCCTCTCTTCCCTCTCCACCTAAAGACAGGTATCTGCTCACTGCTATGTGAATGATAGGTGCATTAAAAACTCTCTTTCACAATGTGGCCACTTCAGGTTCATACTGACCTCATGGTTACCAGTTCCACTTCCCCTTTCCTGGATGTGTAGCTGGGCTATGCAAAGTAAAAGCTAGAAGGAAATGGGCACAGTGGAAGGAGCCTTACATCTGACATTGTTTGAGGAACTGAAATCAACACTGGGGTGAGTTCTCTGACTTTCAGCACTGGTTAAGTTTGAATTGCCAGCCTTGATTGACAACAGATATGAGAACATCATTCTGCCCCTCTCTTCCATTATTTTCAGCTAGAATCCAGCAGGTTCACCCCAGAGCAGTGCTTATTTCATAGAGGTTCTTGGCTGGTCATGATCATCTGACCTGTCCTATTACTTTGATTAAGGGAAGGAGCAAGACATTGTCTCTATGTGTCTGCTGATTTTCCCTCTGTTGCATTTATCTTCCTAATATTTCTTTTGCAGAAGCTGAAGGAAGAGATTGCTGCAGTGTTTGCAGAGATTGAGTGCTTCCAAAATGCAGAAAGGCAAGAGGCAGACAATAATCCTATGGAGCAGACCAGGCAAGTGGGACAACATGAGTGTTCCTATGTTTACAAAGTCTGTCTCATGATCTTGAGAAAATAAAAACACTGATGAGATTTGGATCACAATGAGGACACAGAAATGAGGCCATGAATACCTTTCTCTCCTCTGAGATTACTCTTTATTACTGGTTAGTCAGACACCTGCCTTTGAGATATGAATTACCTTGTGAGTGGTCTGAAACATGGCCATTTATCCTAAGTTTGACTTTCCTTCCTCTTCATCTATGCAGCAAACTATCACAGAGGGATAAAATTCTGTCCCTGGGCCGGAAGAAGTTCAACACGGACCCTGCAAAGGTAGGATTTGCTCATTCCATCTATGAGAAGAAAGCCAAGAGGAATAGCTTCTGTTGGCCACTGGTCCACTTGCAGCTACACATGATAAATGAAATATGGTGTGGGACAACAGGGCAGGTCACTAAAGCTCCAGTTGGTAGTACCCTCCTTGTCCCTGAATAAGGTCTTCTGATATGGTCATGCTGTGTTGCTTCCTCCCATCATATGCCTATAGGCCATCCCATCAGATGCAAGCCAAAACTAAGAGAAATAAAGGGAGGATGGTTTAACTCTGCCAGTGTGACGAGACAGCTAAATCTCCTCCAGCCCAGGTCTTCTTGCCTGTGGGAGGCTAAGAACTGGCCACAGTTTGATGGAGGAGTATGAAGCAAAAAGAAGGTGAGATGGTTGAGAGTGTGTCAGGTTCCCTGGCTCATTTAGAACAGAAGAGGACCAGCTGCCTCTGCCATTTTGGAAGTTCATTTTGTTTTGGTAATACTGGCTGATTTGTGGAGTGAATCTAGGTTTTCCACTTCCTGGGACTCTGACCAGTGGGGTCCAGCCTCTGTAGCCGTCAGACCACTGCAGCAAACACTAAAATCATCATGTTTAAGTACAGGAGTTGTGAGCAAGGCAGTTTTCTCTTCCTTCCTTCTCACTAGTGGGCCACTTTTTTTAACTCAGTAAGGAAAACCACAAACTGTGATTGAACAATTGCTCATTGTTAGCTAACCACCACAGCTAGCATCTTGGATGGCTGCTGGTCTCAGTGACAACTTTTCATGCTTCCTCCTCTGCCCTGCTGAAACCCTCAAGATGCCTTTTGTCCAGTGTCCACACCACAGCTGGAGTGCTTGCCAGTCCCCTGAACAACGCTCTTCCAGTAGGAGCTATTTCAGAGCAGTGATATCAGCACTTACAGCCTGCGTGAACGCAGGTTTCATTTTGTCTTTCTAGCTGACCTTGGTTTGAGACTTCAGAGGCATCTCAGCGCTGTGCCATGCTGTGCAGAAACACCTGAACTAGCTTTGGCCTCAAATCAGTTTTGCTTTGTTAGTTCAATGCTGATCAGCCTGATCAAAGTGTTATACTCTCTGCCTATAATGTTTTAACTTTCGACTAAGCCGATCTCTGTTAATTGCTTCCTTTTTGCTACAACACAAGAGGCTGACAGGTGCTGCAATGCAAGGAACTTTCTTTACCCTTCCTTGCTAAGGTTACGCTTCATCCATGCAGTGCTGGTACTTCAAATGAGTTCCTGCTCCAAGATTTCAGGGCAAGTTTCTGAGGCTAGAGGAGGTAAGCATTAGGAACTCAGCTGAACAAAACCTTTAGGGAGAAACATTTTCTTCTGTAAAACAGAGCCTCATCATCCCTGTAATGCTTTGAACAATTAAATTGGTCTTACCAAAATTCCATCTAGGGTAAAAGAAAGGAAAATATAGTGGAAAAATCTCACAAATATTTCAATTTCTTCTTTTGAAACTGCTTTTTCTTTTGGGGCATTTTAGAAATAGTTTCTTATATATTACAAGGCAAAGTTAATTGATTCTGTTGAAGTAGAACATTTTGATGGATCTAAAATAATTTTCGTTCCTTTATTGTCTTGTGTTAGGAGAATTGCAATGTGGTCTGGAGAGTTGCAATGTTATTAGAAATTACTAGGAATCTGAACAAAATCTTAGCTTTCTGTGACTTTGAAAATCATGAAATTCCCTTAAAACAGAGTGTTGACTCTTCTCACAGCCCAACTCAGACCATCTATATTCCATAAAAGACATACTCCATTCTTACTGTCTAGGGAGGATGGAGCTGTAAAGATCGGAGGCTTCTCTGTTCTGTGGCATGGAAGAAAATTCAGGAAAAAATAATTTTGAGTAATCTCAAGACCATGTTTTTGTCTGAGCACATTTTTTCTATTATATCTTTTTTTTAAACAAAATTTTTTCTTTAAATTAAGTTAATTCAGAAAAAAATGACATTCAGGAAAAGAGCACTAAGATATTTTTATTGAAAATGTTAAAATGAACTATTTTGACTCTGCCTTAAATCTACCTGCCTTGTGGACTTAACCTACATTGTCCTTTTTTTTTGTTTGCTTGAGATTCCATCTCAGTATAATATTTATCTAAATCTAGGGATGAAATGGAAGTGGGGCTGACCCACCGTGGTATATGAATAGTGATGGAATAAGGGTGGGAACATGCCTGCAGTCTCCCAATAAGGGGCTGAGGAGTAACAGAGGAAGCAACATCATCAAAGCCAAGGAAGACTGATATCAGAGTGTTGAGGTTGTACTTAATCATCAGCTCACAGAGCTCTATTACTTTACCACGTTTCTTCTCTTTCCCCAGGGGATTCAGTACCTGATTGAGCAGAAGGTATTGTCCTCAGACCTGCAGGAGATTGCCAAGTTCCTTCACAAGGGTGAAGGCCTGAACAAGACAGCCATTGGGGATTACCTGGGAGGAAGGTAAGCAACCAGGATGGTTGGTGAGCAACCAGTCAGCCAGGATGAAGACGACCTGTCCTGCCTATTTCCTCTCCTCTCAACTCCCTTTTTAGATGACCTCTGTCAGACCTGTCAGGTGCCAAGACTGAACGTAGCTCGAATTGCAGTGGTCTGAGTGGGCAGTACACCCCCAGGGAGAGGGCCTCTTGGGGTGTTGCTAAGGGTGTCTGTCTGGGCTACCTGTCCTCCCTCCTGTAGTGGAGTCAGTCTTTTCAGACAAGAGCATGCATCTTGACTTCTTATTAGTCAGAGGGAAGTGGAGGCTGGGATGGATACAGGTGCATGTCACCACACAAGGGGAATCCAAACTGAGCAGTGTCAAAGCACTCTTCTAACCTTTTCCTCCTATACTTTACCAGGGACCCTACAAACATTCAGATCCTCCAAGCCTTTGTGGCATGTCACCAGTTTGCCAACCTCAACCTGGTGCAGGCATTGAGGTGAGTGAGTGTGCAAGACATGGGATGGAGCAGGAGCCTTCTTAGCCACTGGGTCTCACCACCCAGGAAGGTTGTGAAGCTGTACTGGGATGAAATGGGTCTTCCCAAGGCCCTGCTCTGTGTGTTGGCTTCAAGACTGTTACTCTGTGAGGCGTTAACACCTTTTCCTGGGGGGAGTCTTTCATGGCCCTGTGACTGGACTGGCCATATGCAGAGAATATGGGGAAAACAAGAATGGTCATCATGGCTTTGGTTCTTGGTGGGACAGGGCAAATAATCTTTTGCACCAGGAAACTTGTCTGTCCACGGTGCCCGTTATGTCAGTGACAGAGTGACTGTCTTAGGGCATCTTACTTTCTTATAGGCCAGTCTCCTCACAAGACTCTCTCTTGAGGTCTGCTGCCTTGCAAGGCACTCATTAGGGAAGAGGAGCCTTGTTTTCCAGGATGCTTAGTTCTACTCCTTCCTTTTAGTGTATTTGAGGTTGATGAGCCCAGACAATTTCTAGACAGAGGAGGAGACCTCCTGATTCATGCACTTGGTTGTCTCCCCAGTGTGATGGGATGACTTCTTTTATTTTCATGTTGACCCATGGTTTGAGGGAAGACATAAATATCCCTTGCACACAATCTGACTAACTCCCTGGTGTGCTGCTCCTGACAGACAGTTCCTATGGAGCTTCCGTCTGCCTGGGGAAGCACAGAAGATTGACCGGATGATGGAGGCCTTTGCCAACTGGTACTGCAAGTGTAATCCAGGCGTATTCCAGTCCACAGGTAGTTACGGGGAGAAGGTGGCCTGTAAAGCTGAGATCCATTGTTTGCTAGAGAGAGGAGTCTTCCTTTTCCAATCACAGAGGACATAACTTGGAAACATGGATGTTTCCCCTTAAGCTGAAGGAGGCAGCCCAGTTCCTGTGAAGTTTTTCATTAGGCTGAGGGTCTTCAGTCCTCCTTTTCTGCTGTGCACCAGTCCATTCCCACAGGCAATAGATTTGATAAGTGCTCCCTGCCCCATATGAAGTATATTTCATCCCAGCAAGGATGGCATGGCTCTGTAGAAATCTTCCTGCTGGCAGGGCCACTGTTGGACAGATCTATCTAGCTTGTCCCATTGCCCTGAGGGTATGGAATCACCTCCATCATGGGTCAACTCTCCACTAGCCGTGCCTGTCCTTCTTACTCCTAGCAGTGGAGATGTCTCCCTTTTCTCACAGCAGAGAGGATGAGGCTGTTCTCTAGTGACTGGAAACCAAGCCATCAGGTGAGGTGTGGATTGATCCGCCCTCTAAGACAAGTGCCAGCCATCCTGGTTTTCTTTCTCATTGCCAGATACCTGTTATATACTCTCCTTCTCTATCATCATGCTTAACACCAGCCTGCACAACCCTAATGTGAAAGACAAACCCCCCTTTGAAAGGTTTGTATCTATCAACAGAGGCATTGACAATGGAGGGGACCTGCCAGAAGAGCTCTTAAAGGTAAGAATACCTCCCATTTTCTCTTTAGTCTCTCTTTTGCCTCTGGCTTGGGGTCCACTGGGAGACAAATAACCACGGGTCTCAGTGTAATACAGGCCTGCTGACTTTCTGCGTACAAGAGGAAGGTTTGCGTGAGGAAAGAAGGCATCATGTACAAAGGCAAAGCTAGGAAACATGGAAACTGCTTTGGAGAGGGGCTGTTCATATGCTTGCTGGTGAGGACATGGAGCAAGAGATTTGGAGCTGGAGACATTCAGGGAGTAGCAGTATGGGTTTACGAAAGTTTAGGTTTTTAATTGTGTCCATGTGAGAGAGCAACAGATACTGTAACTCTGTGAGGGAAGAAGACATGAGCTGCAAATGCCTGTGTGTTGTGCAGGTATGAGGCTGTGTGTTATGAGACTGTGTGAATGGGGCACCTACCTCTGTTGAAGCTAGCTGGGCACCTGACCCATCTGGGCAGCTTTGAGAGTCCTAGCCCCTTAGGGTAGTGTCTGTTTCTGTGTGTGTGACAATGTCACTGTGACCCAAATGAGGAATCCCTTTCCATTACACATCAGTCAGGACCCCACTGCCTGACCTCCCTTACACCAGGACATATCTTTGAGTGAGTAGAACGAACAAAGCCCAAATGAGCATCAGAATCTCTTTCAGCACCTGTAAAGCTCTCAGCAGGTCCATGGTGCTTCTGATCCCAGTGGATGAGGATGCAGAGAGGGAGAAACAGAGATGGGGCCACATCTACTAGCGAAGCTGTAGCTACAATATTCCCAAAGGCCCATGTGAAGCATGAGCCCTGCCCTAAGAGGCAAGGTAGAGGTGGGCAGACTGCCTGCATGTGTCCAAGTTCACCCAGCCAACCTGGGGAAAATAATTTGTCCCTTGTGTCAAAGAGCTGCCTACCTCCCACACTTGGGTTTGCTGAACAACATCCCTTCAGGCTAAAGCCTTTAAATTTTTCTGCAGTATGTAATTTCTTTCAGGCAATTTGAAGGAAGTTGCAGGAGCCTGTAGTTTCCTTTTTTTTTTTTTCCCCCTTGACTTGGGACTTGTGTAATAAATGACGGCAAATCCAGTGATGTGAACAAAATTTTTGTATCCCTTGAAAGCTAGTAGCCTGCCCCCTGTCACTCTGCTGTTATGTATGTTGTCCTTTGTGCCCTCAGTGCAAAAGCCTTGGTTCTATGAAATGTGCCTCCTTATTGTCATGTAGAGGTATGTATTGGTATCTACATACAAGCTGTCAGTGCAGTGTTTGGCACCACCAACCCAGAACCTAAATGAAGCTGCAGTCTCTGCTTTGTTATGTCCCCCTCCGCTGCCTTAGTTCTACCCACAGAGGCACTTGTATGACATGCTGGCTTTGGTCACTGCAGCCTCTCTTGATACGGGTGCAGACTTTTGTGTCTGTGACTTTCCAGACTGGATCTAATTTTTTTACACAGGGTGCAGAAAGAGCTGGTGATCCCTCATGAGAGCCCGTGATAAGGGCTGTTGCTGTTGCACCCTCCAGTGCTCACTACCCCCTCTCTTCCCCACTCACCCACTCACCCCTATGGAAACAGAGCAATAAACTAGATGGACCTGGCATGGTTGTGTACAAGCTTTTTTAGAAATCTTGTCTTTCTCTCTCCTTCACCAACACTCTGGGGCAGAATCTGTTTGTGAGCATCAAGAATGAGCCATTCTCCATACCAGAGGATGATGGGAACGATCTCACACATACTTTCTTCAACCCTAACCGTGAGGGCTGGCTCCTGAAACTAGGTAAGAGGGAGTATTCCCTTAGCTTCTCTGAATCTTGGTGTCCCCTGCCTCTCACCACAAATCTCCCCCTAGAACCCTCCAGCATCTTAGGTGTCCTCGCTCCTCTCCACTGCGGTGGGATGAGGCTGACACCTGCTGTTGAAACCAGTCGCCTGTTCTCTCTTCCCAGCCAGTTCCTGCAGGCTCTCTGCTGCTTAAAAAGGGACACAGAAAGACATCCCTCACCCGTCCCCATTCCCAGCCCCATCAATGCAAAATAGTCTCCCTGTATGTGCGTGTCCGTCATACGGCATCACAACAGCAGTGAGCATCACTATTGCCTCCTTCAGGTTGATCTACGGGGAGAACTGGGACATTATGCCTGTGTGTGCATGTCTGGAGCTTGGGAGGGGTGGGAAGGATGGCAGAGTGCGTGTGATTAATGGCTTTTGAACCTCACTACCTTTAGGAGGACGCGTGAAAACCTGGAAGCGCCGTTGGTTCATTCTGACTGATAACTGCCTGTACTACTTTGAATATACCACGGTAAAGGCTTAACTCTCAGTTGGGTGTCCTGAGTGATTATGAGCCTCTAAGGGGCCAGGGAGAAGCAGAGGGCAACTCTTTCTTTCAACCCTGTGCTCCCAGACTGAACTCAGGCCTCCCTCCTCTCCTATGCTGTTTTCTTACCCTGGTCTCGGAGGGGAGAGACCCTGGGTGCGGCAGCTATTGCTGTGATCTCCTCTTAACTAAACTGTATAAATATATAAATGGAGATGGTCTCTGCAGGTATGCACTGCCCTTGTCACCCCCACAAAGGCACACAGCAGGGAAATCAGAGAGGCTGTAAATAGTTGCATAGGTATAGGGAGCATCTTGGGTATTCATTCACGTTTCCTTGCCTTCAGGACAAAGAGCCTCTGGGCATTATCCCCTTGGAGAACCTATCAGTCCAGAAGGTGGATGATCCCAAAAAGCCAGTAAGTCTCAATTGCTTAGTACCTGACCAACACAGGCTCTCAGGTTGTCAGGGGGAAGAGAGGGTACACACACCCTATTCTTCCCACGCTTCAGCAGGGAAGGTACCAGTCCAAGCTTGCCTTATCCCCCTATCCAGACATGATGGTATTTAAATATGATTGCATTTTACCAGGGAAGATCTGGTTTGAACAGATGATTCTGTCCTTTGGCTGACTGCATTTTATGTGAGCACATGTGTGTGTAGGGGGGCAGAGATCAGTGCACACAGCTGACTCTCCATAATAAGTTACAGTACACGTAGACCAGACAGGGCTGTGGTGTTTGGAAACTTGTCCAGGAAGTGACACATTTAGCTGTGTATCCTGGGAGAAGTACCTTCTGTCTGGGTGGTGTCAGGCAGAAGAGAGGATGTTGCATCTACTTAAAAGGGGAAGAGATCTTCCTGGATGGAGTAGAGTGACAGATCCTAGAAAGTGGGGTTTTTTTCTGATAACAATTGATTCTCCTCTCTCCATAAAACCTGCTTCAGTGTCCAGCCCATCACATGAGGAGGTTGTTTACCTAAGAGGTGTGGCCTGGAGATCTAACTCATAGGGGATTCTTGGGCTGAGGAATGAAAGATTCTGTTGCATTTCAGAGACAGAATGTTCTCCCCCACTTTTGAAGCTCTCTGAGTCTGTCACCCATGGTTGAAGGCAGGATAGTTTCCTTGGTCCACCCTGTCCCCCCTACTGGTTCATTCTATTCCCTTTCTGACAGAACTGCTTTGAGCTCTTCAATCCCAATTGCAAAGGGCAGAAAATCAAGGCCTGCAAAACAGACGGGGATGGGAAAGTGGTTGAAGGCAAGCATCAGTCCTACAAGATCTCAGCAGCCACACCGGCAGAACGTGATGAGTGGATTGAGGCAATACGGTAAGGAAACTAGAACCGGAGGCCTGAGCTTGCCTTTGGTCAGCCCTAGGGACAAAGTGTCACACAGTTTATTTGGCTACCAGAGCTTGAACAAGGGAGTGGAAATAAATGTTTGCATTCTAGTAACTGTGGTAGAGTCTCTACCCACAGCTAAATTCTCTACTATGGGTCAGCAGATCTCCAGTCCTACATTTTGGTGCGTGGTCTCTCAGTGCAAGTTCAGTTAGGTTGCTTGTGCTGCCCTCCAGCATTAAATCTCTTACTTTTGCTCTCATTTCCTTTTATTTCTAGGACCAGCATCACGCAAGATCCTTTCTATGATCTGGTCTCGGCACGCAAGAAAAAAATTGCCAGCAAAAACTGAGCCCTGACGTGGTCACTGGTGGCAGGAAGATGTAGTTGTTGGACAGCTTTCCTCCCACACTGGGCTCTTCCAGTGAAGAAATTTGGGAGCACTGGTTCTCTCTGCCTCCCACTTGGCAGGAAGATGACTGGCAGGACAACTTGACAGATTTGCTTCTTTCCTTTCCAGACTGAAGGCAGAGGTGCAGGGTGCAATCCACTGAGGACTGCCAGAACAAGGGGCATGTCTGAACATAAAGGCTCAACAGCAACTGGCTTGTGGATTCTCCCATATAGCCCCAGACATGTAGGACAGGATCTGAAGGGAGACAAGAATGCCTCTGTAATGTCTCTAGCCCCTCCCACCGTCAAATCAGGCCTGGATATTTTTATGTGATGAGCGATATAGATGCTCTAGGAGCCACCACAAATAAATGTGTAGTGGTTGTGGAGAAGGGGCCACTCATATTTAAGAGCTCACTTTGAAGCCAAGGGCCAAGGGAAAATAAAAAGCCCTCTGCTCAGAAGAGAGCCCTCTCTACCTCTTCCTATAGCTATTACGGCTGTAACCCTGGGAAGTCCCTGCTTTTTAGCCGAGTCATAGATTTTATAAAGTTAAAGATGTTGGATGGGGAGATAAGGGGCAATTGAGTGTAGAGAGGCTGTGGAACCAGGGAAGTAGCTCTGGGTTCTTTGTCTTTCTGTTTTGAGGCTCAGAGACTCCTCATGGAAGAAAACCTAACACTAGCTCTCCTCCTGACTGATGGCTCCCCAGCAAACGTTGCTTCCTTGTACTACCCCAGAGGCCTGGACTTTGTATCAGAAAGGCCTGCAAACTGAAGATATGAAAAATCGGAGGTGCATACAAACTATACACACGGGCATGCATACACAGAGGCTTTCCTATCTTCACATATTTGGTTTCATCTAGAGTCTGGGTTTTTTTGTCTCTTGTGTAAAGA
Source organism: Clamator glandarius (assembly GCA_033459285.1). Classification (NCBI taxonomy): domain Eukaryota; kingdom Metazoa; phylum Chordata; class Aves; order Cuculiformes; family Cuculidae; genus Clamator; species Clamator glandarius. The sequence continues at coordinate 1,386,005 of JAUNZM010001251.1, forward strand.
AAGAAATAAAAGTGCTTGAAGCAAGCCTAAAACTCAGGGTACCACATCATTTTAGTGATAAAGGCAGAGGATGTAAGATAAAAGTGTCATGTTCTGGTGCCTAGCAAAGCAGCCTGAGTACCAGCACAGCTCTGCACTGCACCCAGAACGCAGGCGGGCTGAGTGCATGGCACAAGCAGGCAACCGCTGGGCAGTGTGAGAGGGAGGAATTAAGGGTTCAAGAGAAAAGGTGCGTGGAGCTGTAATACTGTGAGCTGTGAGCAGCACAGAAGCGAATACCAAAAATGCACTAGAGGTAATTATACCTGCAGGGTTACGGGACTTGATAAGCTATTGCTATTTCATCTGTTACCTTCCAGATATCTTATAGTAAAAGCTGATGCTGTCTCAGTCTCTTGCCTTTTTAGTTCCTGCAGAGGGCTCTATCTACCAGGCAATCTTCAGCAGGGCCAGCACAGCCTGATTATTCATTCTAGTTATTTTTGCCTAAGCCATTGGAATGTTGAATTAATTTCAAGCGGCAGGGAGTGTATCTGGGAGTTGAAGCACGCGCTCACTCTGGAGAAGAAACGTGAAGGTTTTTTTCTGCTCGTGCCTGCAAATGTCTTCTGCATTGACTCTGTTACTGATGTGATAGGGAGCAAGTTTTCTGCCCACTGCTCAAGAGCCCATATGCTCACACATACATTCACTCTTGCTTTGGGTTTAATGCAGGGAGGCAGGGTTGTGTCCAGAGGTGGGAGGAGGAGTCAGAATATTGCCCCTTATCTTGGCAACATCTCCAACATATGTAAGAGAAATAGAAATATGCACTTGGCTGCTGAAAGATGCCCCAGAACCCAAGGTTTGGGTGAGAAATGTCTGCTGTAGTGCCTCTCAGGCTCATCCTCTCTATGACACAAGCAACCGAAATGTAGCCTGGAGTCTTATCTACCACAATCTGGTCTTGGGTGAGGGAATCCAGGCTAAACCCTCCCTAGTTTATCTGGATCATTCCTATGACTGAAAAGCCTTTCCAAGACCTTCCCTGTCCTTCCTCACCCTAAATCCTTGTGATTTTCCTCAGGCTGCCTATGCCCTTTCCCCTCCCTTCTTCCCTCTGATACCCACGCACTATAGAGCAGAATTATTCCTAGTGAGGACAGGGTGGGAAGCACAAGTCGTGAGAGGCAAAACAATGCACAAAGGCAGGCAACTGTGTAATTTCCATGCATCAAACCAACCACAAGAGGCAGGAGGAGATGGGGTTTCTTTTCTTCTAGAGGCTGAGGTAGGGAGAAATATAGTAAGTTTGTATTTCCATTGCCTTTCCTTGGCACAGCCAATTCATTTCCAAATCCCCTGCTATACCATGCCCCAATTTCCTTAGTGCCATGAACACAGTATTAACTGATGTTGCCCATCAACAACTCAACATGTGCACTCTCCAAGTAGTATTCCTGACCTCACGCCTGCTGAATACCAGTGTGTTTGGTAGTGTCCAAGGTGTCTCAGAACAGGTTTATAAAACTTGACTATGCACTCAGCCATGCTTGGAGCCCTTGCAAATTTATGATGGAAATGTTTGTGCGACTAGAATGATACCACCAGGCAATGTGTTGCTGGCCACCATCACAAACCCCCTTTGCTGAGAGCCACTGCAGCACGACATGTGTGGATGCATACACACAGGCACATACAGAGCCCTTCAAGTACTAAAACCTGACAGATTGCTTTCTGATAAAAGTGTTCTTCTTTTTCATCATAGGCAGTGTAGGTGACTCACACAGACATACATGCAGAAGACTGACACTTTTTCCCTATCTGCCTAAGGACTCCTATGCATACCCAGTAATTCATTTTCATAATAAATGTCCATCTATTTTCCTAAAAGGATTGGGAAGAGAATGCTGTAGATGTGTGGAACAGACAACATCACTGCATCCTGCCTCCTCCCTGCTTCTTCCCTTCCTCCTGTCCCTTGTTTATCAGCTCCTTTTTGGAAGCCTAATACATTTTAAAAAGGCTTTCTAGAAATTGTTTGCAGTGACAGAGATGGAGCAGCTGTGAGGAGAGCCAGCAGTCTCATTTAGTACTGCTTAGGTAACTATCAAAGGCTAGAGAAAATCTCCGGGAGGTGGAGGGGAAGAGCATATACAAATGGAGACAAACTGAACCGAATTATTGATTCAGAGATGATCAAAAGGCATAAATTGAACCTGCCTGTGTCCAGGGAGTGAACGACCTTGGTGATGGGAGCTTATGAGCGAATGGATCCCTGTGGCAAGACTCTGGAAGGGAGTTGACCAGCACTGGTGTTCAGTGGTGGGATGGGAGTACCCACTTGAGATACTGTCCATTCCTGGAAGACCTGAAACTGCGTCGTGCTGTGTGTCAAAAAACCTGCATCACAAAGGGAAAATCAAGCAGCTCTTTTCTGCTAGTTAAATGGGGTTATATGGAGAGGGACTGACATGTCACGTGAGCCCCACATCTCAGTCCACTGCAGGGATTGGCACTGAGAGTGGTTGACAGTTTTACCATAAACCTGAAGGAACAAAAGGCTATTACAAGTTCCTCAGGGGGATGGGAGCCAGTCTTCATATCATCTAGAATTGATCATTTTTATGGAAAGAAGAACAGCCCCACTGTATTTGATCTGGTTGAATGCTGCAGTCAGATTTATGGGTCTAACAGGAGCAGTTCCTCCTGTTTCTCATCCCTTGTGCTTGGTGGCTGGAAAGCAACTTGTTACCCGAAGGTGGGAGACCCATTGCAGTACCTCCTCCCTCTTAAGCCTTCTTTGTATATATGCATTTCACCAGAAAGTCCAGAGCACAAAGCTAGAGGGCAGGATGGCTCTCAAAGGCACCACAGCCTCTCTGCTGCTCCTTGTTCTGGCTTACTTCTGCCTTCAACCTGACAGAGGGCTGGAGGAAGCCCAAGCAGGCTGGGTTGAGACCTGACCGGGGTTTCTTCAAGAGTCACTGCTGTCACATCTGCAGTGGCTCTGCTCTAAGTGTCTGCGACAGGAGAATGCAGCTGTCTAATCTTGCCATGCCATTTCCAATCCTGCTGCCTCCCTGCGACGAAGATGAATGTGGCCTGTCCCAGGTTATCACATTTCTCTGTATGTGAGCCGGTATATAGACATAAGTTTCCTCCTGAAGGTTAGTCCTATTGTGCTAACTGCAAGGAGGCCGGGCACAGTGGGACAGAGGGGGCTACAAGGAAAGAGTCTGGAAGAGTCGAAGAGTCTGGGTCTTGTGTGGGCAGTTGATGAAGAAACACTTGCAGTGACAAGAACTGGGCTTTCACCTCAGCTCCAGAGCATGGTGGCAGAAATGACAGGAACAAGTAAGGTATGACATCCTTGAACAGCCAGCAACCTTTACCACGGCCATTGTTTCACACCACCAAGGGGTACTCGCTGTCACAACAGCTCTCCTCTTTCTGTGGGGTTGAGGAGTAGTGTCACTGGCCATGCCAACCCAACACTTCAGGGAGAGAGTGGAGATGATGTAAAGTGGCCATCACATCTGGGCCCTCAGGGGCACAGCATGTGCAGGAAGAGGGACGTATGACCTGCTAGCACAGCATGTCTTTGCTCCTCTACCTTGCTGAATAAGCAAGGTTATATGTCCTTTTCTGCATGTGAGTACAAACACAGGTATAGATGTGTATGTGTGTGCTATGTCCTGCACACTGACAGCCAGACATTCCCAAGCACACCTGCACATACAGGGGTACACATACAGTCCACATGCATCCCAGCGCAATAACTCTCCCTGCCCTCTCCTTGCAGAAGGGCTTTTGCAAATCAATCCATGAGGGAAGAATGGAGGTCACAGAGAAGCAAGGAAGGGCAGTCCTTGAACACCAAACAGTATGTAGAGAGAGGGAGGCAGGACAGACTGCTGTGAGGTCTGCAGAGACCATAGGGCTCCTGCCCAGTGGGGGCTACACTAGTGGGAACACAGCCCTTCATGTGGGGCAAAATCTGGGGAGGGACTGTGGTGTCTACTTTAAGGGATGTTCCAAGGTGAAGCATTTAACAGTCCCCTCTTCCTCCTGAGGTACTAGGTTGACCTTAAGGAAACTTATAGAAAAGACATTTTCTGCTGCCTCTTTAACTATGGTGGGGAGCAGCAAGGTTTCTGGGGTTGGCTGAAGAGGTGGTGATTTGCAATTAACATCTAATCAGTTCTATGAATATTTATTTCTAGTCAGCAAGCTTCTGAGTGACAGTGAAGCCCCATCTGATTGGAATCACATTCACAGGTAAAACAGAGCCTCCTTTGAGGTTCACAGATCTCCCACTGGGGTAAAAAGCCCAAAAGGTATAACCATCCTGCTGTATATGGGAGGCAACGTCTGCAATGTGCACATGGAAAATCGTATTAAATACATTTTGGGGCAAGGAAAAAAACCCCGATGTTTTAAAATTGACAGGTTGGGGACAGACACCTTGAAATGGCCTGATACATTAGCAAACTTAACCCATGGCTGAGTTTGAGCATGTTCTTTTATTTTGTGTCTGTGTGTGTGTGCGCGCTCCCTCATTTATCTTCTGTTGCAACATGGGGGAGAAAATAAAAGGGAAAAAGAAATAAACTCCTGTAACTGTTTGAAAATTCATGTAGCAGTCAGGAATTTCTTGGAGCTTGTAATTGACCTTTCCTCCAACATAGCATAAATTGTGCAAAAAGCTAGTATTTTGTTTCCTCAAGAAATACTGCTTTAGGGACTTTCATCATCAGAAATTTAATGCTTCTCAACTTTGTCCAAATATATGCCTCTTTCCAGAATTCCTCATTCTTTCCCTTTACTTTCCCCCCACTCTAATCCTTTCACATTACCTCTGCCTCTGACTTCTCTTTCCCACAGTACCTTCTGCCCTCTGTGCTTTGCTCAGTCCTCTCCATAAACTAACCAGTCCTGTCACCTTCAATAGATGCCCCTCTTCCTTTTCTCCTGATGAGGTATGCTGCCTCTCCTGCCTTCCTACTCCCTTTACAGACTCATTCTACCTTGACAGAGCTGTGGGGAAAACCTCCTATTATTGGTGGAAAGGCAAATTCTTCAGCTTCTGCTGCTCACCTGCAGCTTGGGTTTGTGCTGGAGGCACTGCCAAAAGCCTGTTATTACCTAAATGAAAAAGATACACAGCCCTCCCTGAGGAGGGAGACGCACATATAATAGTGATTTGCTTGCTGCCTGCTGCCTTCTGACTGGTAAAACCACCCCACATTCCAACAGGGATTCCAGGATGAGCCCTCAGCAGAAGGAAAGGGACAGGGACAGCTCTATTTTTTTTTTTTGCTTTCTGCATATAAAGGGTCCTGTGGCTTTTGGTGGAAGGGTGAGAGAAGATCCTCCTAATCTGTACTACAGATATGCCCTTTCTCTCATGCGATTGTGCTTGGCCTTCAGTCGATACAGAACTGAGAAAACACAAAAATCAGAGCTGATAGTAGATCCATAATAACCAGCAATGTATCAAGGGAGGGAAGAGAAAGAAGTGTTGGCAAGCCTGAAGTCATTATCACAGTGTACAAGGGCTCTGTTCTGCAGAGCTTGATTTTAGTTGCTTCAGCCTTTGACTTTTCCCACCAGCTGCTCTGGAGCTGTGATTTCAATATCCAAGAGCTAATGTGCTGCTTGGCCTGCTCTCCAGAGGGCATTCAGCAGAAGCAAGTGTGCTTCACACACAAAGAGGCTAGAGGAACTTCAAGGGAAGGCAGTGGGTAGGGGCAGGGGGAGCAAGCAGCTCAGAGCCACGTGCTGTGGGGAAGAAGTGCTCTCTGAGGTTCTTGAAAGTGCCAGCTGACCCTAAAACCCAGGCATGCACAGTTTCACCTTATGTGGCTTGGTGCCTGTTCAGTGATGTCTTTACTCTGAGGCAGTTAAAATTCACATAATGGTAGGCAACACATTGGTATGTGTAGACAACCAGTAGTCAAATAATGGCAGAAAAGCAGTAACAAGTGATCACAGAATCACAGAATCACAGAATAACCAAGTTGGAAGAGACCCACTGGATCATCGAGTCCAACCATTCCTATCAAACACTAAACCATGCCCCTCAGCACCTCATCCACCCGTGCCTTAAACACCTCCAGGGAAGGTGACTCAACCACCTCCCTGGGCAGCCTCTGCCAGTGCCCAATGACCCTTTCTGTGAATAATTTTTTTTTTCCTAATGTCCAGCCTTGATGTCCTTCAAGGGCCTGTACAAATATTTAGTATCTTCATTATGATATAGACAGTTGGATTGAGTGTACCCTCAAAAAGTTTGCAAACGACACCAAGCATAGTGGTACAGTTGACACACAGATGAATGCCATCCAGAAGGACCCTGAATATCAAAAAGTTCGACAAGGCAAAATGCAAGGTCTTGTGCCTGAGTCAGGGCAATCCCCAATATCAGCACAGACAGGGCTGTGAATGAATTGAGAGTTGCACTGCAGGAGAAGAAGACGCCAAGGAGTCAAAAGTTGAATGTTAGCTGGGCTTGAAGCCCGGAAAGGCAATTGTATCCTGGGCTGCATAAAAAGAAGTGTGACCAGCATGTTGAGAGAGGTGATTTTGCCCCTCTGCTCTGCTTTTGTGAGATCCCACCTGGAGTACTGTGTACAGTCCTGGAGTCCTCAATACAAGGACACGGACCTGTTAGAGTGGGTATAGGGAGAGACATGCAAATGGTCAGAGGAATGGAACACCTTTCCTATGAAGAAAGTCCGAGGGAGTTGGGGTTCTTCAGCCCAGAGAAATGAAGGCTTCAGGGAGACCTTATTGCAACCTTTCGATACATGAAGGGGACTTACAAGAATGATGGAGAAAGGCTTATTCTGGGGCCTGTGGTGACAGGACAAGGGGCAGTGGCTTTGAATAGAAAGAGGATAGATTTATATTGGATATAAAGAAGAAATTATTCACTCTGAGGGTGGTGAGGCACTGGCACAGATTGCCCACATAAGTTGTGAATGCCCTATCCCAGGAGGTGTTCAGTGCCAGGTTGGGTGGGGCATTGTGCAACCTGATCTAGTGAAAGATGCCCCTGCCCATGACAGAGTGCGATGGATTAAATGATCTTTAAAGATGCATTCCAAACCAAACCATTCTATCATTCTATGAATACATGTATCAACACGTGTTGCTTTTCCACTACAGTACCTTCTCATACCCATTTAGCATTTGACCACATCTCATCTTTCCCAAGCCAGACAAAAATATCACCAACCTCCCCAAACATAAAAACACAAGATTTTATTTGTATGTCCAAAGGACCCTTGCCTGTTTATATTTTGAGGATATTTTGTTGCTCTGAAGAAGAGAAAGAAATTTGCTCGCTTCCTTCCTTTTCATATTTGGTATGAGAATTGAAATTGTCATTTGATCACTCTGACTCCATGTGATGGGGATTTAAGGAAAATATTAAATATCATGATGCTCAGGGTAAAATGATGAGAGTTTGCATCATTTTCACACTCTCCTTTCATCAGACACCTCTAGTCCAGCTGTTAGGCATGCTCTTACACTCACATCTTCTTCTGTATTCCCCAGCAGTAGACCAAAACATCAATACATCGCATGCAGCTCTGCTTAGACTTCTGCAATCACACAGACAAAACAGGTTTTTCTTTTGGTTCGTCTTGCCACAGGGCAAGATAAAGACTCTCTTCCCAACTTCCCCAGAGACCTCCATGATTCCCAGCTTTGCTGCAGACTCCTCCATGATACTCCCTCATTTATCTCCCAAATTCATCAAGGAAGCAGATGTAGCACGTACCCTGAGGAGGATCAAGAACTCAGAAAGTGATAGGAACTGTTCAGCATGCTGCTAAAAGATCCTGTGTCACTCAGCCTGATTAGGAGACAGACTGCCACTTTCCATATCAAATCCCTACACTTGCACAGCCCACAGATCAACTCGCTTTTGAAAAATCCTTCAGCTGTGGGATAATGCCCAGCTACACAGTTATAAAAGAAAAACTTTCCCCCTTCCAGAGCCAGGCTTGTTGACCTGAACAGCCGACACCCAGAGCTGCAGGTGAAACCACGGGGCTCCAGTAGCCCTTAGCAAAGCCAAGGAGTCTTTGAAGAGAGAGAAGGAGAAAAAGGAAGCCTCTGTCCTATATGTAGGTCTGGGAGCTACAGCATGTTTCCCCTCCCCGCTCCAGACCAGACAGGCTGTTCCTGTGAGCTGAGAATTGCCAACAGATTGAAAACCTGTTGCTGTGAATTTCAGAGATGCCTGGCAGGGGCAACAGGAGCAATGAAGGGTTCAGCGTATTAAACTTACCGTACTAAAACCATAATGGGATTTTACATGCTCTGCGACCAGAATACCCAAACCAGCTAAAGCATCTTGCCTCATCAGGCATATTTTCAATAACTCCTCCTTGCTCCAGTCTGTCTGCCCCCAGCCTGTGGTACATACCCCAGACCTAAGACTTTGGAAGAGTGTCTATCCGTACAGGAGGAAGGAGGGCTTTACCCCTCAGGCCCACACAAGTCTCGTAGACTTAATGGCTTCATCCTCTGCTCCTTTTAGGAGTTTCATATGCATTATTTATAGATGGGAATATGTCAGCAGTGAAGAGGAGAAGGCAGAATTGCTCCTTAAAAAGAAGAAGCCAGAAAGAGAGTTTCTGGGAAGGTGGTCCAGACACATGTGGAAAGGAAGCTTGGGAAGAGACAGGTGAATTGACAAATAGGACATGAAAGAAAGGATATGAGGGGAGGCTGGAAGGAGGGATGCTCCAGGGAAAGAGCTGGGAATGGCTTTGGGGAGGGATGCCTTCAGAATAAGGAGGGCCTGGAAGGAAGAGTACTCAGGAATCTGGGCTGTGAGAAGGCAGGCACTGGATTTCATAGAATCATAGAATCACTAGGTTGGAAAAGACCCATCGGATCATTCAGTCCAACCATTCCTATCAATCACTAAACCATGCCCCTCAGCACCTTGTCCACCCGTGCCTTGAACACCTCCAGGGAAGGTGACTCAACCACCTCCCTGAGCAGCCTGTTCCAGTGCCCAATGACCCTCTCTGTGAAAAATATTTTCCTGTTGTCCAACCTAAACCTCCCCTGGTGGAGCTTGAGGCCATTCCCTCTTGTCCTGTCCCCTGTCACGTGGGAGAAGAGGCCAGCACCCTCGTCTCCACAACCTCCTTTCAGGTAGTTCTAGAGAGCAATGAGGTCTCCCCTCAGCCTCCTCTTCTCCAGGCTAAACAACCCCAGCTCTCCCAGCCGCTCCTCATAAGGCCTGTTCTCCCACACCTTCACCAATTTCGTTGCTCGTCTCTGGACTCGCTCCAGAGCCTCAACATCCTTCTTGTGGTGAGGGGCCCAGAACTGAATAGAGGATTTGAGGAGCGGTCTCACCAGTGCTGAGTAAAACAGTCTATGGTTGGGGAAGCACAGGGCTGGTTGTGTGCCTGTGTGTCCATTTAGAGGTGATATCTGCACTGTTTCCTATAAGGTAAATTTATCTTAGAAAAAGCCACTTTGTAATCAGGAAGCTGGGATTTGCTCCACTGGATCTGCCTTTCATTTGCAAAATACTTGTTAAATCTTGTTAAATCCTTTGTCCTGGAGGAGGTGAAGAGGTCAAATGCCTTCTAGGGGATAGACACTTGGCAAAGCTGTTTCCCTGCAGTTGCAGACACCCTAATCCTCTTGCCTCCTTCTCTCATTCAGGCTCTAGTACCTAGAAGGAAGAAAATAAGGTGAAAAATAAGGGTGAATGTGGGAGTGAACCCTCCTTCCATCTTGCATGGGAGTCCAAGCTGTGTGCTATCTACATAGGCTGATTGTGCTACCTGCCCAGCTCTGAAGCTGCCCAGAAGTGGTGAAGGCAGGGAAGACCTGGGATTTCCTCCCAAACCCTGTGGTCTGGCTAACTAATAGCCACCAAAATCTACTGGTGGGGCCCAAGCTTTGTGGTAGGAGCAACATATTAAAGGCAAAGCCCTGAAATGCTCATGCATCAGGAAGATGAGAGGTAGTGGCAGGGCTTGCACAACTGGAGGAAAGCTTGATCAGTACATCTGTTCCTGATTTAGTCTGTCATTGTGTTTGGGATCAGGAGATCTCAGGCACTGCAGCTGTCTCTGTCCTGCACAGCTGACTCTGGGATGCAGCTCAAGGTCTGGGGAACCTACTTAGACTTGGAGTATGAGTCTGCTGGAAGCTCACGATGGAAAGGAGAAGTATAGCCAAGATTAGGACTGAAAGAAGATTAGCAAGGAAGAACGAATGAAGGAAAATGTGAGAAGAAAGCAGGCAGATCCACAGAAAGACACCAGGGCAGCCTGTGTTTGGAATTATTTAGTAGTCTTGCTTTGGACTCCTCCTTTGCCTGATCCTTTTTGCCTGAACATGTCTTGGCCAATCATCAGAGCATAAAATATGAGGCAGGAGGAAACCATCTCATTATCAACAGAGGCTTTAACTGCCAGGAGGAACAAGGTCCCAACAGTCCCTTCAGACAAGAAGGATTTTTCACTACCCTATTTCTTGAGCACCTTTAGGCCAAGATTTCACTTTGAATTAGAAGGCAATGAGTTCACCCATAAAGAGCTGAGTCTCAGACCTCCCAGTATCGCTGGGGGTTAGCTGTTTCATCTTTACCTTTTCCTTATTTTACCTCTATAAAATGGAACATTAAACTGGAGTAACCCTTTCACTTCCCCATGGGTTGCCTCATCTACTGAGCCACAAGCTCTTTGGGGTAAAGCAGTTGCTACAGCTGCACAGTGTCTGCATGCAATGACTCTGTTACTCTTGTTGGGGCTACTGGAAATTATCCTAATACACTTAATGGAGAGAGTGAACTTTAGACTCATGAGTATCTTCTTCATCACAAGCACAATCACAGTTTGATTTGCCTACTGGAAAACCTAACTACATATGATTTCCTTCCTTTTTCCCATTGCTTTTATATTCTTCTCAGGCTTTGGCTACTCTTTCTTTCCATGATTACTCCTTACCTCTCTCTTGAGCTCTTCAGTGGAATTGTGCTTGGTCATCTCTTGGCCAGCATGGCTTCTCCTTCAGTGTAACAAGAAGGTAGGCAGGAAAAGTAAGAGGGAACTGTCAGGCTGCCTCTCTGCCACACAGGTTTGGCTTATCTACCATCAAGATGCATGCCCTAAAAGCCCATCCAACCCCAGGACTTGGCTATTGTGACAGAGTCAGAGCTATCTTCCTCCCCTCTTCAGCCCCCTCAATCCAAAATATAAGCCTGTGTGGAAGTGAAAGAGATGTGGGTTAAAGTAAGGGAAGATTTGTCAGTGTAGTTTGGAATATTTAGGGTGACCATGTCTGACACGGTGGGCATTATCACAAGGAAGGCGTGAGACATTTCTGTGAACACTGCTCCATTCCAGCCCAGAGGAAGCCAGGAAGGTACCTGAAGGTTTGCTCTTCAGCTGTGAGCAAGCTTGCAAGGAAAACTGCATTGCTTGGGTCACTGACAACTTGACTGGCCAAAGCTCCAGGGGCAATGCTCCCTAGCTGGCTAGGTAACAAGTCTATCTGTCTTCAGTATTGGCAGTGTGGCAGTCAGCCACTTGGCAAAAAGATGGATCAGTCAAAACATAGCCAAGGAAAACCTGGGAGGGAGATGGAATCTAACTCTGTCAGGCCAAGCTGTGGCTGCTTAGCACAAACTCAGTTGTATATTTTCTCTGGCACCCTGGAGGGTGAAGCATGAATATGAATAGATAGGGGTGAATCCTAGTGTCATGAGCAGGAGAGGGCTGGGACACTTATTCCTTCATTAGCTTTCCCTTTCAGCTCTCAAATCAGACACCTGTTATCACCCCTGCTGTGCCAAACAAAAAACCCCACCAGCAATATAAGGGGATGGCAGAGCAGATTGAGGGGTGTGGGTGAAACTTGCAAAGGGTACATAGTTCCACCTCTGTTCAAATGCTCCTTTATTTCCTTTTTAACTTTTGGTACCCCATGGGCAGTGGTCTCCTCTGTGCCCAGTGAGAAAAGGCGAGTGAATGTCTTCCTTTTATCACCTCTCCACAGAAGGTCTCTAGTGGCTGGGGAATGGCAGTAACTCATTTGCCAGTGTTCTGCCACAGAGCAGAGAGGCAAGTCATACCTGACTGAGGATAGTATTGCCACTAGGATAGGATGGAAAGACCCAATCCATAGGGCTCCAAGCCAGGAGCCAGATGTTATTGCCAAGTCCCAACCTCACTCCTCTCCTCAGGGCAGGGGGTGATGGCTCCATACCCAATTTTCCTCCTTTCCTTTGAGGGATCGACATGTCTTCCTTTGTTCTTCTCAAGGAAAAGGTACCATTTAACATAATGGAGGAGAGTAGATCTGTATCGGTGTTGGAGAGTGGTTTCCCACCTAGAAACAGAGGTTCTCTTAGCAAACGTCACTGCACAACACTGTCACCAGGAGATGTGGAGTTACAGGAGTAAGCTCCCCACAAGAGGAAAGGGCAACTGCGTTCTCAACACACACAGGCTGTTGGCCCTAGTTTCTCCTCTGCTCTGGGCTCTGTGTGCCAGGATGAGAGGTATCAGGAGAGGTACCATTTTGCTGAATCTTGAAGCTGACATTTTTAATATCCATTAGCATTGCTACTCTGCCAAAGAACATTAGCTGAGATATGTGGACTGTTCTCTCCCTGATACCTAGCTCCAGCCTCTACATTCCTCCTTTTTTCTCCCCAGTCCATTCTGACAGCTGTTCCCAGTACCAACAACATCTGTTATCAAATTCAACCTCCTTCTTCAACAAATCTGTCATGCCATCTCTCACTCCACTTGTTTTCAAGGATTTTTGTATCTTGAGGAAAGTATCTCTCCATGCAATGCACATGGATCTACACTCAGACACGTATTTAGCAAAGGACAGGAAGCAAGACTTAGTTTCTTCTGCTTCCAAGAAATGGATATGAAGCACTAAAAATGAAGGAAAGGAAAGTTTGAAATACAGATTCTGGCATTCCTTCTTGGATGCATTGCAAGGGTCAGCCAAGATTTGGTTTTGAGGCACCGTGCAAACGAGTTATCAAAGCCATTCCTGCCTTTCCCTCCACTGGCTTGGGCTACTGAGCATCCAAAAGCAGGATGGCTGATGACCCACTGCAGGGGATGAATGGAGGTGAGGAGAGTGTCTAGGGTTTGCTCTGGTTGTCTGTGACCAGGCTAGGATAAGGAGCTCACCCTATTTGCTGCCACAGACTCAGTGTGCTCCTTTCCAAATCCAAGTGACCTGTACCAGCTTGTACTCAGACAGTTAAACTCTCTTCTCCTCTACCTGAACAGGTGGCCACATAATGACCCTTGGCATTGACTCTCCCTCAAACTAGGCATGAACCTCATATAACAGATTGCTGATTTGCACAAGCCACAGCCATGCTCAAGAGTGGGCTAACAACTGCTGCGAGAACAGAGCTCAGACTGTCCTAGATGTGTTCCATACAGATGTAACCCCAAAGGACTATTTATATGGGCCTTCAGAGTCTTCTACACATTCAAGAATCTGTGCAGAAAGGGAAGGGAAGATAAGGACAAGCAAGAGAAGTGCTTTCTGCAAAGGACTTTCTAGGAAGATGGTTTTAAGTGACTCAGGCAAAGAAAAGGAATGATTTGGGGAGCAGTGCAGTTTGATCAGCACTGTTTGGCCATGCAGCTGTCAAACATCAGAGACAGGAGGATGATTTTATCAGGACTCTGATTTGGGCTGGGTGACTGTGAGCGACAATGCATGTGTGTAACCAAGAAATAGCGAAGGCTGCTATAGACCCATACATCTTCACCCACAGTCATTTTGTTCTAACTTCTAGTCTTGATATCAGGGTCTATTTTCTTTTCCCTTCTCACCAGAGAGGTTCGGAGAAAAGCAAAACCAAGGCAATAGCTGCCTACTACACACAGATAAGCCAAGATCAACAGAGGATACTACAAGCATTGTATTATCTCGGTGGGGAAGTATCGGGAAACATGTGTGGGCATGACCTTGATAACAAAGAATGGATTTGGTCGGAGGACTGTATTGCATACTTATTTATTTGTGTAGTAAGTACCCAGCTGTTTACAGTAAAGCAACTATAATTGTGCTTCTGGTCACCCTGTAATAACGAAAGCTTTCTTTCCTCTCTTAATTTCACGTAATACCAACAGGCAAGAGTGACAAATATGTATTTGTAATGGCTGGAAAGAAAGATGAATACCGATTGCCAGGGAACAAAAAAAGCATGACTGCTCCATGCTAAAGGATGAGTCAGGAACCAAAGGTAACATAAGTGTGGGCAAGGCAGTGATCCCACAAGCTGGTGTGAGATACTGCACTACCTGAGCAGGGGCAGTGATAGTTACAAGATCTATTAACAAACTTAGGTAGATCAAAATGATTAAACCAGTTCTCAGCTCCACCCAGGAGCAACACAACTATAATGCACCAAAAGCTAGTGTCTTGGACTGATCTTAAATAGACATCCTGGGCTGTGGTTAGAGAGTGTGTGGTGGGAGCCCCAGGTGAGACTGATCAAGGCTCATTATTAGACTCAGGGACATGACACTAATTAATACCACTGAATGCTGGGCTCTGAATGTACTCTTTATAGTGGTGAATCTCTAAGTTACTACAGTTGTGACTGAGATGGGGAAAGCTATAGAGTTATATTCTAATGTTTGTCTGTGATGAAGAAGCTTGTGTATGTGCCATCTATTAATGTACTGGCATGAAGCTGCACGGCTACTGAGCCCAAAGCAAAAAAATGTAGCTGACAGCATGGTTATTATCTGCTCATCCAGTAACCTGGGCTAGTCTCAAAAACATAGGTAAGTTACTTTTATCTTTGTTATTGCTCTCAGTTTAGGCAAATTAAGGATGGGACAATCTTTTCAGAAAAATGAGCCTCAACGTGAAGTTTATTTAATTTTTGATCTCTGAACTGTTAGATTTGACAGAGTTTGAATCAACGTGGCTGTCAATCACACTACTTGGAAAAGCAGTAGAACACAGAAATGTGCTTAAGTGACTCCTGTCTAGAAAGATGCTGGATATGTTGTTAAAGAGTTTGTAGCTATGCTAAAAAGTGGGGAAAAAACCCAACCCATATACTGTGTTTGCCTGAAGGTCGGGAGACACCCTCTGTCTGGGACCCACCTCAGCAGTTTATACTGAGGAGACACAGTGATAAAGAGAGGAAAAAAAGGTTTCCTCCCTGCAGGCAGATGATATTGTCACATTGTCCTTATGCAGAGTAGAGGTAAAAGAAAGAAGCACAAAGAAAGGAAAGAAATCAACGGGTGCTGTGTCACAGAGGCTGGAGCAGAAGTCTGAAAGGACCATAGGGAGGGAAGAAATAGAATTGATTGAAAGCTTGAATAAAGGAGAAGAATATTCATCAAAGCACCTAGAACGACAAAGTTTTTAAGAGTTACTATGTAAAAATAATTCAATAGTAAAGCATAAGTATGGAAAAATCATTATCTCGCATAGATATCTCTTAACAGAACATACAGTGCCTTGGCAGCTCCATCCCAGTCCCAGCAGAGTGGCACTTCTAGGATTCCTCAATAAAATGGCAGCTCTAGGCTATCTTTTCTGATCAACGCATTAACCCTACCCTACTTTTGGGTACAGGCTTGGACTAACACTCGACCTCTGACCCACACCACAAACTTCCTCTCAGCATGTATTTTGTTTTGGCTTTCCTGTTTTTAACCTACTCCAACCATGCACCTAGTCTTCATTTTTTATACATTTCTCCTTTTTACAGGACATAACAGATTCTCAGAGACAGGACTATTAGCCATAGTCTTTGCATTATTAAGTTCACCTTGAATCATCAGGTAGTCTTTAAACATCTGAAATTACAATTTGATGTCTCCATTTTACCCCATCTATAGTTTTTCGAGGCAGAATTCAGCACTTGAGAGAATGAGCTAGTATTTGCAATGTCTTCTATCAACTTAGTGTTCAGACACTGAGCAGAAAAATACCTGGGATTACAAAACTCCTAGAACAGCTATTTCTGGATATGGATATGCTCAAATCCCCTGGGACGACCCAGT
Organism: Clamator glandarius; assembly: GCA_033459285.1. Taxonomy (NCBI): domain Eukaryota; kingdom Metazoa; phylum Chordata; class Aves; order Cuculiformes; family Cuculidae; genus Clamator; species Clamator glandarius. The sequence goes on from JAUNZM010001251.1 coordinate 1,402,048, forward strand.
AATTTTCCTCTCACAAGCCGCAGGCTGCCCAAGACAACATGTAAGATCAGATCCAGAGGACAGAGGAGGATGGAGAGTAGAGTGAGGACTTCTGCTGCCTGGTCTCTTCATCCCCTTGTTTGGTCCTCAATACTGAGATTGTTGTAAGACCATCTTCTTATCTCTTGAATGTTCTCTTGGGAAACAGGGAATCTTGGGAGAGCAGTGTGCCATGGGGTTTGGTTTGCTCCCAGCACCTCATGAAGTGCTTCTGTCCCTGGCAGGTTCCCATCCCAAAAACCTGAGTCGATGCCAGTGAGGGGACCCTGGTGGAAACAGGATGTAAAAGATGTTATGGTTGGACTCAATGATCTTATGTTTCTTTTCCAACCTGGTGATTCTATGATTCTACTGCTTATAAGGGCACACTTCTGACAGTTTTTGATAGTGAGATTGGAAGCAAGGATGGTTGGGTCTTGTCGGCGAAGGGAGAATGCAGACACCAGGTGGTCATCAGCAAGTCTCAATTTTATTAGAGATCATAGCTAGTTAAATACAGTTGTTAATTAGCCTCATACATATTGCAAAAGCTGAGCTCACTATAGGTTACAGATTACAAGTCAGCTCCTGGGTACGCCTTGTTCCTCTCTTCTATCTCCAACCTTCCCACAGTTGTTTATCTAACTGTCCAAGGTTGGTAAGCCCCTGTGCTTCTCCCTTTATCAGCATGATTTACAGTTTATGCTACGGCACAGCTCTTGCACAGAGCCGTGCTCCTGCTCTGCAAGCCATTCTCCAACAGGGTCTGGATTGCTGGAGATTACTTGAGAATGGCAGGACTTTATGCCCCATTGCCTACAAGTTAAGATCAGTGTGGAGGTGCAAGGTGATGTCGATGGGTAAGAGACATCTGGGTACAGCAATGCAAAGAGCATGAGCAGATGACACAAGGAAGGAGGAAACAGGAGGAGTTGTGGAGTCTTGTCAGATCCCTATGATCGTACTGGGTTAGGGGGTCACAATGGAACCAGAAGAAAATGGGTAAAAAAGGATCTAAGACTTAATATGAGAAAACCAAAGAACAGCAAAGCACCAACCTGCAAGCCCTTTTTAGAGGGCAAGGCAGGCAAATCACAGGAGAAGGGAGAGCTCCAGAACCAGGAACAACACCAAGTGACTAATTCCTAACCAGGCACATAAATTCCCATTGATTGGAAGGGATTGTAAGTGTGAATACTAGAATAATTTGTCATTCCCTCACTGTGATTTGTAAGGGTTACATTAGCACAGAGACAGACAGAATGAATGAATGAATTAAGCAGCTCTGAATTAATCTCCAGTTTAGCAACATGCTCCTTTTGTCCTTTGGAGGGATTAGGTAGACAGCACCTTGGCGCTGACCTCTAAGCTCTACCTGCTGCTACTCCAGGCAGCCCAAGGTTGATTTGCCTTGGATTTGAGGCAACTGCTGTCAATAATAAAAAACTCAAGAGGCAAGATCTTCTTTTTTTTTTTTTTCCCCAGCTCGTCTGTCTGCTCCTGCAGCTTTAAACACAACCAAGGAATGAGTAATTTTTTCTTAATGATTTAAAGAAGGCAGATAAGAGGTAGGTCTTCAAATTTAGAATCCATAACTTGATTGCGGCTCTTATCATATTTTTCCATTTTTTCCCCTTCTTCCCAACAGCAAATAAATTGCTTCAATAAATGATATCTTTAATCTGCATAGGGGACCAGCAGACTGGGCTGTCCTTTTAACATGCAAGATAATCAACCCCATCCTCTTACTGCATGGAGCAAACTAATAGATTTTAAGCAATTTCATTATTTGATGATTTCTCCCATTATTAATACAAATTGCCTCCACTTGCTTTCAATTAGCACATTTTTATTTTCTCATAAATCCTAACTGGGTTCTCTCAAACACCACCAAAACATGGGGAGATTACCACACTTTCCATTTAAACAAAGAACCTATAACGGTCACACATCTCACCTCCCTCCATTTCTCATAACTTTCCTTCTTCTAAACTCTTCCACTTCCATTTCCCTCTCCTCTCAGCAGAACCCACTCGTTTTCTTCCCTTACTGATCTCTTAAATCTAACTTCATGCCTCTACCTCTGGAAGTGGAGTCAGTAAGGTCACCATTAACATTATTGAGTTGTTCTACCCCTGATATCTTTTACCTGCGTTCCCAAGAGTGACACAGCTCACAACTGGCAGATACACCCTCTCTGGAACTCCTTTCTCTGTCCCAATGCTTGAAAATGAGAAACTCTGCTAACCTTCAAGTAAGGGTGCTCTTCCCAGGAGACAAGGACACAAACAGGTCGTAGATTTCTTCCTATAACCTATTTTTTTTTTTTTTATTGCTGCTCCCTGTCTTCGTGAGATGTAGGACAGTAGAAGTTGTCAGCTGCTATGGCAACCCTGCCTCATCTGGCGAGGAGCAAGGAAGGATCAGAGTGAGGGCAGGGATGGGAAAGGGTGTGGAGACAGAAGATCTCCACAGTCTGGTTCAGGGTAATCAGTATGCAGAGGTCATTAGCCTTCACCATCCTCCATCACTGCAAAGCAATTAGGGCTGCAGGGGCTTCAAGGCTGCGGCAGAGACTGCTGTAGGGTGGACAGACATAAGGACAGAACAGCTGGGTTCCTGCACATTTATGGGCTGGCCTCTCTGTGCATGGGCTTCATCTCCTTATGCACTTTGACAACATCGCTTGCAGTACGTGTTATGTAGCACCCTCTCTCCTGCTGGCTCACACCTCCATGTCACCTCTCTCAGCCTGCTGTTGCCCACCTATATGCATTCTCCATGAGTGTTATTTCACACGTCCTCCTTGGCATGCAAGAAGACACATCTTTGCCCCAACCTGCAGGCAGATTTGTAATGAACTGACCAGCATTGCAGCTGCAGAACTGTGGAGAAGTTGTCCCTTATCCTTACGTAAATCTCAGCCTGCACCTGTAATCCTAGAACCCCAGACACAAGCGCATGTACCTTACATGCACACAGAAAGCACAGCTTGCTCCCCCCTCCCCACCTCTGCAAACACACTCCCAGGCTTTTCCTCTGCCATGTATGTTTGCATACACTGGCACAGTCAGCTTTCCTCATCCCTTTGAGAGCAAATTTGCTCAAAGCATCTGAAATCCCCAGCATATACACATCCTCCCCTCTGCCCCGATACTCCTTCTTGCCATGCCAGCCAGCGCCAGCCACCTACGCAAAAACACACACATGCAGTTTGAGAGTGATGGCAGAGCCCTCAGTGAGCTGCTGGAGCAGAACAGATGGCTTAGCAACCAAAAAAACAGTCATTCGCTCCACAAGTTTCTTCTTCAATGTTCTGTTTGTTTTCAGAACACGTTTGTCACCAGAATAAAATTCAGGCAAGATGGGCTGATATAAACACTCCAGCCTTGGTCCCATGAGGTGTGAAGTCCCACCTGCTTTTTCCACCCTTTTTTTTTCACAGATCCCAACTCTTCCTGAGCACCCTCCTCCCTTTTCCCTTGCAAATTCCCCTTCCCTGCCTTGGCATACAGCTTAACTTCATCTTCCTTGTGAGACAATACCCCCACAACTTGTCTCCTTCTTGTCCTCAGCTGGCAGGAGTCTTCTATACTACATAGTGCTCAATTTTCTGTTTCAGGTGTGCACCTAAGCCAAAGGAGCACTTGCCTCTTATTTCACGCTGGAGTCACCTCCCTGAAAAGTGTTTACTGAAGGTCTGAGGAAACTGCCTGGTGGATGGGGAAAATGCCAGGTCTGTAGCAGTGTGCATAGCACCCATCAGGTAGCACATGCTGCTAAAAGGAAGGGTTGAGGCAACGTTGCAGCTTCTTCATCCCTGCAGTAAATCCTGACTGGGATTTGGGATAGCAGATAAAGGGAGGTGCATATGAGTGGCAGGAAGGAAGCTATCATATACTTTTGGTGTCATGCATCACAGCCAAGTAGGAGCTGTATCTATTCCTGAACGCACAGATCAATTATCAGTGCTGTCTTTATGCAGGACCTATGGCAAGCGAAGAGAGAGTCAAACCCTGCCCCACCACAGCCCTCTACCCACTGTGGGTCTAGGGTTTCTCTATACCTGCCACACATCAGGAACTGAGCTGTCCTGTCCATTACTAGAGGCTTCTGGGTCATGCTGAGCGCAAGAGAAGGCAGGTCTTGGACTCCCTCTACTGATATATCTGGAATAGGGCCTCACGGACCCACTGCCCCCACAGCTTCACGGAAAGCCAGTGCTGGGCTCTCAAGATATGGAGTCCAAACTCCCCTGCCAGATCAAGACAAGCTGTTTATAAAAGCAAATCAATTAATGACGCTCACGTTCATTCCCACACTGACACTTAATGATGATGCCTCCTGGTAAAGCTCACCAGATGTGTGGAATGAGACAGGGAAAGCCCCAGGAAGGCAAACAGCTGGCTCCAATGCTGTAGGAGGAGAGGGGAGCTGGGTTTGGTTAGGGTCACTCTATGCCTTCTGGACAAATTGTCTCAAACCTTCCTTTCTCCCTTTAAATGGGAATCTCTGCCCTCGCAATGTTCTCTGCTGTAAAGGAATTGTGCATCAGTATTTCATCACTGAGGATGGGCCCCGAAGTCCCAGAGTGCAGCCAATTAAGATCTGTGCCGTGCACAAGCTGCCTTTGTATTTCTAGCTGCAGCTGAGGTAGTGCCCTCCCTGCATGCCATTTCTTCCTATTCCCCTCCCCGGGAAGAAAAGAAAACATAAAATGCTTCTGGAAGATGAAAAAGAATTTGTGAAAAGAAAGGCGAGATGAAGAGGTAATTGACAAATACAGTCAGTATGAGAAGAGGCAAAGAGAGGGGTGAGGAATTGATGGGTATGGAAAGGCAAAGGGTTGTGTCAATATTTCATGAGAATAAAGTGCTGCTGTGGTCTGGAGGCTGATGTCCTCAGCAGGGAGGGGAGGATGTCAGAGCATGGCTTGCTTCTTGTCAAATCTGTGGTCCGGGCAAGCAGAGAGCGTGATGAGATGGGGATCTGGGCAAAGGAGGGGTAGAAAGGTTGAAAATAGAAAATGGTCCTTTATGGGAGATGTATATGGGCTAAGAAGAAAAAAGGACACAGAGTCAGATCTCTTAACCCTGAAGAAAAGTTGCACTCCTGCGTAATTATACTAGGCCATGTTTAGCTCTGACTAAGACATGTTTGTTATGCTTAATGGATATTATAGTCCCACTTGCCCTAAATGAAATCATCCTTGGTGTCCAGCTTATGGGACAGAAAGTTTTAATACCAAGGCAGGCACGGGGCCCCTCCTGTCTGCAAACATGCAGTATGTGTTTGTGCATTACCAGCCTCCGTTGAAAGCTTGAGGTTGTCTCCTCTGCAAAACTCAGTTGTGCTCCTTCACACTGCATCTAGACTGGGCTGCAAAGACAGGCTGCAGCATCCTTGCTATTCTCATCCTACACTGATGAAGCCAGCAAGACTACAGCCTGCCTCAGCACCCTGCCCACCTGCATCCCTGCTCTGCAACATCAGGTAGGCACAGATGATGTGGTCTCACTGCACAAGACATGGGTGCATTGCAGAGCAGCAATGTGACCGTAGCTGAGAAGTGTTCTGGAGTGCTGAAGCTCAAATGTAGCCTAAAAGAGCTTTTCCTTTGTCCCCAAGGGCCCTTCCAGGGGAGGCGGGCATGAGCGCCAGCTTTGCCATCACCGTGAAATTTTGAGCAGTTGTGCTACGCAGCACAGAAACAACTGCGAAGTCCCAAAGGGAGTCACATATTCGTTATACTGTAATGTATCTGGGTCAAAACAGGGCAGACAAGGGGAAGTGACAAGATGAGGAGCTCTGAAATCCTTCCTCACAGACTGCCTCCCTGGTGAGCAAGAACAAGCATCCACAATGTCAAGTAGACTGTTGCCATGACCTGCCACTGGAGCTGTCTGACTTTTGTCAAAGAGGAGGAGAGAAATTGCCCCTGTCCCAGCACTTGCTCAGTACACAGGGTCCCTGTGGGCTGCCCCTGCACCAAGCACTGTGGTAGCTCTGCCTGTCTCCTCTGGGTTGCAGCCTTTGGAGGTTTGCAGCTGAAGCTATGGTGGGGAGGGAAGATCACAGCCCAGGAAGCCTGATGTGGGTCACTGTCAGCTCTGCCATGCCAGGGCAGGGCAGCCAGAGATCACAGAATTGCGCAGCAACACATAGGCTTGGCCCAGGTGCCAACAACCAGGGAGGAAGGGAAGAAAGCCAGCCTCATTTCATGTGCAAGGGCACTACTTCCCTCCCTCTGCCTCTCTCATTTTTTAGCTGGCATGCTTTGAGAACTCCTTCCCCCGCCAGTTCCAACATCCCTTCTCATGTTTCCAGGAGGTGATCAACTCCTCTACCTGTTTCTGTGAACTTCTTTTTCCTGAAATCACTGACAAGGTGCTGTTTCTCCATATTGTATAATCTTTTCCCCCCCCCAAAATGGCACAGGACATGCATTATTGCTACATTATATACGCAATTGCATCTATGGTCTCCAAAGGCTAACTAATGTCATCCTGTTGTTAGGTATTCTCACCAGCTGCCAGGCTAAAAGAGAGAAGTAGGAGGTCCCTCATTGAGTTAGTGGATGCCTAAGATAGCAGGAAAGGTGCCTAAGATACCAGGAAAGGGTCCTGATCCTGTCATGTCTGGTCCCAGACACAACCCGCCACATGCCCCTCTCATCTGGTGACAACCAGAGTTTCCCCTGCCTCCTTCTTACACTGGGAGTTCTCCTCCTTGCTTCCCAGCCCTCCTTCCTTCCTCCAGTGGAGTATAGTTGTCTCCCTCCTCCAACATTGTTGAAGATATCAGCAGGCTGGGAGACAAACCCTGGCAAAGTCAGTCAAGGTTTGGTACAGATCAACCCTTGGGTCTTCTCTGTTTTTCATCCACAGTTACTCTCATGCCCCTGCTCCTACCAGGCTTCCCCATGGACATCACTTGACATGATTTACAGCTTTTATTCCTCCCTCAACAGGGCCATCTTAATTTTGTTGCCTTTTACTCCTTGATGCACCCACAAACAAAAATTTACTATCACAAAGGGTCATTATGGATAAACCATCTCCCAACAGCTCTGTTTACCAGGTGATGAGGAGGAAGCAGAAGGCTGTGAGGGAGGCTGGAGCTATGCTCCAGCTGACAGCAGCATTCATCCACAGAACTGTGCAGGACTTAATTAGTGCAGTGATGCTGTTTGTGGCAGGTACTGCCACAGCAGGACCCCATCAGAGAGGCAAACAGACCCAGAAGGAAAAGAGGAGAGTGTAAAGACACAAGTGGAAGAAGAGAGTGCAAAAAAGGTAGGACAATGAGGGCAGCCCACTGTTTCTGCATCACCCTATGGGTGTTGCCTCCTCCTGGCTTCCCTAAAAAATTCCTCATTGCAGTGACTTTGTTTTTCACCTGGCTGATGTGAAGTGACGATGCTTTTTGCAATGTTAATTATGTCTTTGGAACTCAGAGCAGCAGCCAAACTACATGAAGGGTGGTGAGAGATGCAGGGATGCAGGGCAGGGAGATGTGTGGAGCATATGAGGATTTTTTTTTTAATCTTTCTGATTAATTCAGAAATTTGGCTTTTGGTTGACACAGAGTAAATAACCCCACTCCACGCCTGGGCAGCCAGGCCTTGGTATCCATCGGCACACACCTGGCTGAAGGAGAGGGGACAGGGACAAGGATCCTGGAGGGGGAATAGAGCCACATGCACATACACAGGTGGCAGGAGATTTTGGTGAGAGAAGGTCAAATCAGCCCATTTCATATAGTCGAGTGTGTGATAAAAAACATGATGTGGCAGGGGGAAACGCAATGTCATCTGACAAGCTGTACTTACAGTGACTGGGCAAGAGGGCTGGGAAAGACACTTGGTGATGCATCTATGCCTGTTTCTTCACTATGTGCACATTGCTTTGTGTCTATATGCCATGTGCACCTCTACATACAGGCTGTCATTGCCCATGTGCTCAGGCTGTGCTCGTGTGTGTGTCCACTCACCCTGTGTGTCCAGCTGCTCGCTGTGAGCCCGTGGAAGTCTAAGTGGCAGCCTGGGTTTGTGCCTGCAAGGTGCTAGCCCAGGCTGCCATTGCACAGTTGTGCAGCTAAATGTGTGTGTGTGTGTGTGTGTGTGCAGGCATGCGCGCAAATATATATGCTGCTTCCCTTCTGTACCAGCTGAGTGCTCAAGGAGCTGCAGGGCATACAATGTCCGGACAGCAGCTCTGCGCTCATGGATGCTGTGAATGATACAGGCTAGCTGTGGCAGTTCTCAGCAGCTCAGGAGAAGCCTCTTAACTCACACAGACAGCCGGTGCTGGGGGCAGCTGGCAAAGGGCTGGAAGCCAATCCGTTATGACAGCTGCTCTGCTAGGGATGGTTGGGGGCTTCTCTCTTCTTCTTTTCACCACAAACTGGTTACCTAGTGTAAGGCTAACAGGGCTGCTGCCAAATCAGACAGAAATGGGATCTAAGGGGACAAGCACAGAGTGTGTTAAGTAGAAGAGCATCAGGAAAGTAAAACACTTGAGAGCTGCATGCTTCTTGGTTCGTGCATGATTGATACATGCTCCTCTTCCATGTTTACTTCTTTTCTCAAGGCCCCTCTTCCCTTGCATTATTATTATTATTATTATTATTATTATTATTATTATTATTATTATTATTATTATTATTATTATTATTATTATTATTATTATTATTATTATTATTATCTTGCATTGCTCCTCATCTTCCTCCCCACCTCCACCACATCCTCCTCTCCTTTTCTCAAGTGCCTTCCTTTCATGGCCCTGCTGAGCACCCAGTCAAAATACTGCAAAAGCTGGAGCTTCCAAGTGTGTCTGGGACTGCCCCTTTGGATGTCTTTTGGCAAAGAAACCTGAGAGAGTATGACAGTCATTTCTTACACTTTGTTCAGCATTCCTGGCCTTAGTTACTCTGGGAGCACCTGAGCAAGGCAAATTGCTAACCAAACCAGAAAACTGTGGGGTCCTGCTTCCCAACAGGTTCCTGATAGCACTGGTGAGTCTCATGCTATGAGTAAGGGAAAAAACAGTAACAGTTCTAAAGCCTGCTGAGGAAATCCAAAGGAGCCATGACGTATCAGCATAAATTTCATCCTTATGGATAGGTGCAGTTAAGAGGGAGGAAAGCTTGAAAGCAAGCATAGAAAACCTAATGCTCTGGATTACTTTCTAAAATGAGCCTGACTCTACTCTGAGTCTTTCTGACCCCCTCATTCCCCATGCTGATCTGTTCTCTACAGCCTCCTTCTTTTCTTTCAGGCCACTGCAGGAATGTTGGTCCTTTCTCTTGATCTCACAAACCAGATGGAGGAGCCATTGAAGACCAAATTTTCTAGCTCCACAAAGATCAGGAAAGAAAGAAAAAGAGCACAATGCATGACTTGGCAGAAGAAGCCACTTTGTCGCACATCACCCCATAAATCTCACGCCTGACAGAGTTTCTAATGCTGGAGTCACTTAAAAGCACGGCATTGTATTGGGTTAAATTGATGAATGGCACTGAGAGAGGGGACAGCCTGGAGCACTGAACAGGGACTGTGCCAATGGCAGGCTCCCACTCCTGTTCACATTCTGCTCCCTCTCTCCACTAATGGAGCCTCATGTCTTTATTCAGAAAGTAAGTGCTCTCCAGGTTACTGCCTGAAACATTCAGAGACACTCCTTAGGGAGACCCAGAAGCAGCAACATTCAGCTTGGAAACTCTTCAGTCAGGAGGGGACATAAGAATAGAGAGGACAAGGAGACTCAGAGCATGAAGTATGGTGCCTCTGCAGTTGTCAGTGGCGCCGACAACAGCCTATCAGGTTCTCTGAGATGCTCAGTGCCAAGCTGGACTTGGCCAGGACAGTAAGAGTAAAGCGGTTCCCAGAAAAGGCTACCTCTAAAATGAATGAAGAGTAAGTCCAGGGCAAAACCTATCTCTGCTCTAGGAGAGAGTGCAAACTGCTGGAGATCAATCCAAAGCAGGGCTTTGACCTTGCTGCAGCCATCACTGGAGGTCTTGTTGCTGGGGTCCATTGCTGGATCAAGCCAATCCCTTCTCAGTGTGGTCACTTTCTTTGCCTTTCTGGTTTCATCCCTTCTCAAGGAGAAAAAGGTTTCTAGAAGTATCTGCCTGATGTGGTGGTGTGCTATCCTGTGGTGATCTAAGTTCAAAACAATGACAAAACATCCCACAACTCTGTTAAAATCCATTTTTTAACTTCCATTTTGAGATGAGACTCTTCAACATTCAAGTTCTTACCTGTGTCTGCAGAGCACGAAGCATGAGTTGCCTCACCAACACTCTAACTTTCAATGTCTTTTCCACTCCTCCCCCTTACTCCAACCTCCTTTTCCTGCAATACCACAGCCTCATCCCCTTCTCTGCCACAGATCCTTGATGGCTGCCTTTCCTCTTTGTCTTCCATTTCCAGACATCTCAGATTACCCTGCCATGCACTGTATTTCCCCCAGTTTGTCCCCACTGTGTTTTTTCCTCTTGATGTTCCCCACAGAAATCTTCTTCTGTTCTTCACATAATTTTCCCTACAGGTGCAGGGCTTTTCAAGTACCAAGTTTACTCATAAAGTTTTTTTTCCCTCATCTCTTCTGGGCATGTGTTGGTTGAGAACACAAGCTCCTTAGGGGCACCTCAGACACTGGGATGAGCACAGAACCTCTTTCTGCCCCCGCCTCAGATCTCAGCCAGGAAGAACACAGGGATCACAGCCAGGCCAAGCTTCCATTGAGGGCTGAGCCAAAGTAAAGCCACCCAAGAATTGCTGGAAAAGTTTCATGCCTTGTTTAGATATCTATGAGACCTGCGTGGCTGAACACACCATTACCATCACTGTACTTCTGCAGGTGCAAGTTCTTTGTACAAGAGCAGCCTTGGAGTGTGACAGCACAGGGAATATAGAGATTTAGCAGCCCTGCTTGATAGGTGCTTGCCTTTTGAGTCAATGGTTGTTCACCAAGTTTGGTGTGTGCAGACAGGCTTTCTCAGCCTCTCCCAGCCTCCAGTGCCCCCATACGTGTGACACAGACACCTACTCTCCAATTTGCATCACAATGACACTCTGCATCTTTGCCATTTTTCAAATATACCCTTCTTTCAGGTGTCAGGGAGTGGAGGTAAGGATGCAGGGTGGTAGGTGAACTCTGCATAGAATAGCAGAAATTCAGTGTCAGAGCCATGTAAATCTTTGGAATCAAGGTAATCACAGAAAACTCTGTTATACCCAATGTCCCCTTGAGAGTTACAGAGGTGTTTTGGCTGAGACTTTCCAAAGAAACCTGCCGATATTTAGACATCCAGCTGGCAATCAGGCCACCAGTCCTCTTTCCATTAACTTCAAGCCTCAGCCTTCTCCTGTGCAACAGATGGTCTGGGTGGCCATTCCTGCTCTGTCTTCCTCTCTGTGGACAATACAGCATCAGACTTCACCACCTGTACCACGTAGCTCTCAGAACTGCTGTCCTCCATCTCCTCTGGGATGCAAGCACAAGGGGAGGCTCCTGATGTGTTGGCATGGGAGAAGCACTGGTATATAAATTCCACTGCAGGTGCTTCAAGGGATGTCTGCTGAAATGAAGGCAACAGGGAATGTGTGAGACTCCTAGGGAGCTCGCAACAGGGAATGTGTGAGACTCCTAGGGAGCTCACAGCAGGTAGGCTAAATAGAGAAAGGAGTCATGCTAGATACCAAATGGCAGAGAGACAGAGAGGGAGGTGGAAGGGGTGCCCGGTGAAGGCACCTTGCCCGCTTAGTTGCTGACAGGCATAGTGACATCAGCCCTCCTACACAGGAACCCAGTGGTAGGGTAATTTCAGCTGTGGCATTTTCTAAACTCTGGCCTGCTGCAATAAGCTTACCCTCTGGAGAGAGTACATGAGGTGATAGGGCAGGGACAAGAAGGGAGAACCACAGTTTGGGACAGGAGGAAGAGAAAGTGACTTTGAAATGTTGCAGACTTCAGTCTCATCTGCTTTGGTGGCTACTTTGAAGGATGGGGGAACAGGTAGAGGCAGGGCCGGGAAGAAGACACTGTCATACACGGTCCCTGCAGGTAGTGAGATCAGCAGATCTTCTAGTCTCAGCTAAACGTCTCCCTCTCCAAGCTGAGACTGCTTCCTGAGGAAAAGGAAGCATTTCCAACCAGGGCAAAACTGTCCGTGACAAGTGTCTGCCACTGTGCCATGTTCCATTTAGTCTGAAATCCTCCAAGTATCCCAGCTCTCCTAAGGGTTGCTCCCTGACATTCTCCCTTTTGCTCTGTTTTTGATGGATATGATCCTTCCTTTACACTAGCATGAGCCCTACCTGATCCTTAAACAAGAGACTCCTAGAGCCTCCTGATGCATTATTTACCTTGCTATGGAGTTCCTTAGATGGATTCTGTGCTCCAAGATGCAGACAGCTGTGTGGGAGCAGCACTTTTCTCAGGAGGGCTGCTGTATGGGACAGGGCAGGAGTTCTGGCTCGCTGCAGATAACTGCAGTGGTGGTGTGGGAACGCTACTAGGGAGGGATGGATAGGGAAAGGTGGCAAGTAGTGAGCTCCATGCTGTGGTCCCTGCTCCCTGCAGTCACCAGAGAAGCTGCTGTGCTCACTCCCTGTGCAATGTCGCATGTGAGGACTTTGTCTTTCCAAGTCGGTGCCTCCCCAACCCCTTCAGCCAGGTGTAATCGGAATCATGATCAGATGGCACGGCCTGATTCACTCCTCTTCCTCTCAAGGCTCTGCCTGACTGTATAATTCACTGCTTGAATCCTGATGAAGTGATAGTCAGGGCAGGAAGGCCCCATGCCTTCCAAAAGCCAAGATCATTTTCCCTGTCAATAGCAGTAACACTAGACTTCTGCCTCCCTCCCCCTCTCTCTCCTCCTCTCTTTTTCTGTGCACTACATTTTCCCTTCTAATGAGGGCAAAATCTGCTTCCCAGCCCCATTTGAATCCCTGAGCATCCTTCCCCAGCAAGTGCAACAGAAGCTCAGCATAGAGGTGGAAGGGCAGGTAGCCACCCCAGGTGAATGCTTCATCTGTCCAGATGCTGGATGTGGGGGATGAAACACTTTAAGAGCTCTCTTGGCTATGGGTGGGGGCAGGGCTACTTGCGCAAGACACTTGCAAAACTCTGGACCTCAGTCTCTGAATCTAGTGCTCAGGTTGTCAAACCCTCAGAGGGTATTTCATATCCTGTGCTCTTCGAGTGCCTATGGGAGCATGTCTGCCTAGCCTATTTAAGCTGGGGGACACAGATTTAGTACATATTCCACATCTATACTCCTTATGGCTCTCTGAGGAATCCTCTGCTCCTCCAATTACCTAGCCAGCCAGCCTGAGCAAGGGACATCCAATGTGTCATCTCCTAGCCGTGTAGGACAGGCTTTTCGGGGAAGCTATGAACAGGGAGGTGGGTGGTCATTGTGCCTGTCGGCAGTCCCTAGAAGACAAGGCTCTGACTTGCTCACTGCAATGCAAGACCAAAGGCTAAGCATTTGTGAGAGCAGCCCCAGGTATCAGAGAGCCTGCATGCAGCTTTGCTCTGAAGCAGAAATCCCCATCTTTTCATAGTGCAGACTTGGATGCGCCAGCTGCCCAGCTAAACCTGGCAACTGTGCTAATTGGGAGCACAGGGAGGGGAGAGGGACGGAGATGTGTCAGAGAAAGATGAAGTGACTGAGAGAGCAGACGTCAGTGGCAGCATGGGGACGGTCAGAAGGAGAGGGGGGGAATGGCAAAGAGGCTGAGGAGAAGGAGGGGCTGAGTGAAGCAGAGCATTTGGGAGAACAGGCGAGCACACGTCAGAGCTGCAGGGACTCAGGGACAGTGTCACAGGCAAGGCTGAAATATAAATGAAAATTCTCACTGAGCCAGATCAATGCCATATTGGTGAATGAAAAAGAGGGGCTGGAAGAGGAAATGAAAATGACACAGCCAGGGCAGCCCATCCAGCACCTTGCCAGACACTCTCCATAGTGCTGTCCCAACCCACCAGTGTAGGCTGAAGAGCAAAGGGCTAGGCAGTCAACAAATTGGAGCGGGAGAAGAGCACTGAATCATTATTTTGTCATTAATAAACCAACAAGGAGAATAAAAAAAATTATAGAGGCTTTCTTTCTTCCTTTCTAATCTTTTCCCCTATCCCATCCCTCAGTCCCTCTGCCTTGAACCCTGCCTGGACAGCTCTGGTACTCATGGCAATAAGCTAGCCCTCCTTTCCCCACCACCTTTAACCCCTCTTACAGAACCTGCTTTGTGTACTAGCATTTTTTATTAAGGCTCCAGGAATCCATCAAACATGAGGCTCTTTACAGCCTTTGATGCTGATGCACATACGCATTCCTTAACAACATAGTTACTCCTTCTCTTAGTCTGGTCCTAGAGGCACTGGAAAGGCTCGACCCAGCTACATGTGCTGCTCTTCGAAGAGTCAGGCTACATCTGTCCAGCAGCTATAGGAAGTCAGGGTAAAGTGAGAGATAGGTAGGGGAGCAAAGGGCATGGTCTCTTAGGTTGAAGGAACTGTTGCATTTGCAGGACGGGCTGGTCTCTAACCCCTAGGTTTTGTACCCATGGCTTCCTCATGGCTATGTTTCGCTTAATTCTACTTTCTACTTGGCTACAGTTCTGCACACCTACCCACCCACGTCCCACCATCACCCCTAGACCCTGTTAGATCTGCCTTCATATACCTCCTTTAGCTATGCTGCCTTCTCCTCCCAAATTGTTCTTTCTTTTTATCTAACACTTTTTTTCTTCTCCTACCACTCCATACACTGCGTTTCATGGAGAGGAGTCTCAGAAAATTCAAGGTGGAACAGTGGAAATTAGCCCCAAGGTCTGCCCTTTCTACCATCTGTTTTTACTCAATGATTGTTCTGCCCATGTCCCAGGAAGAAAGCTTCCTCCAGAGTATAGGGGAACGTCTTCTCAGACAGAAATATAAGTGCTGAGAGTGCAAGTGTTGACGTGCCACTGGGGCCTGCAGGTTGAAGATTCCAAGGACTGAGATTCCAAGAACAAATGGGTGGATCAATGGCCCCTTTCAATCTGGATCTGCCACAGTCCTGACCCTTCCTATTCACCAACAGCAAGATGGTGCATCTTTGGCTTTGAAAACCCCAGAGCCTAAAGGGGAAAGGGATGCCACTTTGGGAGAATCAATAGCACCTTACTGCATTGCATTTATTCACATTGAGAAATTTGTGGATTTCTAGTGACTCAACATAGGCTGTGTGTAGAGACAAGCAAGCAGAAGTATTTTCATTTGATGGTGCTGAGGCTCACTGTGGTAAACCACCAAACTAGATCCTCTGACTGACACTGATGCCTGACAGAAGTTCTCCCTAGGGAGGGGTGAGGATTGGAAAGTCCCTGTGTCATCACCGTGACTCTGCTTTTGGGAGCAACACTGTGCCACAAGACACAGAGCGTTGCCGCTTTGTTTAAACAGCACTGACTCAGCTCCTGCAAGGTAGAAGTTAGGATCGTAGTACATACAGGCATTTACCTAGAAAAGCAGAGCATGAGCTCAGTGGGAGGGTGGTCCTGCCAGTGTCAGTCCTCTGAACGCAAACCAGACTTGCTTACTATCCACACCAGAACCACTCATGCAGGTGCTAGGAGGTTGCAGGTGCTCTGTGGAAGGGATGTCACCTGCATGGTGACATCTTAGCAGGCCCATGGTCACACAGTTTGGGTGGAGCAGGGCTAGTCCAAATGCTTGCTTCAATACGGTGTATGAACTGTCCTAAAGTGGGGCTCTGTCTAAGCACGTTGTGGGTACATTAATTCAAGCTAAAGTCAGCTATGTGGACAAACGTGGCCAGGTCTGCACCTTTCAGTATTGTCAAATATCTACATGGCTCTACTAGTATAACATCTTTCCCCCTCAACTTGGATGTCAGACTCCATTTTCCCCTGAGAGGTCAGAGCTTAGGAAATGCATTCTGCTTTGCTCATTTGGATCAAAATTGCCTAAGGAAGAGATTTCCCATTTCCCCCAAATCTCTTCAGCATCTTTGTCATCCCCTTCTATCCTCCCATCCTAAGTAGCGAAAGGAGAATATCTCCATTCCCTGCACAGCACCCTCCTACCTCTCACCCTGCCTGCCATCAGTCCTCATGAACATCACAGCCAGTTTCTCTGCTGTTGGAGCTGTTTCTCTCTTGATTTTTCACAAGTGATTATCGAAGTCAGAATTTGTCACCCACAGAATGAAAGGAAAATGAACCTTCAAGCACAGATGCAGATCTACCTTCTGAGAAAGGATGGGGGAAGGAAGAGAGACATGGACAAGGGACAGAAAAGCAAGGAGAATGAGGGCATGTGAAACAGAAAGAAGAAACCATGAACAAAGGGAGAAAGAATGAAGATGGAAAACTCAGAGGGAAGGTGGGCTGTGAAGAGTCAAGAGCCTGAGACAGGGAAACTAAGTGAGACACCACAACTAGCCTCAAAGGGTAAAAGTTAACATGAAAAGTGTAGGGACAGAGAGGGGTAGGAGAGTTCACAATATCTGGATGGAGCAGCAAGATCTCCTTGTTTTTCTTTCCACTCCCTCTCCCACCCGATCCAAACCCACTGCCCTCATCTCTTCTGACTCCCAGCAGGACTGATCCCTCTTTGGTGCTGTGAGGTGATTCTGCCTGCCCTTGAGCCTATGCAGTGGCAAGATAACCACTGTAGTCTGGCTCTTCAGCAATGCCTCGTCACTCTCAGTCACTCTCCTAAAGCATACCCCAATGCACACACTCACATACAGTTATTCATGTCTCTCAGATGGGAAAATAGGTATCACAGACCCTCTTAGTCATCACTTAGCAAAGCTAAACATATTTAGTGCTTAATCTTCCCTCATCAATCAGGCCCTCCTCTGCCCCTCTGTCTGATGCTCTGTCCTGAATCTTCTCGATTTTCACTACATTTTAGTTAATAAGCTGCCCAGCCAAGCAGAGCCTTCCAGAGAGGGGCTGACAGCTCCCTGTTCCATGGCTTGATGCTTCTTTAAGGACAACTATTTTCTCTGTAACCCATCCTACTCCACTCCATCGCCTCAAAATAGCAGATATGGATATTGTTTTGTAATCTTCTCTAGCCTCACTTTCTCTGCCACCCTTTCCCAAGCCTATCAGCTCTCTTCCAGGTCTCTCAATGACTAGTCTCCTTGAAAGACTCATTTACTAGTGTTAGATGAAGAGATGACAATTGTAAGTTCTTGAGAATTATGTACAAAAGTGTATGTTCTTCTCCAAAATAAAAGGAATGTTGTGGCTGAGAAAAGTTTGACAATAAGAAGCTCATGTACAAACAAAGCTCAAAGACAAAACCCACCAGGTATTCAATTGGCATTTAAAATTCATCATGATAAGCATATCTCAGTTTCATGAACCCAAAGTCCTCCTACTATATCACATTATTTGAGGTGTCACCTGCTTCAGAAGTTGTTTATCCATCTATGCCTTCCAGTAGCTTCCAAAAATACATTAAGAGTAGTGCTACAAAGCCCCTCCAGCAGTTCAAGTCGCAGACCTGAAGTACCAAAGCCCATCAGTCCCTTCTCTACTGACTGACTAGCTTTATACCCACAACATCGTCAGATTTGGCCTTCTTGTAGCCTGTACGTGCCTAAAGTGACCTGACAGACAGGGGCAGAAGGGTGAGACAGCTCACTGTACACCTCGTCTCAAGAGCTATAGTGGGACCAAGGCTTGTCAGGTATCCCAGAGGAATCATAGTGAGAACGGTGAAAGAAATCTACTTGTTCATCGTGCTGTATTGGCAGTATAACAATCACCTCAAAGGACTCCAGCACATAAGCATTGAGAGATGCTGGACTGTACAGTCACACACACACTCCCACTGGCAAGTCCACGGGGGTCCAGGACAGGGCTGTGCATATCTGACAGGGATGAATAAAAATGATGCTGCAGGTTTAATGACTGCTAGGGAGCCTGCGTTTGCTCATGGAGAAGGATGGAGGATCTGACTGGACTTTGAATAAGTTCTGCTGCAAACTGATTGAATGTCCTTTAATCACATGGATTTAGCTGCTGGTTTTCTTGAAGATTGTTCCAGGACACAATTAACCTCCTGTATGCAGCATTAGTGGCCATCACCTATACATTGACATCTGTCACTTCCTGAAACAAATTGGTTTGTGAGAGAACAGCTGTGTTTGAGAGAGGGCTAAAGAAAGCAGTGCGGCCTGATAAAAGGATAAGGTGACAGATGGGAAGTTAAAAAGCAGTAAGGACAGCCTGAAGAAAGTTTTTTGAGCAGTGAAGAAATTGCCTCTTAGTTTTTGACTTTTCAATGCAGCAACTTCATCTTCCTTGGGAAACAGAGGGTATTCCCACAGAACTTCCTAAATCCATCATTAATTTGCCTGCTTAAAGAAAAACAAGATACAGGAGCTTGAACTTCAACCAAAAACTTCAATCAAAAGATGCAACAAAATTTCTGTGCATTAGTCTAGAACAGGGATCCTGTAATGTACTGCTTCTCACCCTATGGTACATCTCGCATTAGGATGATACCAGATACATCCAAAAATTATGCACTCATTGAGGAGCTGGGAGTTGCTGGTGCCAGTGATGACACCTGCCATCATCAGATATGTGCTGCCACTTTTACCTTTAACCACGTCAGTCCCAGCATAAAATTTTGGGATCCTGATTTATCCTAAACTCCTGTATATCTCAGGTTATCTAGATTTCCCTGTATTTGATAATAACCGTCAAAGAATTCAGCTGAATCTGGTAAGTTAGTGCTTATGAAATAAAAAACATGTGCTGCTGGCAAGTACTAAGAAATATTAAAGTTCAAGCTCTGATCAAGGATCTACAAGGACAGGGAACTGATTCCCCCTTCCTGAAGCACAAAGACAACATCTTTGTGCTTGTTTCTCTCCTCCTCCTTCAGCATCTCAATCCCATGCTTTCAGTTCTTCTCAACACTGATCTAAGCCCAAGTGAGTGGCCAGGGTGACCTCTACTCTTCCACTCTCCCCTACAGCAGTGTGTGTGTGCACAATAGGTCAGCAGTAGCCAGGGAATAGGCGTAGAGCTGCCATCCCTGCCTTTGGATGAACAGAAGAAAGAAAGAAAGAAAGAAAGAAAGAAAGAAAGAAAGAAAGAAAGAAAGAAAGAAAGAAAGAAAGAAAGAAAGAAAGAAAGAAAGAAAGAAAGAAAGAAAGAAAGAAAGAAAGAAAGAAAGAAAGAAAGAAAGAAAGAAAGAAAGAAAGAAAGAAAGAAAGAAAGAAAGAAAGAAAGAAAGAAAGAAAGAAAGAAAGAAAGAAAGAAAGAAAGAAAGAAAGAAAGAAAGAAAGAAAGAAAGAAAGAAAGAAAGAAAGAAAGAAAGAAAGAAAGAAAGAAAGAAAGAAAGAAAGAAAGAAAGAATATGTGGACAAGATAGGAAGGAACTCACCTGGACCCTTGGTGTTTCTCTGTGGGCTGACTTTCCTATCCTCTACTTCCCACTCTACTGAAGCCAGAGGCGTGTTTTCCCTATTGACTTCAGATGCAGCAGGAGCCAGCCACTAATTAGGATCCTGTATGACAAAGCACATAGTAGCCTAACCCTGCTAGATCACAAGTGCCTAGAGGCAAAGGAGACAGTGCCTGCCTGAGGATCAGTTTCATTAAGATGAAGAACATCAAATAGCTTTCCCTTAACTGACATCCGTCTGTCAAAGAAACCTGCAAAGAAAGGCAGATCTGACAGGGGCCCTAAGGAGAATCTCATTAGGATGGTTTAGAGGGGCCTCTTGATGAGGGGACTATCTTCTCCCTCCCATCAGGAATGGCTTGTGCCTGTCAGACTGTTGTCTCTGTTTTCAGAGGCTGATGGGGATGGACAGGTAATACTGATTGAGGTCACGGGCATGGGAATGTGACCAAGAGGAAACACTGGACTGAGGGAGAAGTAGTGGAGCAGGGCACCACAGTGCAAGCGCACAAGAGGGAACATTCAAGGCACAGCTCCTGGTTTAGCTCTGAAGAAATGGAGCTGCTGTGAAGGGCAGACTGCTACAGCAAGCACTGCAGTGCAGGGCTGCGTAAGGGCAGCCTGATAAGGGCAAGAGTAGCACCTCATCAGCTTGTGCACATCTGTACACTATGGAGAATTTAATACAGACAGCTTTTTCTTCATGGGATTTGTCCATAACTTCCACTGCAGACACACCTGCATATCTGTAGTACCTCATTGAGACCTCAGACCAGTTGAATTAACCTGCAGACTAGCCTGACAGGTAGGGATATGCTTCCTCTTTCATGAAAGCAGTGATGAGGGCAGACTCCTTCACTTCACAAGCAACAGCAACATACACATTTAGATGAAAGAGGTATAACCCCAGGCACATATGGCTCTCTGGGTCCGACCTACATCCACATGGCTCTAACACAGACCAGTGTTTTCTGCGAGGCTCAAAATCAGGCATTTATCTAGCACTGTAACTCTCTCCTGTGGCACTCTTGTTGGTAATTGCATTCAGACATTTGCCCTGCAGTACAGTGAGAAGGCATGTGCTCAAATTCCCCAGCCAGCTCTGATTCAGTAGTCACAACAAGTGTTCATTAATGCCTGCAGGGACATCTTACTTACTAGAAGTGGTCAGCTGGGCATTGCATTGTGCTCAAGTGGTTCACCAGTCTGTAGCCTCCAGAACTGACCTTGCAATTGACTGCTACACAAGTTGATGATATCATTCAGTGTCTCTAGAGGCTCACGTGGGTGATATCATTGCCTTTTGTTAAAATTTGCTACTCACAGTCTGTCAATGTAGAATGAAAGCATAATGTTTTTATTTCCCTAGAAGTCATGCTGATGGTCTGTCTTCATAGTCATCCTTAGGGCTGCTGCACATGAACCCATAGTTTGTCTAAAGCAAGGGTAGGAGACCTAAAACCCATGGGCTGGATACAGACTGCAAATGCTCATGGGCCTCAGACTTATCACAGACGCTTGGCACGCTCAACAGACCTGTGCCTGGGCAGCACAAGAGATGCCCCTGGCACAGACCAGGATCTCTGCATATGTCATCACAATCTCAGATCAAAGATAGAACTCACAAACCATATTCTCAACCAGCACTAAAAGCCACATGATATTCTTACTTTGTGCTATTGCTGTGCAGAGCTAAGGTATATGTGAATTTGCAGCCAGCTAAAAGGTGTTGCAAAGACTTGCTCTTTCCCCAGGAAAGAACAGGCTCATCAGCCCTGCACCAGGACTTTGCAGTGATGACAACACTCAGGCTTTGAAGAGCTCTGCTGGATGATGTCACATGGTACCTCTGAAAATCTGCAGTGCTGATTTGAAGGGTTGGCACAGATGATGTCAGTCAAGGAGTGAGTTAGAAACCCAAACACTGGTCTTCAGTGCAAGGTCACCCACCTGTCTTCAGCTTCCCCTCCAGAATATCTCCCACTGGTCCTACGTGGTATTTGCCAGTATTGAGCAAATGTTATGGATACCCTAGCACACCACAAAATGGTTCTGGGAAATAGAATCTCACTCTTTAAATCCCCGAGGGCCTGCAGCAGTGGTGTCATCCCCCATTTCCAGAGCATTGCTGAAATGTCTTTCCTCTAGCCTTTCCTCTCTGCTAAGGATAACCATTCAAGTGTGGATGGCTGTTCTCAGCACCTGGCTCATGCTGTTGTTCCTTCAGCTGGCAGAGAGCTGAGCTGCATTTCATAGCATATGAGCACTGCAGAAACTCTTATTTTGCCACCACATCTCTGTTTCCCTCATCCTTGCAGTGGCTGGAAAGGGTCACTGAGCCCTGACCTAAACTAAAGGGTCTCTGAGCACTGAATGGTAGTTGATCCTCTCTGCAGAGACAGCAGGAGCAGGATAGCTAATGCGTTCAGGCCAGATAGGTGCTGGAAAGGGACATGATGTTCCCATCTGTGTAAGACTGGGAGTTTGTGGTGGGATGAGACTGGGTCTGGCCAGGTGCAGGACTTGACTGTGCTGCACTGGCCAATTGACTATGTGGAAGAACCTCTTGAGAGCAAGTGGAAGGCTGTTTTCTTCCTGCTTTGGTTACAAACAACATGAACATAGAGGCAGCAGGACTAGCTGTATTAGCAAGACAGCAGCTGCTGTCTCTCAAGGCCTTTGGACTAGCCCTCTTTGTCTTCGCAGTGCACATGGAAGGAAAAAGGCTTATCGATTCATCTCATCCTTCCCTGTTCCCATCCTCACGCCACAGACCAGCCAGATGGTAGTGTGGGCTTGGTGATGATGAAACACAAGCACCATCACAAAGGATGGTCTGTGTATAGACAGGAGGTTGCTGCAACTCCCCAGCTACACTGGCATCAGTGACTCAATCCAGAAGGGTCAGCACATGGCTCCTGGGACTCTGCATCCCCACCTGAAATGTTCCAACCCACTGCAACTCCAGACACCTGAAGTGGTCCCCTGAGCGGAGTGGAAGTTGGAGAGCCTCCACTTCAGCTCACCCCTCTCCTTCTGCCTGTCTCTCACGCTCCTGGTCACATGCATGCTGTAGCTGTCTCAGGCTCTCTCACACAGTCTTTCACACACACAAGCTCTAACGCAAACACAAACTATATAGGATGCATCTCTCAAGTATTGTATAGGATCCCTCTCCTCACACAGTATCTCCTTCACACAGTCTCTCTCCCTCACACTCCTGCTTGCATACACCTCTTTCTCTTCTGCCTCTTTCTCTTTCTGGCACTGGTGGGAATTTCAGGGAACAAGGCTCTGTCTTACTTTGTTCACAATATCTCACTCCCTGCTAGTCTGTACCACTTGTTTTGCTATATTACTACTATTTTCTTTGCTCAAAGCTCAATTCCCTCTCCTCAAGGAGGAACGCAGACCCTTACGGCTTGGCAAGAAACACATCTGAGTTCCTACGAATCACCAGACATACCTTCATTTGCAGCTGCACGAGGCTTTTGCTTTAGACTCTGCCCTGTTTTGCTGTATTACCTGTCAGAAAGTGATGCTTCCAGCATGTGGCAGGTTCGCATGAGTTAGCCTGAACACCAGGCGAGTTTAAAGTGAAAACAAGCTATACAGTAGTAAAGACCAGCTCTGAAAGACCAACAGTTGAACTGCAGTTCAAATATGTGGAAAAGCAGCTGATGGTCTTCCTTATTCCAGGTGTGGATTATCACAGTGGGTATGCAAATGGATCATTAAACAGTTCCTTAATCTCCTGTTTCCTTTTCGTCACAGCTCACTGATCAGCGTAGGATACATAGTTCCTACAGGTGTGTGTTTGTGAAATAAAAGATCCTATTTTAACAGCAGTGCTGTTCTAAGTGTGATGTCTGGAGACTGTAAGAGTGACAAGGTTTATAGAAAATGATCAGCTAAGCAGAAAGAAATGGACAGGGCGTCAGACGCACAAGTAGGTCTGGAGGAGATAAATGCAACAGGCCTGAAGAAGACCTTGACTATTTTTAACAGGTAATTTGGTTTCGTTTCACAGAATCACAGAATCACAGAATAACCAGGTTGGAAGAGACCCACCGGATCGTCGAGTCCAACCATTCCCACCAATCCTTAAATCATGCTCCTCAGTACCTCATCCACCCTAACCTTAAACAACTCCAGGGATGGCGACTCAACCACCTCCCTTGGCAGACCGTTCCAATGCCTAAACACCCTCTCCGTGAAGAATTTTTTCCTAATCTCAAGCCTAAATCTCCCCTGGAGGAGCTTGAGGCCATTCCCTCTCGTCCTGTCCCCTGTCACTTGGGAGAAGATGCCAGCACCCTCCTCTCCACAACCTCCCTTCAGGTAGTTGTAGAGAGTAATAAGGTCTCCCCTCAGCCTCCTCTTCTCCAGGCTGAACAACCCCAGCTCTCTCAGCAGCTCCTCATAAGATTTGTTCTCCAGCCCCTTCACCAGCTTCGTTGCTCTTCTCTGGACTCGCTCCAGAGCCTCAACATCCCTCTTGTGGTGAGGGGCCCAGAACTGAACACAGTACTCGAGGTGCGGTCTCACCAGTGCCGAGTACAGGGGGAGAATAACCTCCCTGGCCCTGCTGGTCATGCCGTTTCTGATACAAGCCAAGATGCCATTGGCCTTCTTGGCCACCTAGGCACACTGCTGGCTCATGTTCAGTCGGTTGTCAACCAACATCCCCAGGTCCTTGTCCTCCAGGCAGCTTTCCAGCCAGGCTTCTCCTAGTTTGTACCTCTGCTTAGGGTTGTTGTGCCCCAAGTGCAGGACCCGGCATTTGGCCTTGTTTAACCTCATGCCGTTGGTCTCAGCCCAGCAGTCCAGCCTGTTCAGGTCCCTTTGCAGAGCCTCCCTACCCTCCAGCAGATCCACACTTCCACACAGCTTAGTGTCATCTGCAAACTTGCTAAGGGAGCACTCAAAGCCTTCATCCAGGTCGTTGATAAAGACATTGAACAGGGCTGGACCCAGCACTGAGCCCTGGGGAACCCCACTTGTAACTGGCCTCCAGCTGGATTTAACTCCATTTCCCACCACCCTCTGGGAGCGGTCATTCAACCAGTTTTTCACCCAGGAGAGTGTGCGCCCGTCCAGGCCAGAGGCCGACAGTTTCCGAAGCAGAATACTATGAGAAACTGTATCAAAAGCTTTACTAAAGTCCAGGAAGATACATCCACAGCCTTTCCCTCATCCAAGAGTTTAGTTACTCGGTCATAGAAGGTGATCAGATTACTCTGGCAAGACCTGCCTTTCATGAACCCGTGTTGACTGGGCCTGATCACCCGGTTCTCTTGCAAGTACTTCATGATAGCACTCAAGATCACCTGCTCCATGACTTTCCCCAGTACCGAGGTCAGGCTGACAGGCCTGTAGTTTCCCAGATCCTCCCTGCGCCCCTTCTTATAGATGGGTTTTGTCCAAGAAAAAGACATTTATCTCCTTCTATAAGCCTTGCCTCACCAACATTGTTCCAGTTTGGCAGTACTCAGAAGTGCATGGATTCTTCACAGTAGCATCATGCCTCTTGGAGGTACATGCCTCTAAGAAGACAGAGGAATTTCAGTTCCATCCTTCCTAGTTCTCATGAACCTTCCCATGACTTCATATAGACTTCAACCTTCTATAGTGACATTTACTTTCCTTCAGTCCTCAGCCACTTCTCCCAGTCACTATAAGTGTTAAAAGATCATTGAGAATGACCTTGAAATTACATCAGCAACCTTCCTTAGCACTGTCGGATCCATCCCATCTGAGGCTACAGACTTACATATGTCCAGTTTGCTTAAGTATTCATAGAATCATAGAATGGTCTAGGTTGGAAAGAACCTTAAAGATCATCCAGTTCCAAGCCCCTTGCCAATGGCAGGGACACCTCCTACTAGACCAGGCTGCTCAAAACCCGATCCAACCTAGCACTGAACTTCTCCAGAAATGGGGCATCCACAACTACCCTGGGCAACCTGTTCCAGTGCCTCACCACCTACATTGTGAAGAATTTCTTCCTAATGTCTAATCTAAATCTTCTCCCTTACAACTTAAAGCCATTCCTTCTCATTTTATCACTACATGCCCTTGTAAAAAACCCCTCTCCATCTTACCTGTAACCCCTTCGGGTACTGGAAGGCTGGAAGGTCTCCCCAGAGCCTTCTCTTCTCCAGGCTGGACCACACCAACCTCCAGCCCTCTGATCATCTTCATGGCCCTCCTCTGGACCCATTCTAACAGTTCCATATCCTTCTTATATAGGAGATTCCACACCAGAACACAGTGCTCCAGGTGGAGTTGCACAAGAGTGGAGTAGAGGGAGAGAATCACCTCCCTGGACTTGCTGACCACCCTTCTTTTTATGCATCCCAGGATATGGTTGGCCTCCTGAGCTGCAAGTGTGCATTGCTGGCTCACGTTGAGCTTCTCATCAACCAGCACCCCCAAATCTTCTCCACAGGGCTGCTCTTAATCACATCATCCCCCATCCTGTACTGAAACTGCAGATTGCCCTGACACAGATGTAGGACCTTTCTACATGAGTTTCATTCAGGCCCATTTATCCAGCTTGTCCAGGTCCTTCTGGCTGACATGCCATCCTTCTGACATGACAACTGCACCACTCATCTTGATGTCATCTGCAGACTTACTGAGGGTGCACTCAGTCTCACTGTCTATATCATTGATGAAGATACTGAACAGCACTTGTCCCAGTATGGACCCCTGAGGGACACCACTTGACACAGATCTCCATCTGGACATTGAGCTGTTGACCACTATTCTCTGAATGCAACCACCCAAGCAAATCCTTATGCACCAAACAGTCTACCTATCAAATCCATGTCTCTCCAATTTAGAGAGAAAAGTGTCATGGGGAGCCATTTTAAAGACTTCACAGAAGTCCAGATAGATTACATCCACTGCTTTTCCCGTGTCCACTGCTGTGGTTACCCCATGATAGAAAGCCACTAATATTCTCTGATCCGCTTCCATCAAGTCTAAGTTGCTCCATGTCTTCCCTTATTCTCTGGGGCCTGACATTTCTGAAGATCAGTTTTGCTTGTAAAGACCGAGCTGAAGAAGGCATTCAATACACCAGTTTTTTTCCATATCCTGTGTCACCAGGGTATCTACCTCTTTTAGCAGCGGGACTACATTTTCCCAAGTCTTCCTTTTGCCAGTTATATACTTTTGTATTTTTGTCCATCTTAAGGTTCTGGACAGTCATAAGGAACCCACCTGGAGGCTTACTTAGAGAC
The DNA here is from genome assembly GCA_033459285.1 of Clamator glandarius. Lineage (NCBI taxonomy): Eukaryota > Metazoa > Chordata > Aves > Cuculiformes > Cuculidae > Clamator > Clamator glandarius. The sequence goes on from JAUNZM010001251.1 coordinate 1,428,773, forward strand.
ACTCAGAACTGTGTCCCACAGGCAAGTGGTGCAGAGTGTGCCTACCATCTGCTCAAGAGAGGATGTGAAGCTGACTGCAAACAAGGTCATTAGCACATCTAGCATAGACCTGTGTCTCCCAGGATCAATTCCACAGAGGTTTTTCTGGCTTAAGATATAGCTTGATTCAGAGGAGCTTTAGGACATGAAGCCATATGTTTCAACTTCTTCCATGTCGATTTTCACCATTTAAAATCCTGATTTCTTCTGTTCTACCACTCCACACATGCACTTCCATGTCAGCATTCTCATCATGAGGCAAATTTCACTGCTAGGAGGGCTCCACCGGCCTGGTACCATGGTTCTCCCTCTCTTATGTAATCTGATGTGCCTGGCCCTGGTCACAACACCTGCCACAATGCTGACCAGGGTAATTGTGAAGATTCTGGTGCCTAAGGCAAGCATGTTTCCAAGGCTGTCCTGACTGACTTGGTTTAATTTGATGAGAAGCCCGAGCTAAATATAGATTTTGCCTGTTCATTTTTCTGATTTCTGCCGTGTACATTTAAGCTTTTTTTCTACCTGAGCATCCCACTTGCCCGTTCAGTGCATGCCAAATAGTTACAAGGATTGAATTTTATGTAAGTGCTTGCTATGTGCTGGGAAAACTGTCAACAGCAGCTGCAGAAGCCCCGTTCTGAAACCATGAGTCTCATTGCTGCAATGCTGGGAACCTTCAGATGCAGCTGTTTGCTCATCAGGTTTGTCAGATGATCTTAGCATTAGGCTAAGAGCTAACTGGCATTTCAGACCACTGCAGCAGCCTTGCTACGTAAACCTTGGTGAAAGGCTGACAGAGGTTGAATAAGATGTGCAAAAATGCAGAAGAATGGGTATAGTGGATGAGCATGAATGTCCATCTGTCCCAGTGCTCTGTCCTGGACAATGTCTGGGGCTGGCTGTCTGGGCGAGAACAGGGCATGAACCTTCCCTCTTTTCTTTTCCCTGATACAGGTTATCAGCAATTTAAAGATTTTCAGAGATTTGTTTAAAACATTTTGGCAAGAAGTTTCACAAGTTATTTCTGTTCTATGTTTACCTGGATTTGCTCTTAAACCTGCTGTCTGATCATTTTGAAGATACTCAGTGTTCTCACATTGCAAGAAATATATTTTTGCCCTGCTTGCCTTCTTCAGACCATTTGTGATTTTTAGGATCCTCAGTGGAAGAGAAGTTGCACACAGCTTTGATTCATGTTGATTTGACAATTCTTCTGCTACTGTTCTACAAAATACTTCTTTAGTTTGGAAGAAGGGTCATATTCTCTGAGCAGATAAATTTGCCGTATCTGCCTGGTGGTTGCCTGGTAGTGATCATACAGAGACCAAAAAAACCCATGTGTCATCTTCTACTAAGTCTTTTTCTTGCCTGAGGTGCTAGCAATGAAGGAGTAGCTATGGGGGCTGCCCCATCTAGAGGAGGAGAAACCCTGACATCATGGCTTTCTGCAGGGAATATTTCTGGCAAAAGCCTCCTGGATGTTCACTGCCAAGGAACTGTAGTGCAGATCCAAGGAATCTCTTCTTTGCAGATTGCTCCCAGTGGTGTCAGCAGAGGCTGGGAAAAGGAGCTGACCCACAGGGGGAATCCTTTCTTGTGCACCAAACTCATTTATAACAGCAGATGAGGAGCACATGGAGCCCTGCTGCCGCTACAGGGTCTGATCATGGTAGGATCTGATTCCAGAACAGCACAAGTTGGCAGCACAGCCACAGCCGCTACATTACTTGGAGACTCTATGTCCCAGAACATATCACTCAACTTGGGCTGTGATGTCCTGGTAAAGGAGAGAGATCTGGCACTATGCAGAGCAAGACCACACGCTCAGATCTAGAAGTTACAATCCATTGCTTCCAGTCAGCTGTTGTCCCTTCCCCAATCTCCTGTCTATAAGCAACCTCACTGTGCTCCAAAGCCCAAGACTGCCCCATCACCATCACATGAAGTGCTGTGTCAAGCACAGGCAAAACAGATGCTTGCCTCTCCAGCTTGATGGATCCCAATAGAGACACACAGTGAATTAGCAGAAGTCCCAGCTGTAGAACAGATGGTTCAGCTAGATCCAAAGGCATTTTTTCTTTTAATCAGACATGTTGTGTCTTTCACTGCTGCATTCAGAGACCTTGATTTTCACCTGAGATCTTCCTATTTACTAGGAATCTTTGGAGCTGGGCTTCAAGACTCCTGCAAGTGGAGGAAGAATAAGGCCCAGTTACCCAATCCATGAACAAATCACTGAAAATATCATAGAATCATCGAATCATAGAACATCAGGTTGGAAGAGACCCATCAAATTATTGAGTCCAACCATTCCTATCAAACACTAAACCATGCCCCTAAGCACCTCGTCCACCCGTCCCTTAAACACCTCCAGGGGAGGTGAATCAACCACCTCCCTGGGCAGCCTCTGCCAGTGCCAAATGACCCTTTCTGTGAAAAATTTTTTCCTAATGTTCAGCCTAAACCTCCCCTGGCGGAGCTTGAGCCATTCCCTCTTGTCCTGTTCCCTGTCACGTGGGAGAAGAGGCCAGCACCCTCCTCTCCACAACCTCCTTTCAGGCAGATGTAGAGAGCAATAAGGTCTCTCTTCAGCCTCCTCTTCTCCAGGCTAAACAGCCCCAGCTCTCTCAGCCGCTCCTCATAAAGCCTGTTCTCCAGCCCCTTCACCAGCTTCGTTGCTCTTCTCTGGACTCGCTCCAGAGCCTCAACATCCTTCTTGTGGTGAGGGGCCCAGAACCGAACACAGGATTCAAGGAGCAGCCTCACCAGTGCTGAGTACAGAGGGAGAATAACCTCCCTGGACCTGCTGGTTTCTGATACAAGCCAGGATGCCAGAACCATGTGTGACTAAGCCTGTGCTTGCTGTACACAGAGACATAATTTGCTTACTAGATCTGTGCAACACACAGGTCTGAGGGATTCATTGAGATTTTCTTTCTCTGGCCACCAAAGCTACTCTCTGGCTGAGCTATTATGCGTTCAGTCAGATTCTTCTTTGCCCTGCTTAGAACCAATAGCGGTCCTGGGTCTGTCCTCTGCTTGTAAAAGAACAGCACTTTTCTTTCCTTCAGTAATTTCTGAGGTGACGCTCCTCCTCAAATCTCTTAGTCTTCCTTTGTACCATGGTCTTTGTTAAGAAATTCCAGCCTGTGGGTGATGCCCAGATACTGCAACAGGTCTTCTCTCAAATTAAGATGTGGGAGAAGTTGATTACAGTCTGAAAATTCAATAAGGAACCAGGAGACACTTGGGGACCCGACAGGACCCCCTGCAGGGAAAACTTCCCAGTGTCTCATGGAAGTGCTTTCCAGGGATGCTTTGAGTGTTCACCAGGTTCCTAATTCTGATGGCACGACACCAGAATAACATTATCCCTGCCTTCCCTACCCCATAATCAAGGCCATTTCTGGAAGAATCCCAACTGGGATGATTTGGGCAGAGACATCATCTCAGAAGTGAACAAAGCAGAGAATATCCAACTGCTTTGTGGAATAGCTGTACCTTCACTTTATTTCAGACTCTGTTAAAAAAAAAACCCTAAGGTTCAGTGTCCGCTAGGATCCATAATTTCTTTGCCTAATATTATTTTCCTGACTCAGCCTAGAAGGGCAAGGCTCTAGGATTTGGGAGGATGGGGGAGGGGTGTGTGTATGTTTACATGTGTAAGAGACATCCTAAGTTTCTTTCACACTGACATACTGACTGTATCTAAGCTACATCTCACATTCCACCTTCTGTCAAGCCCAGTGCAGTCTAGGTTGGCTTCACTGCAGTGCATGGCGGGCTGAGAATCTTAGCAGGACTCTTGGTGACACGATGATGCAGAAATGCTCAAAATCCAGTGGTGAATTTTTGCTCTGACAAGTTTTGCCTTTCTTCGTCCCTTTCTAAGCAATGAGTTGGCATCCTTTTTGCCTAGTTTGTTGGGCTTTTTCCACCCCATATGGTCAATATTTAATTTTTGATGAACAAAGATATTTTTCACATTCTGTTTCCCTGCGGGAAACCACTTCCTTGCAGGTTTTGATGACTCAAGATGTGAGGAATTTTATTAGATATTATATGAGAGAGGAAAATACACGGGCACAGGAGGAGACAGAATGGGTTGAATGAAGGGAAAGAGATGGAGAGAGGGGAAAAGGGCAATAGATGGAAGGCAGTGAGTGAAAGAAAGAGAAAAGTGAAGGAGCAAAGAGATGATGGAAGTCATGATTCTCTAAGAAACAGAGAGGTGAGGGAGGGTGAAGGAGGGCAGAGAACACAGAAAACAGGAAAAAAGGGAAGTGTGAAGGGAGTGACAGGTGGGAATTGTGAGGAAAACACAGTATGCAGGAAAGGAAGAGAGAGTTGATGGCCTAGGAGATAAAGTAGGAGTGAGAGGAGAACTTGTGTCCTGTTCTTACAGTACTTCAGTTGACTGGCTGCTTCTTAGAGGTAAGTGGTCAGGCAGAAGAGTCCTGGAGATCTTGTTGTCACTGTGTAGTGTCTCCCTTCATTGACCACACTGATTAGATTTGGGACTTAGTGTTGTGGAGAGAAAGTGAGGGAGAAAAATCTCTCCCGTTTTCCAAAGATGCTTCATGAAGTCTATCTGGGGGATAAGGTACATGACTTTCCAAGAGACGCAGAAAAGCCCAGCTTTCTCCCAGAGCCAGAAGGAAGTCTTCCAGTTTCTTCAGACCCAGGAGGTCTGTAACAGTGAAAATTCATAGGATCATAAAGTCATAGAATGGTTTGGCTTGGAAGGACCCTTAGAGATCATCTAGTTTCAAACCCCTTGCCATGAAGAACACCTTCCACTGGAACAGGCTGCTCAAAGACCTATCTAACCTGTCCTTGAACACTTTCAGGGATGGGACATCCATAACTTCCCTGGGCGACCTATTCCAGTGTCTCAGTACCCTCTCAGCGAACATATTTTTCCTTTTAGCTAATCTAAATCTACTCACTTTTTAAAAGCCATTATCCTTTTTTCTGTCACTACATGCCCTTGTAAATAAATCCCTCTCTTGCCAGTGAAGACTGAGAAAAAAAGTTGTTGAGTACCTCAGATTTTTCCACATCCCAGGTAAATCCACAGATCTAGTGACCTTGAAGTTTACACTCTTCTGTGGAAAGACCTCATAATACCACTCCAAGGCCTTCTAGTGACAACACAATATTTTTATTCCTCTGAGAGGGTACAGGGCTGTAGAGAGGCTGTGCTGGCAAAGGTAGCCTCTTCAGAGCATCCCTGCATAGAAGCAAGTGCAAACAGGAGGGAGAACTGTCATCGAAACCTCGTTTACAGGCTGGCTAACCTGCCTCAGGCAGTTTCACCTTCAGGCACATCGACAGCACAAAAAAGGCTGGAGAAATTAGTTCCCTTTTCTCTGTTAAGGATCTGGGTGGGGTTAAGGGAACTGTATCTCTTCATCATCCGCAGAGCCAAGCAACTCAGCACTGGCAGGGTGGAAACAGTGCAGACAGAGCAGCTCTGGGACTATGGGGACAGCAAAACCTGGAGAATCAGCTCACTCCCTCTCACACTCAGCCACTGAACCGGTGCCCCTCTCCTCTGCACACTCAGCCACAGAGAGTATAACCTTCTCAGAAGAGCAGGAAGGGCCCATGATGCCTTCTTACAGAAGCAGGCTACTCATGCCAAAGTGGAGTTGTCACTTGGAAGTTGTGAATGGCCGAGTGCCTTTCAGAGCCTTGCAGAGGTCACTCAAGCCTCAGCTTCTATGGACATTTCCTTAAAAAATTCTACCTTCCTGCTGAGCTCCTTGCAGCAGTGGAGGGAGGACTGAGAACCAGTGAGGGATCAACCATCCAGGTTCCCTTCCAACACCAGATCACAAGCCTATAGGAGTTTAAAAACTCTCAGTCTCCACCACATCAGTCATTAAACCTCAGGACCAGCCCCTCCTCAGGGCCTCTTTTCACTTACTGAGTTTTAGAGAGCCACAGTTTTTGCTGCAGCAAAAACCAAACTCCTAGCAGCTAGTGCCGAGAACTGGCTCCCTTCCTTCGGTTGTGTTTTCTTCAGCCTCATTTCACCCCACAGCCCCATTCCAGTCTGTGTCAAGCCTTGCTTCCCAGTCTTCTGAGCTCTTTGCACCATTGCAGCACCTCCAATGACACTAAGGAGCTGGAACATCCTTTTCCTGGCTACCACCCTCAATGACACTGACAACTCCTTACTCTTCCCCTCAGCCTCAAAGGCACCATTCCTTACAATGGACCTGAAAGGAGGACATCGTCCTCATCGAGTATGGTAAAATAGCCCTATAAGAAACCTGCAATTAACCCTAGTTATTCTAATTCATGGCTTCATTCTGGCAGCTCCAGTCACAAAGTGCTCAACAGACTGTCAAAAATACTAATTATCTCCCTGGCTGCCACTTGAGAAGTAAATAGAAAGAGAAAGAGAAAGGAGTGCCATGGGCAGGAAGCCTGGTGGATGATGATGACACAAGACCCAAGACAGACAGAAACCGTATTGCAGGGAAACAGAGGCAACAGCTCTCTCCTCACATTACCAGGAGGGGATGAGAAGCTGGGGTCTTATTGTGCAAAACCCAGAAAGAAACTCCTTTTCCTCCAGAAAAGCAGACACCATGACACTAAGCAATCACTTTGCTTTGACTGAAGGTACTCGTACACAACAGGCAGAGACACTTCAGCCTTTATAGCTTTAACGCGCTAGGCCTAGCACCTCCTTGCCCTAATAAATCCACCTTATGCCATAGTTTTGTTTGGCTTGACCAATTTTGTCACCTGCATCACTGTCCTGAAGTTTAGGACCTTGGTCCAACAGTGCATAAAGCATTTTCAGCTTCCAGGAATTCCCATTCATCCCCACCCTTAAGCTCATCCTTGGATAAACTCCAGATGTTCAAGCAGGGAAAGAACAGAGTAGAAGGAAATTCTCAGGTCTGTGTGAGCAGATAACAGCAGGCAGCTGGGGCAGGTTTGGACTCATTTGCTCACAAACCCATGGGCAAACCCAGCGCTTCCTCATTTTCCCTGCCTGGCTGTACTTCTTCCTTCTTCAGCTATGTTATGACAGAGGTTCTCAGTTCCCTCCCCTCTTTCTTCAAGCTCTATCTTGTTATTCATGTCCCGTTTGTCCCTCGATACTCCTAGCAGAGCCTCCACTGTCTTTGGAGCTGGAGCAAGACAAGCAGGACAAGGCACTGGGCTGGAAAATTAGGTGCAGAAGTTGCAATGAATTCTTAATGATGCCCTTTCTGGCAACATATACAGTGAGATGGAGCTGAATGCTTTTCTTTTTTAAAGTGTTTCTTATTTAAAAAGTGATGAAGGTTTTGATCCATTTTCCACAGTAGTGTTGACTAGGCTCCTGTTTACTTCTGCCTTGCTTAGCAAGATTCACCAACACAGCTCATTGGACTCACTTTCAATGCCATCTCCACCTCCTTCAAGGATGCATGTTAACTATCAGTCCCCTAGTAGTCTGGCAGTCTCACCAGATGAATCACAGAATCATAGAATAACCAGATTGGAAGAGACCCACCGGATCATCCAGTCCAAACATTCCTATCAAACACTAAACCATGCCCCTCAGCACCTCGTCCACCCGTGCCTTGAACACCTCCAGGGAAGGTGAATCAACCACTTCCCTGGGCAGCCTGTTCCAGTGCCCAATGACCCTTCCAGTGAAAAATTTTTTCCTAATGTCCAGCCTAAATCTTCCCTGGCGGAGCTTGAGGCCATTCCCTCTTGTCCTGTCCCCTGTCACGTGGGAGAAGAGGCCAGCACCCTCCTCTCCACAACCTCCTTTCAGGCAGTTATAGAGAGCAATGAGGGCTCCTCTAGGCCTTCTCTTTCCAGGCTAAACACCCCCAGCTCTCTCAGTTGCTCCTCATAAGGCCTGTTCTCCAGCCCCTTCACCAGCTTCGTTGCTCTTCTCTGGACTCGCTCCAGAGCCACAACATCCTTCTTGTGGTGGGGGGCCCAGAAATGAACACAAGATTCGAGGAGCGGTCTCACTGCTGCAGAGTACAGAGGGAGAATAACCTCCCTGGACCTGCTGGTCACGCCGTTTCTGATACAAGCCAGGATGCCATTGGCCTTCTTGGCCACCTGGGCACACTGCTGGCTCATGTTCAGTCGCTGTCAACCAACACCCCCAGGTCCTTCTCCTCCAGGCAGCTTTCTAGACCGATTTCTAGTCTGTAGCTCTGCACAGGGTTGTTGTGCCCCAAGTGCAGGACCCGGCATCTGGCGGTGTTAAATCTCATGCTATTGGTCTCACCCCAGAGATCCAGCCTGTTGAGATCCCTTTGCAGAGCCTCCCTACCATCCAGCAGATCCACACTTCCACACAGCTTAGTGTCGTCTGCAAACTTGCTAAGGGTGCACTCGATGCCTTCATCCAGGTCATTGATAAAGACATTGAACAGGGCTGGACCCAGCACTGAGCCCTGGGGAACCCCACTTGTAACTGGCCTCCAGCTGGATTTAACACCATTTCCCACCACTCTCTGGGCCCGGCCATCCAGCCAGTTTTCCACTCAAGAGAGTGTGCGCCTGTCCAGGCCAGAGGCTGACAGTTTCTGAAGCAGAATGCTGTGAGAAACTCTTTCAAAGGCTTTACTGATGTCCAGGAATACCACATCCACAGCCTTTCCCTCATCCAGCAGCCGAGTCACTTTGTCATAGAAGGCAATCAGGTTAGTTTGGCAAGACCTGCCTTTTGTGAGCCCATGTTGACTGGGCCTGATCACCTGGTTCTATTGCATGTGCTTCATGATAGCACTCAAGATCACCTGTTCCATGACTTTCCCTGGCACTGAGGTCAGACTGACAGGCCTGTAGTTCCCTGGAACCTCCCTGCCACCCTTCTTGTAGATGGGCACAACATCAGCCAGCCTCCAGTCCAGTGGAACTTCCCCAGTCTTCCAGAACTGTTGGAAGATGAGGGAAAGGGGTTTGGCCAGCACATCTGCCAGCTCCTTCAATACCCTCGGGTGGATCCCGTCTGGCCCCATAGACTTGTGGGTGTCTAGTCGGGCTAGCAAGGTTCTGATCACCTCCTCTTGGACCATGGGAGCCTCATTTAAAGTATCATATATGAAGTATCATGTAAGTGTGTTGTGACAGACCCTGTACCAGGGCTGAGAAGGGAAGGGAAGACCCATGTTGGATACTTGGGAAAGCCAAGGAATGGGACAGTTCTTCATCTTGCCACAGTCTCATCAAGCCTGTGGCAGAACCTTGAGTTTGGTCATCTAATGCAGTGTCAGTGATACTAATCCATCCATTGTCCTATATATATATATATACATATATATGAACATATTCCTTGTCTGTACAAGTCCACTTTTTCTCTCCCTTGTACTTTCACTCCTAAGCCTTTCCCTGTTGGGCTGTTCAGCTTTGCTTTCTATCTCTTTGTGTTTCCTCCAAGGATAAGAAGGGAGATGTACAGCTTGTTAGTGACATCCTCTCCCCTACTAAGGATGAATATTGCCTATGCACTTACACTCTCGAACCCCCCTGGATTCTTTATAGATCTTAGACTGCCCTCCAGCTCTGCATGGCACACACCTTTGTGTTTTAATTGAGTCCATCTATGACCTAGGGAAAGATATTGACCTGACCATTCCCCAGCCTGCACCGCTCTCCTTCACCTGAGGACAAATGTGACAAATGTCAGCAGTGTGATCCTTATGGCCTCATCCATTTGTTCACCACCTTTCACAACTGTTGTTTGCTGGTTCCATTTGAGCCACGTTTATCCTTATTTGCTCTCTTAGGGTTGGCCTGACCCTGAGGAGGTACAAGTATCCCAGGCACTGGAGCTCCAGAAAGCAGTGGTATCTCCTAATCTGACCCAGCTATTGTAAAAATCACAAGGATTTTGATAGGAAAACGAGGCCTAGAATGGATGTTACCTTTACATTGGAAACAGGATTCATCTGCCAGAAGGCAGTTCCACCAGAGACGCACTTCCAGGCATGGCAGTCAGTCCAGAAGAGGGCAATGTTGCCCACTTACCAGTCCATTTCACAACACACATGCACATATACATGCACACACACATACAATACACAAAGAGATCTCAACTGTCCTCCATGACTTCCAGAAAAAAGCTCTGTGGCTGAGTCAGTTCTTCCTGTGCAGCAGCAAATTATAGTTTGGCTAAGTTAACTGAACTTTGTGGGTGTGAAAAAGAACCACATTAGTATGAACCAACCAAAAGACAACACAAAACAGTCTTCTTGAGTCTGCAGCCAGCCTAAAACATGAAGCTATGCAAAGATGCAGTGTTTTCTCAATAACAGGTCTTCTTAGCAGGTCAGTTCATGCCAGCCACTCAGATGACTCCATCCCTCACACTGTCTACTGCAGCCACTTCACTGTTCGCAAGAAAGCACTGGGCCTTTCTCCCACTCCATGGTATACTAAGCAGGTCTGGAGGCAGAAGTCAGAGTGGTTTGCTGCAAGGACTGTGTCAGTTGGACATAGTCATATTCAGAGGCACTTGAGAGAATAACACAGACCCCCAGCTGCAGCTCACATCTCATTCCTTCCCTGGACACATAACAGCTCATACAACTCTGTGCAGAGCAGAGAATTCTCAAGGTCTCTGATTGGAATCAGCCAAAGGCTGCTTGAATACAAGCACTGCTTAACTGTTTAATCACAGAACGTTTTGGCATAGAGGGTTGGCTACAGTACCTCCATGCACCCCCAGCCCAAGAGTCCCCATTCAGCTTCAGGACATTGGTGATTACCTCAGCTCTGATGGCCTTTCCTTCCCAAAGCTTCCCGCTTCCCCTACACAGAAGCTGCAAATACATCTCGTCCTTTCTCATCCCTGTGGCAGAGCAACAAGATGAAATGCAGGAACTGGGAGGACAAAATCGAATTTAGCAACAAAATAAACAGCATGGGGGCACTCTACTGATTAGATTACACCTCTTTATAATTTATGCATTAATTGCTCCCAAGGTTTGAGATTCCCTGTCTTAGAAAGCCCATATCCCTGATCTGCAGAGATGCAGATGCCAGGAACATCACCTTGACCCTAAGATCCTGCTTTCTACCAAGAACATGAAGCTCTGATTAACCCTAGCGGAGCTCCTCTTCATTGTGCACTACTGTCCAACCCCCAGAGATGCACAACCCAGTACTGTTCCCACACTCAATCATTCTTCCAAAGTCCAAGGAAGAATATGTCAGAATGTGAAGCATCTGCCTGTAGTAGCATCTGCCCCCAAGGCTGCTCTAAAATCAATTCAAGCATTAATAAGAGTCATCAGCTACTGCAGCATATATATGCCTGATCTGAAAGTCACTGTTGTGTCATATTCACAACCCCCTAGAATAATTTATTCCTGCCCCTCCCTACATGAGGAGCAGAGGCTGTGAGCTCAGCACACCTAAGAAGGACGTTCAGAAGCTATGGTTAGACCTATCTGATCAAAGCTGGATGTGAAAGGACAAAAGAAGAAACCTTCTGAGCCAAACAGCAGTACCACTCATGGAGAAACTAGAAACAAGACAAAACAGGAGGTGGAGAAGAAGCAAAACATGCTTGGAGAAGAGACAAGACAAGGGGCTGGCTGCTATGTCACCATGCACAAATTGGCCTAATTACGTGTATAAATGCACCAATAGCCACAGACTTGCTGGCTGTTTTCTTGACTTTAAATATTGATGCTTAGGAAGAGCTGAGATCAGGATATCTGCTGGTGGATTAGGCTACAGATTGCTCAGTCATTAACCATGGCCAAATCACCTGGCTTGGAGTGCATTCCTCCAGAGAGCTCTGGAGCTTGGGCACAGGATGTCTCTCACCAGCAGCTTAATTGTGTAGCTGATGGGCAAGGAAGGGCTCCCCTGCACCCCGGCAGTGCTGAATGTGTGCTTAGAATAGGCCATGAACTGGGTGCTGAGTGGTGTGGGATGGGACCAGTGTCATGGTAGAACTGAGGAGTCAGTAAAAACAAGGATGTGTCCAAACAAGGCAATACCCAAGGGCAGACAAGCCGTGTGTTTGGTGCAGCAGATGATCACCAAGTGCCTAGGAGAATCCACAGTCCTTCTCCCATACCCAGACCCAGCTTGATCAGTTTCTCTCTTTCCTCATTCCCTCCCATCCCATCCCATCCCATCCCATCCCATCCCATCCCATCCCATCCCATCCCATCCCACCTCCTCTATAAGATGAGGCTGAAACAAATGGACTCAGAAGCAGCTTTTCATATTTTTCATTTGTTGTTTTTTTGGGTTTTTTTGTTGTTTTGTTGGTTTTTTTTTTAAATAAGAAATTTATTGCAAATATAGAAATTGATTTTCTCCATACAGGAATCTCCGAGTTGAGGAAAAACGATTTCGTGCCATTCAGTTTTAAAACAGGAAAAGAAAGGAAAGAAAAGAATAAAAAAGAAAGAACAAAATAAAAACCTAAAAGTAAAAAAAAAAAAGAAGAACAAGAAGAAGAAAGGAACATAGCTCCAACTCAAATTTGTCCATACACAACTGCGGGGGGTCACAGGGTTGTTACAGAAGGAGGAACACCAAAGAGGCCACAAGGAGCCAGTTCCAGCAGCTGCCTCCCAGGTCCTTCCTTACATTCAAGGGCTGAGCCCCCCAGCTCTGTGCCCGGCAGCTGCCCGCCCCTTCCCACCCCCTCACCCCAAGTGCTGTGCTTGTGGATGGACCAGCCCTACCAGCCCTAGCAGGTCTGGCCTGACCTAACCAGCCTCTTCCTCCTCCCCGTAGGGAAGATGGAGAGCAGGTGGCTGGGCCAGACCACCGAAAAGCGAGGCCTCACAGTGGCGGTGGTGGTTATGAGGGAGGCAAAGGCCAAGCCAAACGCATGAGGATGGGGCAGATGTGAGGATGGGGAGCAGATGGAAGGGGACCTCAAGAAGGGGAAGAGGCAATTTACCTCCTGGAGGGACAAGAAGAAAAGGAGATGCCCACCCAGTGGGAGAAGGTGAAGCTGGGCAGAGATTGCCCTCTCTCCACCGGGGGACAGAAGGGCATGTTGGGGCAGCCCTGCAGAGCTGCCGTGGTGGGACTGTGTGCGGAGAGGTAGACATCTCCCAGTGGCGCGCAGCAGGGGAAGTCAAGGGGAGCCAGACTGAGAATGCCTCTCACAGTACAAGGCCAAAGCGGCTGGAGGGACGGGGTGTAGGAGTGCGTGCTTGTGTAGGGGGGAGCCAACAGATGCTCCTCCCTCCCTCTTCTTTGGGGAAAGACTCAAAAACACCTGCCTCAGCCAGGGTGTACAGTGTGCAGCTGAGGTGGGGCAGGCTCAACTGGCCCTGCGAGACACCCCCATAGCCCAGCGGAGCGTCCATCCCACACAACACCACTCTGAAGAGGCTCTGTCCTGGTCAGATGGTGGGACAGCAGCAGGCTGGCTCCAGCAAGAGGATGCACCTCCATGAGGCTCTTCTTGTGTGCGGCTTGTGCTGAAGGAGATGGTGGCAGTGGAAGAGGCATTTTCCAGGCTCCCGGAGGCCATGTGTTCTTCTAGACGCAGCTGAGCTTTACGATCAGCAACAAACGTGGCAAATGCACTTTCAGGGCCCTAGGTCCAGCTCCTGCCCATGTGGCAGCTGCCCGCCCTGTAGCGCTGAGCTCTGCCCTACAGAGAGGGGCCATGGCTCATCATGAAGTCTGCCCAGCATTTTTCTTCAGGCACTGCTGACTTACTCCCCACCTCCTCTCAGAGAGCTTCCATTCCTGTGCTCAATTTTTTCTCTTGCTGGTCTCTTCCTCCCTTTGCCATCCCTTTTTTTTCTATTGAATCAATCTCTTCCCCTGGTCCTTCCAGCCTGTCCCTCTTCTCCACCATCTCCCTCTACCTGTCTCCTTCCTGCCTCCCCACTCGCTAGTTCCCACTATGCCCTCCTCAGCCCCTCTATGTCTGCTTCTCCTCTCCCTTCCTCAGCTCCTTTTCCCCCTTCCCTCCTCACATCTCCCCCTCCTCCCAAGCCTTCCTGGCAGAGCCTCCTCCAGGAAGGCAGGCTGATTAGCATTGCAAACACACAGAGGCCTCCTCAGCCCGACATAAATCTTCATTTGTCAGTCATGAATATTTCACACCTGCCTCGGGAGGGATTTATTCAGCATGGAAGACTGGGGAGGGGGAGAGGGGAACATAGCACCGTAGCATGAGCTGGTGCAGCACCAGCTGGGACGGTGAAGAGCTCTGCTCTATGGGAACTGCATGCCTAGGCTCTCATCTTCACTCTCCTGGGTGCAGGAACCCAGCCTAGGCTTCCTCCAAGCCTGTCCTAGGGACAGAGGACTGGTCACCACCCAACCTCATTCCTCACCCTCTGCGTTTTCCAATAAGGTGAACTAAACCCCTGTATTTCCCTGCCAATAGTCAGCAACCCAGAAACAGTGTGTGAAAGGGGCTGGTCCTCCTTCTGCCCCATGGACCTACTTTGCCCTGGGAGAAAGCAGGGGTGATGGACGCCTGCCAAAGCCAAATCATAGAGGGGTTAGAAAGTTTAGACGGTCTCTTCATGCTTTTTCCTACCATGGAGGCCTTAAAGGTTTCATCATGCCCTGCTCTCTACCAGGGCCACACATGGGAGATGAGGGGTAGGAGGGACCTAATCCAGAACTCCTTGCAGTCAATGAGAGGAAGGTGGTGGGTGGTCTTCTAGGGATTGCAACCAGCTCCACATCAAGTTTTCACTGTATCAGAGGTTTCTCTGCAGCTGAAACACTCCTTGTCCCCCCAAGAACAGCCTTGCTTGTAGATTTGGAGAAAGAGCAACCAGGGTGTGGGGATGGTAGTGATGGCGTCATTCCTGTGTCTAAATAATTAGGAGAAAGGATGACCACTAGAAAGAGCAGACCTTTGGTACTTAACACATCCCTCTTCACACACATGACTCTGAAAAGCAGCTGAGATACCACATTTGGGACAGGGAGAAGGGGACACTGGAAAGAAGGGCTTTTTTTTATAGGGCTGATTGGATTGGGTTCTCTTTGGGGTGTGTTCTCTCCCAAACTGGTAGGAGTCTCTCATAAAATCACATCAGGGATGAATGAAAGGTGGAGGGAAAACAGGGACAAGACAGGAAAGACTTTGAGGGAAGAGATTAAATTCCAACAAACTGGCACATACACAACAGGTGTTTGCTCAGAAAAATACAGTAAAATCATCATGCAAATAGAATGTTAAATCTGCTTTCCTCCAACAGGGCTGGCATCACTTTGTGAGCCCTCATCCCTGGGGAGGGAGCAGGACAAGGAAGAAAGGAGGATGAAGGAAGGTGGGGCACTTTGTTCCCCTCCCTTGCCCTCTTCCTCCCACAGAACAGTCCATCTTGTGCAAACTTCACCCACTGGTCTGGAGTGGGGGGCTACAGTTGGGAGAGAAAGGGCTTGTGCCTCCTACCCATCTTTACCCCCACCACAGGCAAAAGAAGGGCCTAATGATAGCTGTATCCCTGACCGTTCTTTTCTGCCTCATTGGGGCAATGAAGAGAGGGAGCAGAAAGCATAACAGAATAATGCACCCCCCAAAAGTATAGACTGAGCAGAACTGATTACAAGACCATACAGCAGAGAAGCACAGGGAGGGAAGAGGTGGGGAGAGGAATAGAATTCCACCCCCAAACCCCTATTCCTGTTACCCCTCTTTTCCTGTCCAGTTCTGTGCCCCAGCCATTAGCTCTTCCTGCGTGGATCGTTGCCATGCTGGAAGACAGCTGGGTCTGCTACTCCATCTGGTAGCAGGAGAGGTCTCTGCTCTGCCTAAGCACCTCTCACAGCATTTACCTGTCTTGATTTGCTGCATTGTCCCAACATGGAGGGACGTCAGGCAGCAATGAAGTGACTTCCTTTCATCCTCCTGCATATACACACGCGCACGCACACACACGTGTGCACACCCATGCCTTCCTCTGGACTGGAATGGCTCTTACACTGTGGAGTCCATCCCATGAATACCTCTGAACTCAGGACAAAATGATGCTTTTACTGTGGGAAAGCAGGCTGACAGTGAAGGAGGCTGAGGCAATGACTGGGATCAAGATCTAGCTTAGGATTGTTACCATCAGCATCCCTTCCAGGAAGAAACCTCAAAGATCTTCACAGGTTTAGACTTTGGAAATATCCACTCTTGGTTTTGCATACCAGGCTCTGCCCACTGCTGCTCATTGCTTATAGAAGATGGAGTAATGTCACCTATGCCACAGAAACCAGCTCTCACAGCCAGCAGTGTTACTACCTGACAGATCATGGGCAGGTTCTTTGCAGGCAGCATGTAAATCTCTCCCAGAAAAGCTTCTACACCCTCATGCTTCTACCAGGGCCTCCAGAGACACTGAAGTTTCTGAGTACCACCTCAAAAGTGAAATAGTCACTGAGGAAAAGCCAACACGACACAGGCCCTCACCCTCATCCTGACAGAAGTGAAAAATTGTCAAGAATTGGGGTGTGTAGCTCATGGAGAGGAAGCCACTGTGCTTCCTCAAGACACATTCAGCAAGAAGCATCCCTGCCTGACAAGAAAACTTTGTGGGAGGTGGTGCCAAGATTGTGCTTTGTTGGGCTGCTCAGAAACCTGACAAAGTGGCAAGGGCAGTAGGCTCATTCCCAACTCTGTGGCAGATCCTCTATCCAAAGGACAGAAGTTGGGACCTAGCAAGTGAAACCAGGTTTTTGCCAAGAAATCACAGGATCCCTATGAAAGTTTGTTACAGCTAACTGTGAGAAGGTAGTGGATTTAGGAGGTGATAAATTGCTCTGACTTTCCTGGGGGCCTTTAGGTATTCAAAGGGCCACTGCCATCCAGAGGCTAGTATCATCTTCTATCCCAGCACATACAGTGTGCCTGCACACACAAAGGGAGCTTCTTCTGGAGCCATCCCTCTTGGGTTACTCCCAGGCGCCATTCTCACATCCCTTTTGTTTCCTACACTCCTACCTTCACCCTAGAATCTCTCCTATCCATGCAAGAAAGTCCATGGCCTTTTCACGAGGAAGCCACTTGGTGGATTTTCTGTGAACCCAGTGAGGTGACTGAAAACCTATTCTTCACATCCACTTGGACGTGAGGAGGATGGGTGCTGCTCTTCTCACGCATATGCACACACCCCACACTCCATGGTGCAAGTCAGTTGGGAAAAGCTGCAGAACCTTCATGTAGAACTTGTTTCGCTCAGCTCCCCTCCAACTCCCTTCCTCATTGTAAAGGAGGCATAAACAGAGAATACCAAATCTAGTGCACAGGGGCAGCCTGAGCACAGATGTATCTGGAGGGCAGGACCTCTGACCTGTTACACTTGTGGAGAGAGGGCAATCCTTTACCTCTCTGTGAGATCAAACCTTCCTGCCTTTTCCTCCATCACTCTTTGAGGACCTGGATTGCCATGCTAAAGAGCACATTTATACGCACCCACCAGCTGGTAGAAAAACAGCTCTGAGCAGGCCTGAAAAATGCCCATCATTCTAGAATTGCTGGTGTTCATCAGCAAAGACATGACAGGAGAAGGGCAAGAGGAAAAGCAGCAAGGGCACAGAGCCTCTTGTGTGATAGGTCCTACCTCCCTTGGTCCGTTGCACTTCCTCTCCTTCCTCCGGGGAGGATGGATGTTCATGAAGTATCTATGCAGAAAGTGCAAGCCTAGGGAACTCTAACAGAAGGGTTAGGGAAGAGGAAATGGAAAAGAAGTGAGAGAACTTCTTCCAACAAATCCCATCTATCTTGGAAGGGGACAGGAGAGAGAGAGAGAGAGAGAAAAGCCTCCACTGTCAGAGGAAATAGGGGAAAAAATAGTGGTGGAAGATTTGGAAAAGTAGGTGTACCAGGTGGGCAGAGAAGCTTTCTAAACCAAAGTTCTTCCCTCCCACCCAAAATAAAAACAGCCTTCAACAGGAACAGAAAAAACAATAGTTCACAGCTGAGTTTCTTGCCCCGTGAGTGTCCATCCCTGCTCTTCTTCTGCCACCACTGCCACCCCCTCCTAGGCCGTACCCACCCACCTGCACCTCAATGTTGTTACCACAGTGTCAGAGCAGGACGCTCCTCCCAACCACCTGCAGATGGAACAATGGTCCCCATAACATAGTAGAGACAATTCAACATGTGTGTGTCTGTGTGTGCCTGTGTGTGTCAGAGTTTTCTGTTGTTGTTGTAAACTTTAAGAAACAATTTTGTCAGTTTTGTATTTGTCTGTAGTATTTCGTTGTTGGTTTATTTTTCACAGTCAAGTGGCATTTTTTTTTCTGGTTGTTAGGGGAGGGGTCTTGGTTTTTATTGTCTCCTTGGAAAGAGTGAGGGAAAGTCACAGCTTCTGCTGAGCAGAGACTCCTTTCCAGTAATCCAGGATGTCATGCAGATCCTCGTCCTTGGCAAACTGAACTTTCTTCCGCAGGGCATGCCCAGCTGCCATGTAAACCTCCTCCCTGTGGTGCTTCTTGTAAGGCCGGAATCGCTCCCAGATCTTGTGGGTGCTCTCTGATGAGTACTCAGGGCTTGAGGAGTAGCCTGAGAAGTAGTGTCTGGGGGAGAGCTGGGAGTAAGTGGAGTCTCGCTTGGATCGGGAGAGTGGCTTGAGGAATGACACCCGCTGGCTCAAAGTGTCAGCACTTTCCTCATAGTACAGGGCCGGAAAGGAGTGACGGTGCTCACTGCAATGGTAAGAAGGCTTGACCTCCAAGTGGTGGATGGCGCCTGGAGACACCAAGGGAAGACGATCCAAAGGGCTGTTGAGTGGGCTGCCCTTCTCAATGTATTTGGAGTCAGACTTGCTGAGCGGTGGGTGGTCAGGCACATCCAAGCTGAAGACCTTGGCGCTCTTGATGGAGCCACTAGAGGAGACACTGCAGGTCTTTCTGGCCACAGCAGCATCAGCACTGAGCTGACGCTGCAAAGGGTGGTGAGAGCTTTCCTTGTAGGGTGGGGAAAGAAAGCTGGGCCGCTCTAGCCCACCTGAGGAACTGGCTGGGATGGACTGGCACTCAAAGGCCATGTCTGAGTCAACACCAGTCCCACCACCCAGGAAGGAGGCTGTGTCCAGCTTGAGCGCATCAATGCAGTTGTTGATGATCTGGTTGACCTTGTCTACCTCCTTGGCTATAGTAGAGATCTCAGCAGCTGAGCCTTGCCCATTGTCAAGCTCCCTCAGATCCTCATCCCTCTGGGGTCGCTCTAGCCCATCCCCACCACCAGTCCGCACCTCAATGTAGTTACCTTTAGTGGTGACTTTAGGAGTCTCCATCCCAGCCTCAATTGACTTTGATGGGGGCAACTTCTCCCCAATCATGGAAGGGATGGAGGACATCCGTGAGACAGGGATGACTGGTGGTTCACCTAGCTTCTGGGAGGGATGGACCATGGTACTGGTATCAATATCTGATCCATAGCGCATTTCCAGAATGGTCTTTTTGACATTGAGGGACTTCTGTTTCTCCTCCTGCATCCTCCGCTTCCGCAGGCAGTAGTACACCACTCCGAGGACAATGACCATCCCAAAGAGGCAACCCAGGGTGGTCATAATATAGTGTGTGGTGGTGGAAGTACTGGAAATAGGATCCTCCCTGCCTTTGCTCCGGGTTGCAAAGGTCAGGCAAGTGTGGTTGTAGCGCCTGTTGTTGCGGATAGAGGCCACACAGAAAGTATAATCAGTGTGGGCCTTCAACTTGTTGACAGTGACATATTCCTTCTTGCTCTTCAGTGTTGCTATGTCAGAAACATAGCTGTTGTTGTATTGGACCAGCACATACATCTTACTGTAGGGCATGGGGATGGTTACCATCAGGATGGCTGAGGTGATGGTGACATCATGGAGCTTGATGCTGGGACTGAAGGAGGAGTCAGTGGTGGAGGAGGCTGGAGGCTTGACTGAAAGGAAGTCCCCAGGGCTGATGGCTGAGCCCTCATCCAGGTCTCGCTGGGAGTCAGGGGTATAAGGGGTGGGGTTGATCCTGGAGAGAGAGGGGATAGTGCCACCTCTGCACATGGACTGAAAGATGGTGATGGCATTGCGGTTATGGTGAGGCCGAGGTACCAGCAGTGGGTACCCAGCAAACTCCCGTGGAGTCTCACACTGGAGCCGATCATAGTTCTTGGTGACATTGTTGAAGAGTGCCAGCCAGTTAAGAAAGCTGTAGAGGCTACAGTCACAGTTGAAGGGGTTGCCAGCCAGCTCGCACACCATCAGATTGCTCAAGCTGGTGAAAGTGTTCCCCTCCAGACGGCTGAGACGATTAGATGACAGGTCAATGCTAATCAAGCTGGGGCACTCAGAGAAGGCAGAGGGGGTGACCAGCTCAATTAGGTTGTGCTGCACAAAGAGGAACTGGAGACGAGCCATGCCCCGCAACATGCCCTCTGTCAGGTTGGTGAGTTTGTTGTAGCCCAGCTGTAAGACCTGGAGGTTTGACTGGCCCATGAAAGCTCCATCCTCAATATAGGAGATTTCATTCTTGGTCAGGTTCAAATCAGTCAGGTTGCCAAAGCGATTGAGGGAAGAGTACAGCACCACTTTGAGCTTATTCTCATTCAGACGCAAGTCATGCACCGTGCTGTTGATATGCTGGGGGATGGTCTCATATGGGGGCTGGTTCTGGCTGCAGATGGCCAGCCACACATAACCTTTGTCCCCCTCAATCAGCCAGCAGTCACCTCGTACAGTGCCAGGGGAAAAGAAGCAGAGCAGAGTAGCTACCCACAGGCCCAGGCACATCATGGTCTGCAGTGGTGCCCTCATCAGGATGCAAAGAAAAAATACCAACCCCAAATCTCAGGACCACAGCAAAATGAAAATAAGGGGCAGAGACAAGAGAAAGGGGCAGCAACTGGTGTTTAGCGATGCAAGGGTGTGAGCACCCCAGTCCTTTTGGGTATTGTCACCATTATTTCTTCTTGCTCTCTGGATCAAGCCAGGAGCAAGGAGCAGAGGGGATCATATGCAATCAACTTCCAGCACACCCAAAAGCTATGACCATGGGTTATAGGTCTGGAAGGGAACCACTTTGTGCTTCTTTTCCAAACATAAAATCAGTCCTAGGATAATGAATTTTCTTTGATGCTCATGAGTGACTTGCCCACCTTTTCCACTTTCTTCCCTCCCACCCACCCCCCACCCATACGGAACCCACACTAAAACAAACCCAGGCCCTCTCCTCTCATCTTCCCCTGCCACTCCACGGTGTGACTTGGAAAAACAAGACAGGGCTGCCTCCTCTGTCGCTCACGCTCCCTTGGTTACTTCTCCTTCTCTTCCTTCTTTCACGGGTTCTCTCTGAGTATCTTCAGAGCTTCAGATCAAACACGTTGGAAACAAAAATACAGCAAGGGAAAGAGCAAGTGCACACGAGAGAGATCCATCTGTCACTGGAATCTGTAAAAGAAAGCACACAGGAGACAGGAAGAGGGATCAGTTGGAGGAGGAGTTGAGATAAAAGTATAGGCAGTAAGGTTCCATGAGAAGAGGGAGATGGGCAAGAGACAGAATTACAGGGGGTGCAAGCAAGAGAGGAGTGGTACTGCCTGCCATGCTGATAAGCCTACGAAAAGGCAAACCCCACAACCTATAATCTCATATCAGAGGTATGCAGAAGGACACCTGGGCTCCCTCAAGTAAAATGATCACAGCCAGGAACCTAGTGGAAGGCAGCAGCATGCAGGCAGAAGCAGAAGGTGAGGGAGAGAAGGCAACTTAAAACTGTTGTTGTGGACGTCTCAAAACTTCTAATGTAAACAAAGGCAAACCCCACTTACAGCCAAAGCCAAGGCTGTCTGAAAATGATGTAAACAGAATGCAGGAAGCAGAGAAAAGGCAGACAAGCCTCCCCTTCTCTAAAAAACCCACATTTTTTTTGTTTGTTTCCTTCCTTCCTTATGCAAGAGGGATAAATAATTCAAGCCACGTGTAACCACTTGTGCTGTAAAAAATTGTTCCTGCCTCTTGATGCAGGGACAATGCTTCTGAGCTGAGCCAGCCTGGCTTAAGCGTGCTGGATGGGGCAGGGTGTAAAGCAGTAGAGTACAACAGCAGCCTCCAGTCTCTCATCCAGCAACTCAAGCAGCCCCGAGCTGGAGGTCATGAACCACCTACCTCCCACCAAAGAGAGATGTGCAGCCTCCACCTTCCTAATTTGCTACCTCTCCCTGGGGGGCTATGAACACTGCTCCTTTGTGGGAAAGGACACCTTACAGGAATCAGGGGCAAAGTGGCATTTACTTCAATATATTGCTGGGCTCCAGGCAAGCTCCTGGTCCTGACTGGGAAAGGCAGCCTGGAGTACCCTTCCCTCCAGCTACAGCTTCAACCCTTCTCCCACTGTGCTGAGATGGAAGCCTGGCAGGGGTGTCCTCAGGAAGCACAGAGGAATTAATTTCATACAGCACAAAAAAACCATGTGGGCACTGCATTCTCTTTTTTAACTTTCCTTTTTTTTAATTTTGAGGAGAAATAAACCAATAAAAATCAGAGAAAAGGATTCTTAGTTAATGAAAAATAAAGATCCCCTCTTGCCCCTTTTATTTCAGGGAGATGCTGCTCACTAAAGATATCACTGAAGCTTTTGCTGCAAAAGCCGAACCAATTTCTAGCAGAGACACAAAGGGCAGAATTAAAACGAAGGAAGATAAATGGAGGAGGAGTGAACCCTTAAGGAACAAGATTTACGTCTGTGGAGAAATCTGAGCTGATTTGGGTCTGTGGAATTACCAGGCCAGCTGGATTAAGGGATCAGAGATAGTGTCACAGAGAAACACTTAAATATTCAATAATCCAGAAAGTAAAGCCAAGATGGAGAAGGGGAGGGGGAGAAGAGCTAGCCCAATGGAAAAGACAGAGAGAAAGCCTCTATTGCTCACAACTCATTGTCTGAGGCCACCACACTCATGCCATTTATGACTGTCATATGATGGCCTCCAGCTACTGCCTCATCTTTTCATCAGCCAGCACTGAAACAGTAGGGAGAAGTTTTTACAGGGTGTTGCATTGTTTCTCAGCCTTATAACCCAATGAGAAAAAATTCCCTAACACAGTCTCTCCAGATGCATTGGACAGGAAACACATCTGGCTCTCCACAGGTTGGAACTCTGATACTCCTCAGTGCCAGCACCCTGCCTTGTACCACCTCTTCCAGAGGTTGCCCCACAGCCAATCCCCTGCACAATCTCTGTCCTTTACCTTCCTCTCTAATGTTTCTTCACTTTGTCTGGTCTGTGTCCTCCTTGGGTGGCACAAAGTCAACCCACCAGCTCCAAGCTCCCAAGGATTTCCCTTTGGTTTATTCCTTACTAATGGATGCCTCAATATTATTGGCATTTCTTTGCACCACAGTGCAAAGGGCAGAAGGCCACAGAGATGGTTGCCCTGTTCAGAGCAGAGGTCAGGGAGGGCAAAAGCGGCAGAAGGAGAGCCCCAAATCTGGATCAGGGGCTGGATGTCCTGATAGCCACAAACAACCCCTTGGCTTGGGAATGAAGGTGGCACAGGGGGTGGGAGACACAGTCACTAGTTAAATGGCTGAGGGGAGACTCTGTTGCTCTGAAAGGAGGTTGTAGCAAGATGAGTATTGGTCTCTTCTTCCACGTAACAAGTGGCAGGGCAAGAGTGGCCTTAAGTTGCACCAGGGGAGGTTTAGATTGGCTATTAGGAAAGTTTCATTCACTGAAAGGGTTGTCAAGCACTAGAACAGGCTGCCCAGTGCAGTGGTTGAGTCACAATCCCTGGAAGTATTTAAAAGATGTGTAGACAAGGGGCTGAGGGGCATGGTTTAGTGGTGGACTTGGCAGTGCTAGGTTAACAATTGGACTCAATGATCTTAAAGGTCTTTTCCAACCTGAACTATTCTATGATTTTCTGATTCTATGGCCAGGTATGAAGGCAGGTTAAAATACAACCTCTGAAAGTGTGGGTAGGCGTGATATGGGGGTCAGAAAGAAGCAGGGGGTGAAGGACCATGACTGAAGAAGAATACAAGGTCTAGATGCCACAGCATAAAAAGGCAACCAGAAAAGCCACATACAGCAGCAATACGAGCCTGAAATTCTGACCTTGGCAACCTTGTCCTCCTGGGGCCCAGTGCACTAGAAAAGTCAGCACTTAATTCTACCATTGCTTAAACGGTGCTAAGAGCCTCCCATTAGAAATGCATGCATTAAAAACCTGCCAAACACTCTTGGCTCCTCTGGGGACACCCCGAAACCAGGCCAAAGCTCCTGCTGCGTTCTTACACTTTGTGCTGCATCTGGGCATCAGCCCTCTTCCCATCTCAGTGTGATGCCTGCTCCTGGCAGGCCTCGGGGCACAAACACCATCTCCAAGAGGCTCTGCCTCTCTGTTCTTGACTTCAAGGTCTTTCCAAGATTTCTCTAACCAATTTCTGAAAAAGGAGCCTTTCCCATGGGCATGTTGTACTCGGTGTTGGTTCCTTGCTTGAAGATACTCCACACCTGCTGAATAGTTTCTGTAATACACAGTGGTCTGAGTATCCTTGCAGTTCCTTCAAATCAGCATCCAGGATGGCCCTTGCTTTTGCCCCAGGGTATAGTGAAAGGGCAATGCCATGGGAGAATCTCACAGCGTGCATGTGGCACTCACGCAACAGCAGCCCCTTCCCTCTTATCCTTGCTGCATCCAGGTACATTCCCATTTATTGCAGGGGTTGCTATCAAGTGATCCAACAAAGAACCTGAGGCTGTGCCCAGAGGTGCTCCAGAAGACCTGAGAAATTTGGGGCCAAGAGAAGTGGGAGCAGGAAGCCCGACGACCTATGTTTTGTGACATGGAAGACATTTGTGTGCATGTGTGTGTATGAGAGAGAGAGAGAAAGAGAGAGAGAGACAGAATGTCTTCTGCTGCAGCTTCTATGATGACGCTCAGGGGCTGAGCTCACACAGCACTCTCTAGTTTAATGGGGTTCTGTGAAGGTTTCTCTCTCACTCTCTCTTTTCTCTAATTTATCCTCCTATTTTCAGGAAACACATAAGATCTCAGCATCTCTGAGATCCATCCCAATGTTACATTTGTTTGAAATTGGCCCAGTAGCTTCAAAAATCTGGAGAACAGAGGAGCTGGCTTAGGCAGAAACATAAAAGGAAAAAAAAAAGGAAAAGCTTCAGAGGCACTCTAGAAACACATGTGACAAAAGGTGTTTTCATGCAACTGACAGGGCAAAGCCTTCATCCCTTATAGGAGTTGAACTGGTATCAACAGGTCCTCCTGAAGGGTGGCTACTCAACATGAGAGGCTCCATGAGTTTTGGTACAGAGCTGCCGCAAGAGAAATCTCGTTGTTCAACCCTGGGCAGGTTCATTTCACCATATAGAAACCCACAGTGTCTGCTGGGTGAAAAATCATCCTTCTGAAAGCTGGGCTGGCCCTGTCGTGAGTGGGGAGGAAGGTCACAACTCCCAAAATCCAGCTGTCCCTGAAGTCCAAAGCACTAGGGACCCAGCAGGACATGGGGATGAGAAAGTCCACAAAACCATTTAGGATCCCAGCTGCTTCTCACAGGACACTGCTGCAAGGAGCACTCAAGTTCCAGCCAATAATGATGAGAGTCCTGCACAGAGGAAAGGCAGAGGGCTGAAATACAGGCTGCAGGACTGCCCTAAGGACATGCCGCTCTGCACTCCTACCCGTTGGCAAGTTTGGGTCATGGGAAGAGTACAGGTGTTAACCATAAGTTACTGTCTGCACCCAGGCTACAGCAAATGCACGACCATTGTCTCCAAACCTTTGCTGTACCAGACAGCTTAAAGACTAACCATGAAAGAAAAACAACATGATGCTGTATATAAAACCTCTGCTCTCCCATCGCGCCTCCCCAACAGTGATTAGATGCCTAATTTGTTAGGCAGTAAGAAAGAAAGAATGGAAAAGCTCAGGGGAGGAAAATGAAGCAGCTCAGAAGCATGAAAGAAAAGAGAGAGCTTTAGAAGCGTAAATCTTATTTTAGAGTGATAAATACTGGCAGAAAGGTCTTTCATATGCCAGTGGTTCCCCAGCAGGCCAGAGAGCCACCTTTGTTTTCCAAAGCAAAATCGTTACCTTTTATATTAATATGATTATTGAAGATTAAGGAGGGTTTGTATCAATCCAGCTCCAGCCAGACAGCCTGCGGCAGCAGCCCACAGGAGTGCACACATGGGGCAAGGCTCAAGGAACAGCCTTCTCCAAGCAGAAGAGGATGTCAAGAGATTACAGGTACTATTAAAAATATTAGCAGCAATAAAGCCACCTTCATAGCTCTCCCTCCAGGGGAGAGGCGGACCTGGGAAACATTATTCCCCTCGATGTGATCCCATGAGCCCAGACACAAGGCAGTGGAATGGCTTAGAAATAATTCATGTTGGCAATGGCTAAGGATCATGGGCTCTGTATGACTGTCTGTAAGGACCTGACATAGGGGACACAACAGCAAGACTGGCTCAGCCTAGGCACTTGCATGGGTGTGAGTCAGTGCAGAGAAAGGGGTGGCAGTGTCAGCTCTGGGGTATGAAGGGGAGGGGGAGTATACACGGAGGAGATGCTACAGGTGATGGGTCAGATGAGCAGGCTGGGGGTGTATGTGGGTTAATCACTCCATGAAGCACAGAATGCACACTGACTCCTAGGGACAGGAATTGCCATGGGGAACCATGCAAAGAGCTGGTTCCATGTGCATGTGTGTGTATGTGTGTTTGCATGAAGCAGTCACTGTTGAGAAAGGGGTAGGAGTGTTGGCTGTGTGTGAGGTACCAAAGGGAACGGGGTGGGAGAGTTGGTTGGCTGCACATGGATGTGCATGAATTATGGTAGACAATTGTGGTTGTAAGAGTGTGTGCATGGGAGAAGAGCTGTAGGAAAAGGGGTAGGAGAACTGCTACTGTCTGTGTCCCCCGATGTGATTTGCTGTAGGGAGCAGAGCGTGAGGGCTGGCTTTGTGCATGTGCACGTGGGAGGGAATTGCTGAAGGGGACAGGGAATGACCTCTGTTCTCTTCAGGCTGTCATTGGTGAACAGATAGCAGTAGCAGCTCTTCATAAATGTGCATGTGAGCTGCTGCAAGTAATGGGCCAGGAGTAGGAGCACTGGGTGCACGAGAAGGAGCTGCTACAGGGAGCAGGGTGGGAGCATTGGCTCTGTTTGTGTGCAGTGCACTGCTGCAGGGGACGGCAGCACGTCCAGAATAAGGCCCCTGTCTTGGGCAGTATGTGATGTCACTGCTAAGACTCCCGTGCCCTCAGGGCCACCATCACACCTCTGCTGTCCTGTGCTAGCCTTACTACCATTTCATATCACAGCAGCTCCTGGCTTTCACTGGGCTGGCTGTGAACAGCAGGTCCACAACCTATGTGAGAGATGCCCTCACTCAAAATAAGCATCCCTCACATATTTCTGAATGCTAAATACATCCCCAGCAACTCGACAGTGCAAATTTGGACCGCTCCCAAACACGCTACCCTGCAGGTAGGACAGGGAAGGGGCATGGAGGGGATTAGTCCTTGCATTATAACTCACTACTATCTCTTGCTGAAGGGATTCAGAGCCTAAGGAATCACATAGGTGCTAGGCAAGCCAAGGACAGAAATTGCTTCACAAGGTGCACTGGCAGACAAGTTGTCCGATGGAAGGTACCTCCAGGCCTGCAGACTCCCATGGGGCACAACATCCTTCAGTGTGCTCTCAGCATCCAGCCAACCTCACCCTCAGCAGCCATCTAAGGGAGGTTCTGTCATCAGCAGTGAGACCTCGCTCCAAGTAGGCCAAGCAGTCACCTTGGTACAATTCCAGCAAGAATACTCTGGAGGTCAAGCCACTATTCTAGTGAGAGGAAGGGGCTGTCCTTGCATGGCCTTCCCATGCTAATGGGGACACCAGCCCATCAAAGGCTCTTCCCTTGGCCAGCGTGGCTTGGATTCAGCAAGAGGAAAAGCCCCATGCTGGAAAGGATGTTATGTTTCTACATGGCTGCTTCCACCTTCCCTCCACCTTCTATCCCCATGCAGTGGCACAGTTCAGCCCTGCTGTGAAAGGACCCTCCTCCTGGCCAGCTTACCCACTTATATTTCAAGCTTACATCTGACATGCATTTTGACACAACTGTGCCTCCCCTCTCTTCTCCCCACTACCTTGCCTTGTTTAGAGCCTGTTTTTTTCTTCCATTGCCAAAACACAATGGCTGTTATAATTAACAGATTATCTCAGTGCGACAGCTGCAGTCCTTTGAAAATTAGGTTGAATAACAGGATACTGCCGTATGGTAATTTCTTTTCATCTTTCAAATATTTTCTCCCTCACACTCTCCCTTCTACCTCAGTTCTTTTTTGCTTTCTTTTGTCTTTCCTCTCTCCTACCTTTCACCAGCTTCCAGATTGCATGAGTGATATCTTTGGGTGAGCAGGCTGAACAGTTCTTTCTACCTTCATCAGCTGTTTTCATTCCTCTTCTTTTACTACCATCCCTCGCAGAGTTTGCAAGTAGGATCATGAACACGTCAGGAAAAAACACGCTTTGCTTTGGCCCATCAGAGGGTCCAGTGAGAGGCCCCCTCTGAAGCCCTCCCTGCTGGATCAGAAAGGCAGCCTGAGGAATTACATGAGCAAGGGAGAAACAGAGGATGCAGCAGCCTGAACCACTGCTTGCAACTTTCCCACTGGGAGCTGAGAGCAATGGTGTGGCTGAGTGGTTTGTACCGAGCTAGCCAGGGTGCTCTACCCACCCACCCACCCATCCGCCTTCATGCTGACTCAGTATCTGCCCCTGACTCACCACTTGCTCACTGAATGGGGACTGGCAGTACTTATGCAGCATCCTTCCCTCTTGCTAAGGCAGTAGCTCTGCCACTTACCACCTCCTCTCCCCATTATCCACCTACATCTGTCTCTCTACCGACTCAATCAACCCAAGAGAGCCAAAAAAAGCAGCTTGCTGGAAATTCAGGGTTTCAAAACCAAAATAAGAACTGGTGCTGCTCCCAGTTAGACCCAGACTAACAACTCTCGAGGTCTCCTCCTCCAAGACTGGAGATCCCCTAGCCACTGCTGCAAACTGGACTGATCTACTCACTGGACTCCTCAGGCTCTGCTTGGGCAGACATACTAGCACGCAGCATTTCGCATTGTGAGGATGACCAGCCAGGCATGTGGAATGTGTATGCTGCGATGGTGCCCAGCAAAAGATTTCTAGCTAAGCATGTTCTCTACTGAAGAAGACTGGAACTTTGTCATTGAATGTACCAGGAGCATTAGTCAATTATTCTCTATGTCTGGCTTCAATTCGTATAAAATGCCTTGATCCTGCAGTGCTTGTTCCAACCATGTCCGTAATCTAAACAACACTGTCTAATACAATTAAACATTGCTTTTGCCTTTTGAAAAACAGGGTATTCCTCCACATCACTCATCCATCGCAGCATAACCCACCTCTGCAGAGGCTAGCTCCAGCTGAATCAGGGGCCTCCTCCTGCCTCCTCAGCACAGCCATTTCCCCTCCTGCCATGAAGTTCCACCTCATTTATTTCCTTAATCCAGCATCAGTAGAACAGAAACACTTTGTCACCATTATTCTGCCAAAAGCCAAGTAGAGTCTTTTAACAAACATTCATCCATTCCATTTTATTTCAGCAGTCTACAGTAATGCTCCTCTTTGTCGCCCATGATCTCTCTCTTTTCATTCTTGAAACACTCTCCCTGCATCCTCCCTCTGCTTTCACTCCAGGCCCTGTGTTGGCTCATGGCACTTAAAGTACATCTCCTCATTCATTCATCGTCACTTATCCAAATGCTACCTTCACTTATTAATTCTCCTTTTTTTTTTCTAGTAGCATCCCTCCTCTGAGTGTTTTGTACAGTCCTACTTACGTATCCAATAATAGTATTTTCCCAATGAGTGAGTCATATACCCCTTTGCTGACATTTAGAATTCTCCTTGTTCTTTGAAACACGTTTATTCATTCCCCCTCTCTACAATTATATATATGTCTACTCATAGTGTTGCATTTCCTACAGCAGCTGTGCAACAAACACAAGATCCATGCAAATAACCCAACAAAATAATTATCTCTACTGGTACCTTGTCATCCTCCATTTTAATTATGGATGCCAAAGCTAAGTCAAGCTATGAAGCAATCAAAAATAGGGGACAACTTAATTTAAAAAACACCCCACCTTCTCCTTTGTTCTTGCTCAGTCCAGATTTAAATCTTTTTTTTTTTCCCCACTTATTTGCTGCCTCTTTCAGTGCTGTTAGAAGAGCAGTACCTGGAGGCTGCAATTGATACAGGGCCTGTGGTTTCCTAGGTGCTGTAAATATGTTCAGTGAGAAACAAACAAAACAGATCCAGACTGTTTCCAAGCTGAAAGGGTAGGAAAAAAAGGAGTATCATTCAGTTAACAGGGGCACGTAAAAATCTTACCCACTAACTCAGGAAATATACATTCCATGTCCAGGGAGTGATGCCACATCCCCCAAAATCTCTCTCCACAGGCATCATCAGGTAGCCCTAGCAAGTAATTCATCAGACAGTCCCTCCTAATTCTTCACCGTAACTCTTCTTCCTTCCCCCACATTGTTCTTTGCTTTTCTTCCAGTCCTTAGTCACCCTCGCATATGCCATATTTTATTTATTCCTTACTACTCCTCTTGATCTGCATAGACCAAACCCTAAGCTCTATAGTCACCTTGACTCATTTCCTATCCAGGAAAAGCAACAGTTTAAATCAGTGGGAAAGCTTGTGATGTAGATCTGGACAGAAACTGATACTGTGCAGGGACTCTGTCATGATTATTTCTTCTTCTCTTCTCATTCATTCAGGTTTCCATTTAGCAATACACTTCAGCATGCACCCAACTGTAAACCTATGCAAGTCTCATTCAGCTTCTCAAAATTACTTTCTTCGGCAACATCTGTGTTGATGGTTCCCACATCTTCCAAACACAACAGATTCTCCTTCTGTGCTTCCTCTTCCTAGCCTCTTTGTAACCCACCCACCAACACCATTTCTTGCACTCTGAGAAATGTAGACTTTTCCTTTTTTTCCTCTTTGCTTGTTTAGATTTTCTTATTTGCACTGCTGCCCAGGGACTCCAGCTTGTAATTTCACCTCCCTTTCCCTGAGATTGCTATGTTAAATAAAACACTGACTGCCCCCTCTGCTCTCCAGTATTCTGAAGTACCAAATTGGGCCATTGAGGAGAAAAGCTATTGGCCAGGACTGCTGTCTCTGATATTGAAACAGAGCTGGCAGCAATATTTGCAGGCTACTTTGAAAGCTCCAGGGATGGCTTGTGGCCAAAAATGATGATATCCACCCCCTCTTTTTTTAATGATGTCTTCCTATGACTCAGTCTGGTCCATAAGTCAAAATTATTTTTTTTAACCATCTTCTCTTTAAGCAATGAGAACAAGAGCCTGAGAAGAGAACGCAATAGCATCACAGATAGGATGGGTTACGTCACAAGTAATGCAACTTGGGGTGTCCTTGGTGGCTTTAAAATAAGCAGAAAGGAAAAGGCACATGTCCTCTTCCCGGAGAAATGAGTTTTGGCAGAGCTAAACTGGCAATTGCCTGAGTTTTCTAAACTTAGTTTTATCAGTAAGCAAAGCAAGAAACACGCGGGAAGCAGAGACACCATGACCTCAGGAGCTCATGACTTCCTGGGCTCAGCAAGGAGCTACGGTGCCCTTTATTATCCACCATTGTACAGAGGCAGAGTCTCAAATAAAGGGGACCGTGTAGGGGGAACTGTGACAGCTGTTTCAAAGTGGGACTGTGGCATACCAATGCAGCCTGCCCACGCACTCTTACCTCTGTCTCCAACTATACTGTCTGCAGCAACAAACAGCCATTCAAATGGCTGATAAATGAGCAGTTCAGCCAGAGACCACTTAATTTGCTCCTGGCCTCCTTTGTCTGCCAGTGGCAGGGAAAAATGCATGTTTGGAAATTGGCAGTGCTGTATATAGCATTATCAGGTTGGAGTTATACTGACTGCAACAGGGAAAAAAAAAGAAAGAAATAAAGCAGAAGAGTGGGGAAGGAAGAAGGGTAGGGTGGAAGCGGGGGAGAGCCGGGGAAGGAAAAAGGGAGAGAAATGAGATAGTATTGTATCCAAAACTAGATACTATGATGAGGAGGACATTAAGAATAAGATAGATAGGCAGGAAAGGAAGGCAAACAGACACAGGCAGGCACAGAGAGAGAGACAGAGATGAAGGAGGGAGGGAGAAGGGAGAGAGAGGCAGAATTAATTTAGG
The DNA here is from genome assembly GCA_033459285.1 of Clamator glandarius. Taxonomy (NCBI): domain Eukaryota; kingdom Metazoa; phylum Chordata; class Aves; order Cuculiformes; family Cuculidae; genus Clamator; species Clamator glandarius. The sequence continues at coordinate 1,461,011 of JAUNZM010001251.1, forward strand.
AGGAATATACTGAAAACATAATCTTCTCAACGAAAAAAAAAGAGAGAGAGAATTAAACAAACAGCGACAGGAAACTGGGAAAGAATCACTTTTTTTATGAGCTTGTTAACATTTGTGAAGTTAAGTAACCCTAAATTTATGCCATTAATTTGCATGTATTATGTTTTTTTCTCTGCTTCCAGTTTATAGTCTCTGCGAAACCTTTAAAAAGTGTCTTTTTTTTTCTCCTTTTCCCTTCGCTTGTGTTAATTAAGGCTTGTGATATATGTATATTTTTACACTGCCGCTGTGCTCTAGCATTTAATCATCAAATGGTCCTTTTTGCCTTTTTTTAGGGCTGCTTCTGCCTCTTCTGCTCCTCTCCACAGAAACATGACGAGACCCTTGGGTATATCCATCTACACTGATCTACAAGCATGCCTAGAGCCTGGCTGGGTTCCTACCAACCATCTCCATGTGAAACCAGGCGGCTGTCACAACACAGAGATATGGGGAGGAACTTCAGCTACTGAGGAGTTAACAGCTACAATCCACTCGGGCAATCACATTGCCATGCTGAAGCACACTGTATTTACACATTAGCAATCACTAGGGAGCCTTAAAATCGGATTCCCAGGGGAAATCCAGCCAAAGAACATAGTGAGATTCCTAATGATGGTTTGTGGCCAGAGCTGGGGGAGGCACAAGCGATGGATACAATATAATCCCCTGGTTACGAAAAAGGGGACACAGGGTTTTAGTAGCACCTAGAAATCTGCGGACTAGGACATGCATAGAAAGTACTGCTGCATAAAACGCAAGTCCAGCTTCTTCCCTCCATCTAGAGGACTGCCCCACACCCATTCCAGGGACAGCAGTCCCTCCTTTCCAAGGACTCTTCTTTCTGGGCAGACAGATCTCTCTCCTAAACACATCAGTGACTTTGGAGGTGCCCAAGGCCAACACAAAGCGTAGCTGGTGGAGCCCTTTTGGCAGCTGTCCCAGCGAGCATATTCTGAGCTCAGCTGGACAGAAGTCTTGGTCCTAAATATGCTTTGATTGCTTTGCTCCTCTCTAATGGCTCTGTATCTCCCAGCTGTAAGCAGAGTTTGCTGAAGCAAGAAGCAGGTTGCTGTGTCTGGTGTAGACGCTATTTGGTCTCTTGTGGGGCTGACGGGACTCATCTTGTTAAAAGCCACCCGAATCGAGACCATGGACACTGAACATTGATTCAGACTGAAACACCCACCATGACAGACACAGTAACTTGAGCAGAGAATAAGGGTGGTTGCTGGTCACAGCAAAGATGGTGTTCCCTTGTGCCCTGGAGGAAGCTAGTGATCTCGTTGCGGCCTGATAGGCACGTGACAGATCTCTGGAGGGTCTCTACTAAACTAGAATTGGGAAGGACAGGTAGGGGAGACAGACCAGGCTTTCCACTCTGTCACTATTACTTTGCTATATGAGGGTGTTGAACACCAGAGAGGATATTCTGATTTACTCCCTGGCTTACAGTTGCTGTGGCAACGGGAGAAATACAGGCCAAACCAAGCTGCATCTGCAATGTGGTGGTAATAGGGAGTTTGGGTTCCCATGTGTCTGTTTGTTTGTTTGTTTGTTCGGCTGTTTGCAGGAGCCACATGGTAAAAAAGCACCGTTGCAATGGAAAGGGAAAGGGGCCCTATTTGTTCGCAGACAAATATGCCCTCATCTCATGCAACAGCAAAACAGTCATATATACAGTAATAGTCACAGCACGTAGCCTGAGGAACACCAACAAATACATGTGTCCTGTTTTCCTACTACATACACAACTCTGGAGCTGCGGTCCCCAAGCTCCTCTCCCATTTTCCCAAGAAGCTGAACTTTTTATTTCATAGATACAAAGTTCCTATGCACCAAGTACTTTCTAGTAGGGCTCTCAAGTACAACTGAGCATCTCGGACCCACCAGCTTGTGTCAACAAAAGAATTTCCACTGCTGTCGGGTCCCCACATCCCACTTAGCCATGATGCTGAGGTGTCACAAACGCCCCATTGGTTGCTGAGCAAATACTCCTCCCTGCAAATACTCCTACAGCTCATCATAGTGACTAGTTCACCTCAAGGTAATCAACAAGACAAGTTCAGCCCTGACTCAACAGTCATATCCCCATTTGGGAGAGGTGGCCTCCATTCCCCAAATCAGAGTGAGCCCTCAGGTCACGTAAATTGGCCTGTTGCAGATGTCAAACTCCCACTGTGACACCACTGCCTTATGAGTCTGCCAGCAGAACTCTCACCCCAGGAAGAAAGCTTTACAACAGAGTTAAGTACAGCCTCTTTCCCTCCCTCTCCTCCTGCCTGCTGGGACTTGAGTATTCTCAACCTAAACTGTGGCCTTCGGAGAAATGTTTAATGTCCAGTGCATCCGAAGTACTGGCCCAGGAGATCTCCTTTGAGTCAAGTGAAAGGAAGGAGATTTTTCGGCTGCCCTTCACAGCTTCAGAGCTGCTCCCTAGGGAGCTGGAAGCATAGGATAGCCTTATAAAAAGATAAAGCTGCTATTCAGTCACATCATGACCTGTTCTTCCTTACCCCACAGCCCATAACATGCTGAGGTTAGCCAGGGTGCAGGGGAGAAATGGCAGAAATATGGTTTGGCTGCCCAGGCATAGAGGCTTTGGTGTTGCTGGAAATCAGAATCCTAATCAGCTTTGGGAGCCCTGCATTGCAACTGCTGCAAATTCCATGGTGCAGATAGACTGAATTTCCTCAATGCAGCAGGGCAAGGCCCTGTGAAGTGGGCACCTCTGTGGGATCAGTGTATATGAGACACTGCCAAATCAAGAGATGGTGTTGAAAGGGTGGAGATATCTGTAACCTGTTGGCTTCTGCTAGCTGTGACTTGAAGGACATTGAGGTAAAAAAGGAGGAGGAAAGAAAGGGGTTAAGATTGAGTTGGAAAACATGAGGTGATGGAGATGAGAGGCTCTGCAGGCATGAAAAGCTTCTCCAGAACATTGTGCAGAGAGATGTTCAGCTCAATCTCAATGAGAACAAGGCAGCTGCAGGGCATGTGTGGTGTCTGCATGTGTGCTACAGGAATGCTGTGAGTTTGCAGAGTGCCTGGCCACCCAGGGACCTGTGCATGCAGGAGAGGCGAGATGGGGTATAGATTTCCCCCTTTTGACTCCTGGCTGCCTTTTCTCCCATCATTCCTGGGAGTCCATCTGGCTTCACTATTTTTACACACATACAAAAAAAAAAAAAAAAGAAGAGAAGAGAAAATAAACACTTAATTTCTAACCTAATCAGCCCTTCTCTCACTAATTAGCACCCTCTGAGCACATCCACAGGCTGTGAGAGATACTCTAGGGCTGATAATGACCCCCAACCTGCAGTTGCATATGCTGAAGGGTCAGCAGAACCAAGAGGAAGACAGAGGGAGGCAGGGAGCAAAGTGACCTTTGTTATGTTTTTTCCCCCCTCAAATCTGAGATGCTGGAAGGGGAGATTTCTTTTTTTTTTTTTTTTTTGGCAGGATCCTTTGCGTGTATGTGTTTTTCTGTGAGAGTGAGTGTGTGTAGGCACGCATGTGTGCTGAGCAGGGGGGAAGCTGGAAAGGTTTGGAGGGAGGGGACTGGAACAAAATTCTGGCACTAAGCCCAAACCTGAAACACATGCCAATTTGTGCCTCTTGCTGGTGGTAATGAAGGGCTCCGTTCAGGACACGCGGGACACTAATTAAGGGGCTTCAAAGGCAGCTTTCTGCAGAATGCTCTCTAAAGGGGGGCTGAGGGGAGGAAGGAGCACAAGAAGAGGGTGTTCTCCACTCAATGGAAGACTTCTGGCTCCTAGTGCTGCTAGGGAAGGCACTTTTTCTCTCTCCGTGTCTCCCATAGCAACTCCTACCCATGAGAGTTAAGAAGGTGCAAGCATCTGGCAGCTCCAGGCAAGCCCTCAACAGCTAGCAGGCAAGACAGGCTACGGTACCGAGTGTGGTGTTGTGGGGAGGGGAAAGCTACCAATGGAAGTGGAAGCACATCATGCTGAAAAGAAGCAAAAGATAGACATAGGGCATGGCTGAAAGACAAAACAAAAAAGAGAAGAAGATTGAATGGGAGAGGCAAGGACTCTGTGTGATTTGTTTGCAAAGGTAGCACCTGTAGGAACAGGAGTTACCCTTAGTCTCCAGGGATTTGCAGGGAATACAACTCTGGATCGCCACAGATTGAAACACCATGGCTGAGTCTTGTCAGCTGCATTCCATGGAGTTATTTTTAATCAGACACTGGATGAGGCAAACTTTGTGAACAGGACAATAGGCAGGGCAGAGAAAGCGCCTTCAATGTGTCAGTCTGGGCACAGGGCTCTGGGCTCAGTTGGGCACCAAAACCAAACAAGCACTTTATGGGCACCCAAAGAGCTCTATCCCACTTCCAAGAGCCTTACAGACCTTGGCCCGACAACCTTTAAGCATTGCACATTCACTTATAGCTGTAGTGTTCCCATGTCAAAGTAAAGTAGCCAAGACACAGAATGAGTAATGTGACTCAGCCATGGCCACCAAAGAGAGTCTCAGCTCAGCTCTCCTGCTTCATACCTGATACCTTAACCACACACCTGCCCACCCTTCTTCCATAGGAATAAGCATGAAACAGCAGCTCTGGTTGAAAACAGGCCTGTGCTGAGATTGATTAAACGGGGACAGAGTGTGGGAGGAAAGAGAAGAATAAATTGGCAGAGAGAGCAACAGAGCGTTAGTGAGAGACAGGAAGAAAGGATGAGTGAGAAGGATGGTGAGGAAGAGAAAGAAGAGAATAGAGTGTTATCTACAGATTATGTTCACTGGCCCATGCATTGAACACAGAGGGAAAGTGAGGAAAAGAAAAGAGAGGTGATACAAGCACATGAGGAGAAGAAGTGGGAAGAGACTCACAAAGAGCAACAGAAGCAAGACGTCTTGAGATAGAAGAAGTGCTTCACTATTCCTGCATGACAGCATGTTTCCTGCCATCACTGATCACCCCACAAGCTGTCAGAGTGCCCTTAGCTGCTTTCTCCCCTTAGCTGTGTGTTTCAGCATGACACACAGGCCACCTGGACATGGCTACTTGGGAGTCTGGATCAATCCTGCCAAAGTGAGCCACAGCTACATAATTTTTAACCAAGGGGAAGCAGAAGACTAGCTGAATTTACCTTTCAGCAGTCTTCTAATGCTCCTCCACAACTATCCAAATCTGTAGTTTTTCTGACCTTTCTGCCCTCTCTTGTTCACTCTTCTCCTGTGCACCAAACCACACTTAACTGCTTATTCCAGATGACCTGCTCCATGTCTCCCGTGTTCAGCATCACCCCACCAAAAGCACAGCCACCTGCAGCCCAGAACAGCACAGCAAGGCTGTGAGTACTGCTGGAGTCAAAGAGCAAGGAGTCTTACCCTGAAAGAAGCAGCTGGGGTGAGACTGGCTGAGGTGTGACTCAGGCCAGTGACTGCCCAGGGCAAGAGGAGCAATGCAAGCCAATACTTAAAATCATCTCTTGGGCAAAAGCCTTCACATGCATATCTGACAATTCCATGTCTACTTACTTACTACTGCATAATTGCAAATCTAACTGTCCAGCCCAAGCTTTCTCTGAGAAGCAGTGGTTGGATTCCTAGGCAGACAGAGTCAAGAAGGTTTAGATGCAGAAACACATTATGGTGCTGGAATCAGCCCCAGAGCAGGTCTTGCAGCTGCCTGGGCTGAGGAACATCCTGGGGTTTGCTAGGATTTGCAGAGAAAAGAGATCAGCCTCATGTGGCTGCAAACACAGTCTCAGATGCAACTGCAAATCACAGCCTTCGAAGGGCTTAGGTCCATCACTGAATTTTATCTTGTGCAAGTGTAACAAGCCCAGAAGAGTCCAGACAAGTCCAGGACACTCACATGCCGTGCCTCCTTCCATCCCACAGACCACCAGACACTTCCCATGAGCTGCTAACAGCTGCTGAACCTTAACTAAGAAAGCCACAAAAAATGAGAGAACAGAGCTGATCACCAACTTCTTTTGACCATGGGGGAAATGGCTGTCAGGATTTTCATTTTTACTGAAAGATGCCAGCCTTAGTTTCCATGGAGAGAGGAAACAGAGATGCTCTCCAGCCTCCCCTTTCCTCCCTCAGTTCTTCTCCCTGCAATTCTTCTGTCCTGTGCAATCCAAATTGGACACTATGCCAAGGATAGATAAACAGGCAACTAGTGAATCACTCTTATTAAGTTTGAACTGATTACTTAAAAAAAAATTGAAAGAGAAGAAAAGAAAATCAAAGCTGGGATTACAGGCTTAGCAAGCATGAATGCATATTCAGCCTACACTGTTCTCTTTGTGGCTCTGTCACACCGGTAGACTGCTAAGAGAGTTATACCATTACTAACATGACAGCATTGTCCTAACCAGCCTGGATTAGAAATCCCAGTGGCTGTGTGGAGGGGAAAAGTCTCTTGGCAGTGGCATGCGCTTGGCCTCATGATGCCTTCCACTCGCAGCGTGCTGGCCAGGCAGGGAGAAGTATTCAATTATGAGACAGGCTCTGCCTTTTCCTAGGCCAGTTTTCTCTTATTGTCTGACTGTTTTCTCCCTGGCCAGTGATGCTTGAGAAGTCTGTCATGCAAGAGAAACTCAAGATGGTCTGGGAAATTCCTGAATCAGGCAGACTTCTCACAGTTGACCCCCTCCTCCTCACGAATACACAGTCTTCTCCAAGAAGAGACAGGCCGCTCAGTTTGCAGGTGGTGCGTATCTCCTGGATTTCCCCATTCCCTGCTGGGCTGGGAGCATCAGCCAGTTGTGGTTCCTTAGCATTTCTCTGGCCTAAAATCTTCCTACAGCCACACAGCTGAAACTGATTGCCCTCCTTACTTTAACTATTTAATCAGGACCCCACCAGTTTTTAAATACGGTAAAGACGTGTGTTTCTCTGATGCATTTCTCAAACATTTCCCGTTTCAAGTAATCCCCTTATAAACACCACTCAAAACATCATAGCAGCCAGACCATCAGCCACGTTCTCACCTGTATCTCTGGTGATGTTGTTGGGGGCTATATTCCCTCACTGGGACAGTGCTGTTGCAGCACGTCTATGAGCTGGCACAGACTGACCAAAAAAAGAAGCAGCTTGCAACAATGAAAGCATCATCCCAGCCAGGATGCAGAAAGAGGAAAGGTCATTGAGTAACTTGGTCTCTATTTGCCCTGGCAGCAGCCGGAATTTCTGCTGATGTTGACACCAGTGCTGAGGAACCAGATTTGGTACCACTGAGAGAAAATTAAATGGGTGCCATGTGAATTGGCTGTGTTAGTCCCTGGATCTTCAGAGAGGGAAGGAGGAGCTGGACTTGGAGTGAGAAAGGCAATGAGCTGAAAGAAGGAGAGAATTTGGTATGCAGTGCCTGGAGGGTGAAGGTCAGGACCAAGAGCAGCAGAAGGAGCTGCCCAGGACAGCTGTTCACCCAGATGGTCACTAGTCTGCAGCCTTCAGATCTTGCCTTAGCTCCAGCCCTGTGGCTGGTGCTTGTGGCTTCATCTCCCCACATCCCCGTTCTGCAGCCAGTAATGCCACTGGTGGGGCAGGCTCTGTACCACTGCAGGAACCGGGGCAGGGACCATTCCTCATTTATGGTACCTCAGTACTAGTTCATCTGTCTGAGCCCAAAGAGACAAGGGAATAAACAAATTCTTTTTTTCCAGAGCGGCCCCTGGGCTAGGCTACAATATTTTATGGCCCATTTCTTAGCCTATTTGCATTTTGTATTTTTATTTCAACTGCTGTTTGTTTCCAGGCATTTGGGATGCCTAATGATTTTCAAAGCATGGTTTATTTTAATCCCTCTAATTTATTAATACATTGGTCGGCCTTGAAGTGCTTGGGAAAGAAGAGTAAGGAAGTTGTAACCAGTGCTTTGAATAAAGCATCAAACTGTCATATGATCACATCAAAGAAAGAGCAAGCAGCTCACTTTGTTGGCTACATCATGATACAGTCTTAGGGGTCCTCCGACTTGGTGTCAAGTTTCCTCATATATGTCACCCTGCAACACTACCAGGCTCACCAACTCCAAGGATGAAATAAAAAATAGCAATGCCCAGAGGCAGCTTCCCATGAAAAGTCTGCCCTTTCTCACCTTTTCACATGTTGTGAGAATGTAACATGCCACTGTGGTACAGATAATATAAACCACACTGACATCCAGGTGGATTTGCTGGCAATGTTGTAATCTTCCAATAAATCAAAGGAGTGCTTGGTTTCCACCCCCCACCCTCTTCAGCCCAGTGCTCCATCATGAGAATACAGTTTCACACATAGCACAGTCCCTGAAAAAACAGTGAGCATAAATGCTGCTAATCATGCAAATGAGAGGGCTTTGAATCTCTGCTAGTCAGTCCCAATAGGAAAATGTCAAATTTCCTCAGCACCAGAAAGCAACTAACAGGTCCTAAAAATCCTAGAGGCTGCCCTCAAATAACTTTTCCTTTCTCCAGAAAAGCGAAGAGCACACCCTGTCATGAGTGTGCATGAACCTGCCCTTATCTAAGTCAAGGCCTGAGGACCAGTTTCTTACAGCTGAAAAGCCTGTGTGATCTCAGTGGTACCACTGGCCTGAAGCATACCTTTCTTCCATCTCATGCCTGCTAAGAATGCTCAGAGCAACACAAGTTGCCTTACCCATTGCTTATTGCTGCTGCTGTGGTGTCAGCAATGAACAAGTTAGCCATGGACCTGCACTGGCCAGGGACACGCTACTTGCAGAAAGCAGAAGCCTCTCTCACTTCTGTGGCAGCAGGGTTTCCTGCAAGTGTTCATCTTGTGCTAAAGGGCTGAGGTGATTCCACAAACAGCTGTGTGAAAGCAGCCTGAAGTTGCTGCTGGTTGTCATGATGAGTTAGTTGTGCTAGATGTCCTCCAGAAGCACGGTTCTGCCTAGGGATAGACAATGACTACTCTTTACAGGGGATGAACACATCCTGCCTGAAAGAGTTTGTTACAACAGCCAGCATGGTGTCTATGTTCTCCTTGCATTGGTGGACAGACTGACAGAAACAGAGGTGTCTCAAGAAAGATGACAGTGGGATAGAAAAACTTCCACCCAGGATGCAGGAAGGACAAAAAAGTTCTTTTCAGTGCCAGTTACAAAGCCGTTTCTGTGGCACCCTTGGCTGAGATACACAGGCTCATCTGTGCTGATGCAACCTAGGCAGAAGTGAACCTCAGGCTCGCTGTGTGCCCATCTGAAGATGCAATACATTTGCTGGGCAAGTACATCCTCAGCAGCACCAGGTCAGACACCTTGTTGTAATAAGCAGTCACAGCAATAGTTTCACTTCCTCGCTGACTACAGATTAGGCCTGCATCTCCAGGTGTAGCTCCAGCTCCTGCCCAGACATCACTGCTGATCTCTCACTATGTTGTTGCCTTGTACCCAATCACCATATTAATATTTTTTGCTTCCAAATCCTGTGCTTTACTTAAAGAAAACCCAACCCTCTTCTCTCCAAGATGCATCTCCCAGCTGATCAATGGGAGCCCAGAGAAAACAGCTGCCTGCCACAATGCCCGCTTGCTCCCTACCACTTTGTTGGGTACCAGCCTTCCAAAAAACCATCCCCTCCCCTATCTTCCCTCCCTGACTCCCTGCTCTTCCACCACCTTCTGTCAGCACAAGTGGAGGCAGTGAGACTGCTCACTCTCCTCCGTAGCTGTTTCCTTTCTCTCATCTCCTCCTACTCCTTTCTGGACCACCTGATGACATCTACTCACTCACTGGAAGGGACATCAAACATCATGTCTGCCCTGCCCCTGGTATTTAATACCCAATACCTAGTTCTGAGGGCACCATCAATCACTCCAGCAGCCTTTCTCTCCCACTCCAGATGCAACAGGCAGACATCGTGCTGTGTGTGATGAAAAGGGATGGTATGAATCTCAGCTCTCTGCTGCATGTTGTGGACAGGGCATTTTCTTCAAAGCAAGGGTAACTGCCCTTGGCTTGCTTGTGAACACATAGTTGATGAAGTCAGGTTATTACCTCTCTGCCCTGGCAAGGCATCTTGCTCCCTCTCCTACTCATCTACCCTGGGGAAGGGAACTCCCTGCTTTAGCAAAGCCTGATCTCCCAGCCAGCTCTCCTAGACTGAAGAGGAGATAAAGATCTTTGAAGCAGATTTGAATTGAGTCCTCAGCTTGACGGTGTCCCACTTAAGGAGAAAGCCAGGGTGAATTAACCCTGATCTCTGCTCTCAACAAGATGCACCAACAAGTGATGAGGATTTTGGAGAGAAATAAAACAAGGGACACCAGAAAATCAGCTCTCAGAGCCCTCCTGAGAGGGGCATAATCAGCTCATGTACTTAAGGCCAAAACCCTTCTCACTCTCCCTGCAGGTCTCTTGGTGTCTTTTCTTCTATTGCCTCTATCACATCTCAGCAAAGACCACAGACTTAGCAACTGAGCCCTGGAAGGGAAGTTCAAGAAAGGGCAGACCCTCCAGGATCATGCTTTTCTTATTTAACAGCACAGGCAAGGGCCATCTGGCCCCAGGATGCTTTATCCAGTAGTGACACCCACTGAGGCCTGGGAAAAAGGAGCAGAACTTGGTCAACATACAGTGGTGGCTCCCCATGTTATTCTCCCAGACAAGTTGAACCTGCTAGATTTTGTGAATTGGATCTGTTTCCTACGAATTTGCTAAACCTCACAAAATTCTTCCATAAGGATCTTGCCTAGTCTCCCCTTTAACTGCACTTTATAGTTACACTTCATAGCTACCTCCCACGTGCATTTCTTGTGGGAAGGGAAAGGGCAGTAAATCCATATAGGTAAAGCCTGTTCTTCAGTCCTTCCAGAGCAGTGTGAAAGGACAGAGCACACTGGGAAAGGCCAGCACTTTGGGGAGTCATATGGGTCTTTTAGTAAAAGCATGTCAGCTGAACTGGGGAGGCTGTCACTGTGTCCTCTCGTGTTCAATGTGTCTTTAAAACTGGCTAGTGCAAAGATCCCATTGTGAGAGTTCATGAGTGACATGACTTGCAGTGGGCCCTGGGGCTTGTTCCCAGCTTGTGAGCCGACCCCAGAGGGTGTGCACATGTGTGCTGCCTGGCTGTCAGAATGCGTGTCCACTGGAAAACTCTCTATCTAAACTAGCTGACAGCTGCTCTCCTGAGCTTCCTGGACACCAATAATGTTTTCCCTTTTCTAATCTCCCTGATGTAAATCCATTCACAACGAGTGCCTAGAGACTTTTAATTCCATTGGCATTAAACTCACTAAAACCTCTATTACCAAAAGCTTTTAGGATTTTCCCCAGAATCTACAAGTCAGGTTCATAACATGACAGAACTCCACCTCTCTAGGGTGTCTGAGAAATTAATTTATGCTCTCTAAATGCCAGGATCGCTGACCAGGCATTCAAAGTATCCCCCTTCCTGTCTCTAAGCTCCAGTGACTGATATGACATGGCTATTCCCAGGTGCTGAACTGTCTTCAGAAACATCCATAACAGTGTGAGAAGAGCCCCCACCCTGTAACAGACAAGAGCAGATCATCTGCCGCAGCAGAGCTATACCAGAGGTTCACAGATGTTGTATTAAGTGTGGAAATTGTCTGCTGCAGTGGTTTCTTGCTGCATGCGCAGAGCACAGTGGCAGACTGATGCTCGCTACTACCATAAGAAGTGACAAGCTAGTATGGTCACATCGCAGCACTACAAACAGCTAGATACTGTAAAAGCACAGGGAATATCCAGCTACACCTCAGTAGAGAAGGTGGCTGGATGCTGAGACAAGTTGAAGATGGTGGTGGTGGAGGGGGGAAGACAGCTGTGAGTCAGTGAACGAGGTTTCTAAATGCTATAATACTCCAGAGATGATGCATTTATCCTTTGGCCCTGGAGGTTCATTGGTTGCTGTAATAGAGCAGAGAGATGCAATCATCTTCCAGTCCCAGAGGTCTTTTTAGGTGCTATAATAGAGTAGTGGTGATCAAGCCGTCTCCAAAGCCTTGGGGTTGCTGGCATGCAGCAGAGGTGACGTCAGCATCTCTCAACCCCTGCAGTCCAGAGTTCCTGGATTCCAGGAGAGGTGCTGGAGGTGTCACTTCCACCCCAGAGGTTCACAGGGGCTGTGATGATGTCAGCTTTGAGACACTGTCAAAAGTTTCCTCTGACCATACAGGAGCTTTTAACCCCATGGAAAGGTGTGATATTGACCCCAGGTGTCTCAGCACTGGGACATGAGCCTGGCTGCTCCCACTCCAGCTGCAGTAGATGCAGCTCCAAGCTACCTACCAAAACTGAACACAGCTCTAAGAACGTAAGAGAGCTTAGAGATCCAGCAAAAAGCAATATGCGGAGATGATCCTCAGTGGTTGTTTTCCTGGCTTAAAATCATTCCCCTGCACAAGGAGTCACTCTACTTGCACCTCGTGGGCTGCCCAGGAAGGAGACATGCTTATGAGAAGTCTGAAATTTGTGTGCGCCACACACAGATAGCTAGAAATCAAACTATGTGAATGGGCTTAGTTAGGCAAGCTGTTCATAACTTCAGCACCCTATACCATTCAGTTAAAAACTCCTGAGAACTGGACCATGCTCCTTGGTAGGGAAAACTGTAGAATGGGGAGGAGGTGTTTATAGACTCAGCTTCTTACACGGAAGAGAGGAGGAAATAATCAGACAAGTATTCAGAATTTCTATAGGCTCAGGGATTTCTCTTCTCCCTTCAGACCCAGTAGATTTTTAATTCTGGGCGCTAGCTTGGCCTGGCAAATAGAAAGGCTGCAATACACTCTTATCCTGGTGCTGATTCCTGTATCCATAGCTCAGGCAGGAGGTGGAAGCATGGGCAATCTCGCAAATGTCTGGGAACTTTCTAGGTTTGGTTTCTGATCTCAGTCAATTTCAAGAGTTTAGGTGGTTTTGTACTTTTTGTGTGTGTGCGTGTCTGTTGTTTAGTTTTCACTGGAACCAAGTTCAAACAAAGAGGCTGAAAACTCTGCTTCTTACTACTGACTTTGACATGATTATGCCAGTTTATGTTAGCAGAGAATCTGACCCCATTTTTCCCTGAGCTTGAGGATGTTCCTGAACACGTGTGATGCTAGGAGGAGCTGGGACATGAACAAACTTTCACTGCTTATGTCCCAGCAGGTGTTATTATGGTAAGAGGAATGCTGGGGAACTACCATTCCAGATTTGGGATATCACAGAATCACTAGTTTGGAAAAGACGCACAGGATAATTGAGTCCAACCATTCCTATCAAACACTAAACCATGCCCCTCAGCATCTCATCCACCCATCCCTTTAATGCCTCCAGGGAAGGTGACTCAACCACCTCCCTGGGCAGCCTGTTCCAGTGCAAAATGACCCTTTCTGTGAATTTTTTTTTTCTGATGTCAAGCCTGAACCTCCCGTGGCGGAGCTTGAGGCCATTCCCTCTTGTCCTGTCCCCTGTCACTCAGGAGAAGTGGCCAGCTCCCTCCTTGCACATTCTCCTGGGTGGAAAACTGGTTGGATGACTGAGCCCAGAGAGTGGTGCTTAATGGTGTTAAATCCAGCTGGAGGCCAGTGACAAGTGGGGTTCCCCAGGGCTCTGTGCTGGGTCCAGTCCTGTTCAATGTCTTTATCAATGACCTGGATGAAGGCATCAAGTGCACCCTTAGCAAGTTTGCAGATGACACTAAGCTGGGTGGAAGTGTGGATCTGCTGGAGGGTAGGGAGGCTCTGCAAAGGGATCTGAACAGGCTGGACCGATGGGCTGAGACCAACGGCATGAGGTTTAACAAGGCCAAGTGCAGAGTCCTGCACATGGGGCACAACAGCCCTGCGCAGAGCTACAGACTAGGAGAAGTCTGTCTAGAAAGCTGCCTGGAAGAGAAGGACCTGGGGGTGTTGGTTGACAGTGACTGAACATGAGCCAGCAGTGTGCCCAGGTGGCCAAGAAGGCCAATGGCATCCTGGCTTGTATCAGGAACGGCGTGACCAGCAGGTCCAGGGAGGTTATTCTCCCCCTGTACTCGGCACTGGTGAGACCGCACCTCGAGTACTGTGTTCAGTTCTGGGCCCCTCACCACAAGAGGGATGTTGAGGCTCTGGAGTGAGTCCAGAGAAGAGCAACGAAGCTGGTAAAGGGGCTGGAGAACAGGCCTTATGAGGAGCGGCTGAGAGAGCTGGAGTTGTTTAGCCTGGAGAAGAGGAGGATGAGAGGAAACCTCATTGCTCTCTATAACTATCTGAGGGGAGGTTTTGGAGAGGAGGGTGCTGGCCTCTTCTCCCAAGTGACAGGGGACAGGATGAGAAGGAATGGCCACAAGCTCCACCAGGGGAGATTTGGGCAGGACATTAGGAAAAAAATTTTCACTGAAAGGGTCACTGGGCACTGGAACAGGCTACCCTGGGAGGTGGTTGATTCACCTTCCCTGGAGGTGTTTAAGGGACAGGTGGACAAGGTGCTGAGGGGCATGGTTTAGTGTTTGATAGGAATGTTTGGACTCGATGATCCGGTGGGTCTCTTCCAACCTGGTTATTCTATGATTCTCTCCACAACCTCCTTTCAGGTAGTTGTAGAGAATAATAAGGTCTCCTCTCAGCCTCTTCTTCTTCAGGCTTAAAGAACCCCAGCTCCCTCAGCTGCTCCTTGTAAGATTTGTTTTCCAGCCCCTTCACCAGCTTTGTTGCTCTTCTCTGGACTCGTATTTGAGGTGTGGTCTCACCAGTGCCGAGTACAGAGGGAGAATAACCTCCCTGGACTTGCTGGCCACACCGTTTCTGATACAAGCCACGTTGACCCTCACAAAAGACATAAACACATTTTTGGAGCAAAAATGTGGGGAAAACTCAAAGCAGATAGGTGAGAGACAATGTGGTCCTATCTTCATTTTCTTATTGGCCTGACCTAAAGGTTCAGGCTTCAAAATCGGGCTCATCCTTATTTAAAGCTCATTTATGTGGTTTTGCTCTCCACAAAAATATACAAGCCCACTAGGAACCTTTCTAAATTCTTGGACCTGACAAAATCTGATAACTTAAGAGCTCTGTGGTCCAACTGAGTGAAGCTGAATCTCATGCGTTTAATTTTACTGTGCATTCCCTCACTCCTGTGTGGATGAGGAAAGGAACAACAGATGTATTCATAAGTCTCATAGTTTTATTTCCTTCCAACATCCACTTCAAGTCCAGCGACAGTGGCAACCCCTGTCTCCTCCATCTCTTCACTTCGGGTGTTCTCAGGGTTTTTCTCTTAACCTTAGAGCCCCTTCAGTTTCCAGCATTCCTCAGAAACAGCTTGACCCTAGTTTGGTGTGCAATTCCAAATGAGGCAGCATCACAGGTGTACGGAGAGCCTTGCATCTCTTCCAGAGTACTCTACCTTGGCAGCCAGTCTGCTACTTTTCCTGCTCAAGGGCAGCACATCACAGGGCAGAGCTCTGCAAAGAGGTAACAACCACCCAGACTCTCATTTGGCTGACACCCTTCACTGGGGACCTTTGAGGGTATCTAAAAAGTGGAAAGCTTACCCTGCAGCACAAA
Source organism: Clamator glandarius (assembly GCA_033459285.1). Classification (NCBI taxonomy): domain Eukaryota; kingdom Metazoa; phylum Chordata; class Aves; order Cuculiformes; family Cuculidae; genus Clamator; species Clamator glandarius. The sequence goes on from JAUNZM010001251.1 coordinate 1,476,536, forward strand.
TTACTTTTGAAAGTATCAACACCGAGTATTGTTTGCTGGAGCACAGTGTATTAATTTAACTTAGCACCATTTCCCCCAGCCTGTTCTGGCTACAACCAATTTAATAACTTTGTCTCATCTGCAAATGTTCATGCAGCATATCTTTCCTTCCACCTTTCCAAGTCATTAAACAATACAGTAAATCACACGGGATTTAGGTGAGAACCTGAAGGCCACATTAACCTTTTGCCATAGTGAAACTTGACTGTTTAATCCCCTCATTCTTTCAGTCTTCTACTCAGTTTTTGATCTATGTCAATATTTTGTCTCTCACTGACTACTTAGCTTCTTTAGTAGCTCTTGTGCAGGATCTTTCAAAAGCCTTTTCGAAGTCTAAATACATTATATCAATTGCTTCTCCTTTATCCACTGCTTTATTGACACATTCAAAGAGTTGTAGGAGATTAGCAAGATGCAGTTTGCCTCTGCTGAACCCATGCTCGTTAGGCCCTATCAGACCACAATCTTCCAGATGTCTTCAAGCATTGCTTTTTAATTATCACTCCCACCAGTTTACCAGCTACAGATGGAAAGCTTACTGATCTTTAATTCCCCCGATCATCACTGGAGCCTTTTTTTAAATATAGGTACAACATTTGGTCTTCTCCAATTCCCCGAATCAGTAGCTTTTTTTTTTTTTTTATCACTAGAGATTGCATATTTTTGTTAGCAGCTCAATCACTTAAGCTCCTTCTAAAGTCTCAGATTTAACCATCTGGACTTGATAACTTATTGTTTGGGAAAAGGCAGGGAGATTTTTTGTTTTTTTCAGCAAGTTTTTTATTTTTTATTATTGGCTTTGTCCCAACACCCATTACTCAACAAGCATGGTTTCCAACAGTTCCACATCTAAGCAGATATGGGATAAGTATCGCACAAACACCGTTGGTAGGGACAACTGATGTAAAAGAAATCATAAGAGAATTCAGCGCCCCAGCAACATCCTAAAAATGGAGATACTGAGTCACTTTAAACACAGGAGGTAACTGGAATTGATCAATGTGAGTTTTCTTGGATAAATTCCACCCTGTTCTGACTGACCAGGCTAGTTTTGCTCATTTGTTTGGTTCTCCTGATAAATAGTGTTTTCCATCTTGTCCCCAGAAGATTCAGGGCACAAACAGAGCTAGCTTGATTACATACAGCCTAAGGTGCACTAAAAGAAAAGTGACCTCCATGGCAGGGGGTGCATGAACCTGGGAGGAGAATAAACCCGGCAAGGATGAAATGAAGTAAATCAGAAAGTAAGCAGAACAATTCTGGGCTGTTAGCTCCATTGATTGCCTTTCAACTGAATCAGCCTCGAGACATGAAATGCTATGGGAAATTCTGGGGAACTCAAATAAGTAGTCCCATTATGTTAGTGTTTCTCTCTTTGTGCCAGGCTAGTTCTTGATAGCTCTCACCATGCTGGCTGGCTTTAAAAGGCACGGAAGTTCAGATCAGGGCACAGCCTGATGGTCCTGATATGCCACTGACTTCAAGCCACGTGGCCCACTGGTCTTAGAATAGGTGGACAGCGAGGAAATTCAGGATGGGCAAGAAGCATCCACAGGTTTCTGCCACAGGTAAACCACAGCGAACACATGACTGGCTTTGGGGTGCATATTCAGCTGCAAGCCTGTCTGCAAGCCAACACTGGCATTCCAGCTGCTGGAAACCTTCTGCAAACTGCCACACTCACACCAAAAAATGACACTCAGAATATTTGTTCTTTGGGTTTTTTTGATAATGGGATGGCCTACATGGCACTGGGATTATAGGTGTCAGATGGGAGCCACCTTTCTCAGAGGAGGGTCTTTGCCCATGGGCTTGCACGGCTTGTAGACAGGGCTTTAAACTAGATGAGAATGTAGCCCCACTGATGGTTGGGAATTGTGACCTCATTTCAACAGACAAGGAGAAGGCAGAGGTACTTAACAACTGGGTTTTGCCTCAGTCTTCACTGATAAATGCTCTCCTCATCCCTGCTGGTTCATGGGACAGAAAGATGGTGACCAGGGGGGTAAACCCCCTCCCACAGTAGAGGGGGACCAGGTTCGTGATCACCTGAGGAATCTGAACATTTATAAGTCTATGGGACCTAATAAGATGCATCACAGAGCCCTGAGGGAATTGGCAGATGTGGTTGCCAAGCCACTCTCCATGATATCTGAAAAGTCATGGCAATCAGGAGAAGTCCCTGGTGACTGGAAGAAGGGTCATGTTGTGCCCATTTTTAAAAAGGGTAGAAAAGATGACCCTGGGAACTATCGACCTGTCAGCCTCACCTCTGTGCCTGGGAAGATCATGGAACAGATGCTCTTAGTAGACATGCTAAAGCACACGGATGACAGGGAGGTGATTAACAGCAGCCAGCACGGCTTCACCAGGGGCAAGTCCTGCCTGACCAACCTAGCAGCTTTCTATGATGGGGTAACCACAGCAGTGGACATGTGTAAACCAACAGATGCGATCTTCTAGACTTCTGTAAAGCCTTTGCCATGGTCCCCCACAACATCCTTCTCTCTAAATTGGAAAGATATGGATTTGATGTGTGGACAGTACAGTGGATAAGAAACTGGCTGCATGGTTGTATTCAAAGAGTAGTGGTTAATGGCTCAAGGTCCCGATGGAGATCAGTGACAAGTGGTATCCCTCAGGGGTCTGTACTGAGACCAGTGCTGTTTAATATCTTCATCAATGATATTGACAGCAAGACTGAATGCACCCTCAGCAAGTTTGCAGATGACACCAAGCTGAGTGGTGCAGTTGTCACACCAGAATGACGGGATGCCATCCAGAAGGACCTAGAAAGGCTGGAGAGGCGGGCCTGTGAGAATCTCATGAGGTTCAACAAGGCCAAGTGCACAGTCCTACACCTGGGTCAGCTCAATCCCTGATTTCAGTACACGATGGGGGATGTTGTGATTGAGAACAGCCCTGTGGATGAGAAGCTCGACATAAGCCGGTAATGTGCACTCGCAGCCCAGAAGGCCAACTGTAGCCTGGGCTGCACGAAAAGAAGCGTGGCCAGTATATTGAGGGAGATGACTCTGCCCCTCTATTCCTCTCTTGTGAGATCTCACCTGGAATATTGTGTCCAGTTCTGGAATCCTCAACATGAGAACCATATGGAACTGTTGGAATGAGTCCAGAGGAGGGCTACAAAGATGATCAGAGGGCTGGAGCACCTTCCCCATGAGGACAGGCTAAGAGAGCTGGGCTTGTTCAGCCTGGAGAAGAGAAGGCTCCGAAGAGACCTCATCGCAACTTACCAGTACCTGAAAGGGGCTACAGGAAAGCTGGGAAGGGACTGTTCAGAAAGGCTTGTAGTGATAGGACTAGGGGCATGAGTGGAGAGGGGCAGATTTAGGCTAAACATAAGGTAGACTTTCTTCACCATGAGAGTGGTGAGGCACTGGCACAGGTTGCCCAGGGAAGCTGTGGCTGCCCCATCCCTGGAGGTGTTCAGGGCCAGGTTGGATGGGGCCTTGGGCAGCCTGGTCTGGTGGGATCTCCCTGCCCATAGCAGGGGGGTTGGAACTAGATGATCTTTAAGGTCCCTTCCAACCCAAACTGTTCTATGATTCTATGATCTGTATGAAATCTACAGGACCAGGAGGACAGAGGACATGGGGAGAGGTTTCTCAGCTGTGCTCCCTCCTCCATATTGGAAGCAGAGGAACATGCACAGGAGATGACAAGTCAGAGCAGGAAAAGGGAATATCAGGCAGTTTTTTCCCATGTGTTAAGTAGATGAGGAGTCCCCTGTACAGAGCTGGTCTTCCTGCCACAGCTTTTCAGGCAACATCTGTGCCCAGTAGAAATACAGTTACTTCTCTTAAGTAACAAGTGACAAGATGAAGGAAGTTGCACCAGGGGAGGTTTAGACTGGATATTAGGAGAAACTTCTTTACTGAAAGAGTGGCGAAGCATTGAAACAGGCTGCTCAGGGAAGTCGTGGAGTCTCAGTCACTGGAGGTGTTCATAAAAAAGTGTAGATGTGGCACTGTTTAGGGCATGGTTTAGTAGGTATATTGGTATCATGTTGATGGTTGGACTTGATGATTTTAGAGGCCTTTTCCAACCTTTTTCTATTCTATGGACAGGTCAAACTCTAGCCTACAATATTTATATAGGACTTCCACATCACACCGTCACCACAGAGACATGCTGCCCTCTTCCTGCCTCACTCTCCAGCTGCCTCTTTCTTTCCTTCTTCTGCCTTTTTTCTCTCAGGTCTTCCTTCCTTCTAAGTGTCTCCTTCTACGTCATAACCAAAGTGCTTCACAATTCTCTTTCCCACCACAACATCTCCCTCCACTGCCTGCAGGCCTCTACCTCTGAGAAACGAGGCAGGGCTCACACTTGATGGAACACAGCAAGAATGAGACAGCGCAGGAGCACAGGAGAGGAAGAGGTCTTCTTCATCCCCCAAGTTAGCCCAACACAACTGCCCAGACTGTGACCTGGTCCCACACACCAGAAACAACCCTGTTACAGGCACTGGCACTGGCTGGAATTAAGCAACACAGACACCCACACACATGCTGTGCTGCTGCATGCAGGCTAAGCCAGGCAGGAAGGCAGCACAAATCACATCCAGCTGCTCTTCTAGCAAGGCTTTTACTCCTCTCCCTCTCCTCCCATGCACAGGTCTGTCATGCGTGTGGATCATGGGGCTATCTGTGGCTATTCAGCAGTAGCTGTGCAGAGGGTGCAGGGGAGAGGTGAAGTGGTGGGGGCCAGGGCTGGCCAGATGCCAGTCATAGCCTGTACCAGGGTCTCCTGTGCTCCCCTGACACACACGCAGACACATGGTGTGGCTGTTTGGGGAGGCCCAGCCAAGAAGCCTACTCTCCGCTGCTGAATCCCCACTCTGTTTCCCGAGTGACAAGCCACAAACTCCCTTTCTCTCCCAAACAAACAGAGGCTTGAGTGAATCACTGCTTCAGCCCTGGCACACAGCCCCCGAGTCATTACAAATTCCCCTCCAGCATCCAGCCCCCTGCGAAGGTCAGCAGGCAGCCATGCCTGGAGAGAGTCTGCAGGCTGTACCTCCCTTTACCCACAGCATCCCTCTGCACAGCCTGAAGCACTGTACAAATGGCAAGCATGCTTTAAAATCCCCCTCACCCATCCTCTTCCTCACCACCAGTGTTTGTGGCTGCCGCTTGCTCCACATAAAGTTATGGGAAACTGAGGCACATCATGGTGATCAGCGGGAATCATAGAATCATAGAATCTCCAGGTTGGAAAAGACCCACCAGATCATTAAGTCCAACCATTCCTACCAATCACTAAACCATGCCCCTCAGCGCCTCATCCACCTGTCCCTTAAATACCTCCAGGGTAGGTGACTCAACCACCTCCTTGGGCAGCCTGTTCCAGTGTCCAATGACACTTTCAGTGAAAAAATTTTTCCTAATGTCTCCTGGAGGAGCTCGAGGCCATTCCCTCTCGTCCTGTCCCCTGTCACTTGGGAGAATTGGCCAGCACCCTCCTCTCTACAAGTTCCTTTCAGGTAGTTGTAGAGAGCAATGATGTCTCCCCTCAGACTCCTCTTCTCCAGGCTAAACAACCCCAGCTCTCTCAAGCCTTGCTGAACCTCACTGGAATTAAGATTCAGGCATCCTTATCATCAAAGTTTTGTAGGCAGCATCATTTCTTGTCTTCAACTCCCAAAAGCTCATCTTGCTGGGCTTTAAAGTAAATCTGGCAAGTGTCCACACACAAGCATGAGGTAAACCACTCCTTGCCACCTTCCTGCCTTTCTCCCTCATCCCCCAGACAGTACATCCCTCAGCAAGACAAGCATCTGACTGACAGATCTGCAAAAAGTCCCTGCAACATAACAGGTTTGTGTTTACACTTGTTCCCAAGTGAGCACCTGCCTCAGGTGGACCTGTCTGAGCTCCCACTCATGGTGCAAACCAATTTTCTGTCAACGTGGTCCTGTGAGGAATGATAACACCTCTCCTGGGCCCTGTGCACTGACCAAGGGGCAATGGAGTCATCAGGGCTGGAGAGCAGCATCCTCCTGCTGAGACATTTCCCCCTCCTTCCTCTTTGGTGAAATGTCTGCCCTTCTGCCAGCTGGCGTCGTACTCTTATCCCCACATACACTTTCCACGGCAGTGGGTAAGACGTGCTTCTAAAGCCCATGGGGAGAGCCAGGCAGAGATGTGACCACCAGCCAGAGGACATAATTGTCTCTCTAGGATCTCCCTGGACCTAGAGTGGTTGCAGGAGAAATGCAGCTATAGGGAGTAGGGTTTCTGCCTTGCTGTGCACCACTTCTCAAGACACCCAGTAGGTAAGAGCTGCTGTAACTCCTGAGAGGGGAAGGCAGCTGCCTAGTGTGGAACATGGCTTGCTCCCAGATAAGACTGTAATTCAACCCTCTTTCAAATAGGCTTGCCCGACAGGAGGGATTGAACCAGGGTGGCTGCGGCATGCAATTGCATCTGCCAAATTAGCCAGAATACACACAATCTGGAGAGCGTGCCAGATGTGGAAGGACAAACAACACTCGAGCCAACATCAAGCTAGAATGGTACAGACAGATAATACCCAATGCAACATAAACCTTGCCAGTATAGAGTTAAGCCAACATTGTTTTCTAAACAAATCCAAAGCAGCAGAGTGAATTCATACAGGATCGGCATTTTCAACCATGGAGCCACAACAATTTTGACCCAGTGCAAAGCTCCCTAGAGCTGGATTTATTGTCTTGTCCACCCTGAGCCAGTGCCAAAGCCATGTCCTGAGAGGGATTTAACCAATGCCAAATGACTTCAGAGGCTCCATCCAGGAGAAGCTTGCTTTCTGCAAACTCCCTAATAACAAACCAAGTGCAACTGCATGGTCACACTCCCTGCCAGGCCCTGGCCAAGAGGAATAGTGACACATCAACAACGCTACAGTCACTCTGTCACCCGCAACACACAAACATTGAAGGGTGTGAACCACAGAGGAAAAGATCACTTCACAGAATTGTCAGCTGGCAGCAGTATCCAGAAATTATCCTGCCAGGGAACATCAACCCTTCCCGAGGCTACCCCAGCACTGTTCCTGCCCAGCACCGCATATGCCGTGGGGTCATGAGGGATGAGAAGTGTTAGAGAGGGAGTCAGGAAGAGCTGCTGCTGAAGGAGGGAAAAGCAGGGCTCAGGTTTACCCCAAAAGAGAAAGAGAAACAGCTGGCACCACCAGGCAGAAGTTGAAAGCAACAGTTTGCATGGGTGGAGGGGGAGGTGTTGGAGCAGCTGGAGAAAGGAGCTCTGGAGAAGGCTGACAGCAAGGTCCCTCAGTGGCAGCAGGGGTATGCACTAGAAGATGCACCCTCCTTGCCAGCAGCTCATTGATTTAGGGTCTTATTCTGGGGAAAGAAACTTCCAGGAATATTCATGCTACTTAAGGGATGTCTGGGCCTGCCCAGGTAATGAGAGGAATAGCTGCTCTCTGCTCCTCTTCCATCCCCACACAGCAGCAAGTCCAACAGCACAGGACACAGCATGGAAATAGTGCAGCTGATCTTCCTGCCTTCCTTGCAGAGGAGCTGGGCAAGGGGGCACCAAGGGCAGTCCCAGGCAGCAGGAGGCCCTTTCAGGTGCTCCCAAGAGCTTTCCACCCCAAAATGGGTCAGGCTTAGCACAGAGACCCTTCACTGCCTGTGCAGGGCACGCAGCGTTCCCAGCTTATGAAACGCATTGTCTCCAGCAGGAAAACATCCCTTCAAGCTGGGCAGAAACACCAGGGGACAGCAGATAAGCAGTGACAAAGAGCATTCCCATCACCTCAAAAGGCTGTGCCAGTTGAGCTGGGTATTCAGAGAAGGTACCCGGCTAGGAAATGGAGGGCAGCATGCTCCCCAGGGAATCAGGATGCCCAAAATATCCATAAAGTGAGGAGAGAGGGGGAACCCCCTCATGCATACCCCACTCCCAGAAGAGTGATGCTCACTCCTGCTCTGCTGCATCCCTGAGGGTACCCAGGCCAGGGCCATGGAATCCAGCCTGATGCTCCATTACAGTGGCGTGAGCCCAGCTGCCTCTTCTCCTGAGAAAGAGGGGAGGGAAAGGAAAATCCCATAGGGGTAAGAGCAGACAGGTGTGTGCCAACAGAGGGATGAGAAAGGAAGGAACACTCTCGGGACTGCGTACAGGGGACCCACAGCACTTCCCCCTGCTGCCCTGCAAACAATCCCTCTCTGCACACACATGCAGAGCTGCAAGGAAAAGGGGTTGGAGGAGAGGGAGCAATTCTCCATTAGCAGGGGAGAGGGCCTGATGAAAGCCTAGATTTCATTCACAGCATAACAGAAACCCCCGTCTTTCCCCTCCCTCGCACCTCTGGGGAGCAAGTGAAGAGAGGGAGGGAGGGATGGAGAGAGGCGCACAGACATAGGTGCCCAGGTTGGCTTACCTCGCAGTGCCTGTGCTGCGGGCGCCCGAGAGTGCGGGAGGTAAATCCAGTGCTCCACTCTCCTCGGCGAGTGCTTGGAAAGGCCTCTCTTCAGTCACATTAAGGAGTGGCCTGTGAGTAGGTGCTCCAGCTCACAGCTCGATCGAAGCTGCCATGGATTCATTGCGAACGACTTTGCCTTCTGTGAGGAGAGGAGGAAAGGGGAGGGAAAAAAAAATCACCAGCTTAAGATTTGGAGGGTAGATTCACTTCTTTCTTAGGTTTCCAATGGCAACTGAATATACCACAGATGAAGATCCAGGGTGTCTGTGTGTGTGTGTGAATGTGTGTGTGTGTGGGAGGGACGGAGAGATGCACAGCTGCTGAGTCCACAGGCAGTATGGGGTGTGAGCTAGTCGGTGTTTCGGTGATTATGGAAACAGACAACTGGGCACGGGCAGCAGAACAGACAGACAGATGGAAAGAGACTTAAAGGATGGAAAGGGGATGGCCTGTATCCTAAGAAGGATAGTGTCCCACTGCACACAAAAAGGAGACAGCAGCTGGCCCAATGCAGCGAAAAGGGCTGACGGAGCCTCACCAGAGAAGGTTAAGTGTGCCTACATACACAGCTGCATGCATACAGACATGCTGCCTCCCAGCCCTGCTCATATTGCCCCAGCATACACCCCCCAGCATGCTGTTCACACTCACACTGCTACACACATGCTGTATACACACATACACACACACACACATATGTGCACTCAATGGCTTTTTCATACCACCATGCACCTCCTTGCATACATCCCCTCAAAATTCAGGGTCCCTCCACAGGTTTGAGGTGATTTTCCACATACATCCTGCTCCTACAAGATTGCACAGCTATATGAATACACATACTTCATACAACCATCACACAACAACATCAACACCACCCAGCCTGTTCCACAACTCACATGAGTACAGAGCAAAACCATTTAAATACAGGATGGCAAAGCCTGACCCCTGCACAAATGCATGCTGAATATCTGTGTGTATCCGCCACAAACTCCTCACGTAACTGTCACTGTGCAAATGCACATCATTTAATATGTTCACCTCCATGTCAAAGACGAGCAAAAGTACCATAGACATACACACACAAACACCTATATCAGGGTCAACAGCACACCAGCATATCATATCTATAAGAAAAGAAAAGCACATAAAACATCCTCACATGCTTAGAAATACAAGTCAAGCAAACACGACTGGCTGCACGTCACACACAAATGTACTATGCTTACAAATTGCCTGCAGCATTAAAACTGATTGCCTTAGATACTGCTCCTTACCTAACTCAGCCCACATAGTGGCATACCATCCCTTTGGATCTGAAACACTACCCCCAGCATCATCAAACACCAGCCATATACTGTCACATGGAAAACACAAATACTCGTCAACATCCAACACAGGCAGACAAACACAAACTACACATGAAATGCTGGCAGCCACAGCCAACATCACTCACATACAAAAAAGCTACGTTTTTGAAAGTTGTAAAGTGGGAACTTGCTCTGGGGATAGCTGTATTATTCTGTGTACCTGCACAGGTGCACACATATACATACACTTAACACTGCCACACCAATTATGCTTAAATTACTTCCACCTCTGAGATGTTCTCCTTTTTTTCACTTTTCTTAATTCTGCCGATTCTACCATCTCCCAGTAAAGATCATGTATCTGTCCTCTGACACATTGCAGATCCTGCGGGCAAAATCTCCGGAGCAGGAAGTCTGTAAAAGCATCCACACTCATTCCTTCTCCTTTCCATATTTCTTCTGGTGTTCGATGTGCATAATTTGCATGCAAAGAGTGCAAGGTTCCACCAACCCCGAGTGGTTCCACCAGTCCCGAGAAATTGGCTGATAGTGGCAACAGAGGACATGAGCACAAAACCTAAGCATGGTGAAGAAGTGCATAATCCCTTATGGGAAGCAGAGACTTGGCTAGGAAGGTACCAGCATCCTGCAGGAGATGCAAGGAGATGCAGGAGGTAGGTAAGAAGGGGTGAAAGAAGGAGGGGAGATTGGCCCTGCACCAGGGACAGCATGGCAAGTGTTCTGCCAGGCTTGTTTAACAAGCTCAGTTGTGTTACAGCATGATAGCACAAGCTATGGTGGAAAGCAATCAGGGTTCAGCAGCAGGGCAAGTGCGTGTACCTGTGTGCCCCTGAGAAACCAGAGAGGCATGAGATAGCATGGGGTTTGGGAGAAGGAAAAGCAGCTGGGAGCAGGCATTGTAATTGCAGGCATCTGGTACAGAGGTCCATGGCTACACCAGGATCACAGGAGCAGCACGTACTGGTGCAGGTGCAAAAGGAAGAGCCCACAGACACAAAGGGGCTGGCATAGGGTTGGCTTGGACACAGGTGACACAGATGTTGCAGCGTGGTCTAGCCCCAGCCACACTCACGGGCCTTCCCAGCCCTCCTTGCTCAGGAATTGTCCTTCCAGCTCTGTCAGGACAATTCCTGAGCAAGCAGATAACCTCCTACTCCTAGAGAAGTTAGTTGTAATGAAGGAGTCTTGCAGGCTCTTGTCCTGGGATGTTGGATGGGCATGGGCTACAAGCACGTACAGGCACACCTCAGTGAAGTGTACACTGCAACAGCCTCTTCCAAGAACTCCCTGTCCTCCCACATATTGCATGCCCTAGGACACTGCTTCCACAGCACATCATCAAAAAAAGTACACCTTCCCCACTGTTACTCCTCACTCTCCAAAGCAACATATTTCACACCTCCCCCAGAATGCTCCCACCTTCGCAGACACGCACCACATGCACGTCCATGCGACAGCACGAAAGGAGGGAGAACAAACATGTGGGGAAGACACCACCACCACTTCAACCCCTCCAAATCACCTCCTCTTCCCCTGTCCCTGAACCGCTGCCACCACTCAATTTTCAGAAGTGGTTCGAAGGAGTAAAAATTTCCTTACTCTCAGCTAACCTTGGCCTGTGCACCAAGGCAATTTCAGCTTGCTAGGAATGCCTGTTCCTCAGCACTATGCTCAATTGTACCTGCATGCCTCTTTCCACAAACATCCATTGTGCATTACAGGAGATGAATAATGCAGACTGAAAGGGGACGATTGTGAGAGTATTTTGGGTCTCAGCAAGGCACATGTACAGAGCAGAGCAAAGATGGAGCTGCCTCATTTTGTCACAGCTAACAGATGCTGCTGAACCTGGAAAAGCCACCATGGCCTGAAGTGCTACTTCGGTTAAAGTGTGGTCATGAGGACAATTTAAAAAGCCTTTTGGACTCAGGATTTTTAATAGGTGCTCAGAGGTAACACAGAGGTGTCGTGTGTGGATAGGCAAGAAGGTTCTTCATCTCTGAGATACTTAGCACTGAGCTAAGCAGCTGAAGAGAGCCACTAATGGGAAAGGGAACCATCACCCTAAACTGATCTCCAAACCATCTGCTTCTGTGCTTCAGGGGAATGGAAGGAGCACCGTGACTAGCTAAACAAAGGAAAATGAAGAGCAAAAGCAAGGAAAGCAGGAGCCAAGGGGGATGCATATGTGTGTTTACATGTCTACGTTAGTGTGGCGTTCATCTTGTTCATCTCAAAGAGGCTTGTGTTTTGTCTCACCTTCACATGCCAGTTTTGTGCTGGCAAGCAAGGAGACCTGGAAGACTCAAAAACATGTGTCTGTCAGTGTTGTGAGCAAGTCCATCTGCATGGGATAATGCTGGAAGGGGGTAAATGGACAACATGGTGTCATATGTGTACACAGGTGTTGAGGAATGTGTAGCCTCTGATGAGCATCTGTGTGTTGATGTTGTGCATGTGCCTGCTGCATGCAGTCGTCTCCGAGTATCAATGTATGGAATGTGTACGTGCATGTGCTTGCATCGAAGTGTTGTACTCTATGGTAAACAGTGAATGTGTGTGCAAATCTGTTCTTTGGTGAAAACATCAGTACATTTGTGAGGTGTCATCAGGTGTGATGTGATCTCTGTGTTTGTGCATGTGTGTGTGTGGCAGCATTTATTCATCTGTCCAGCACTCATGGTGTTACTGTGCACCAGTAGAGTGAATATCCCTGTGAAAGCAAAGCTTTGAGTACAGCACAAAGCTATGGTAAGTGTGCACATGCTACACACACCTCTGCACGCATACAGGTATGCAGAGGCAGGATCTTTCTCTGGCTGGAACAGTCCATCCGGCTCCTGCACTGCCTTTCTTCCTGGTCTCTGCTTTTCTTTTTTCCCCTTCGCTCCCTCTTTCACTGGCAGCAGCATATTTTGCCCCAGGAACGAACTCTCATGCACAAGCACAAGGCAAGGGAACTCCTTTCCTTGCAGGTTTCCTGGTATCTGCCCATATCAAGAGACAGACAGTGAAGAAATTTCTCACTGGGCACTCTGAACTGGACCTACTACCTGTCCATGTCCTTGTCACCCATTTCCAACCACCAGGAACTGCATCAAGAACCCACAAGCTTCCAGCCTGCAGACTCTGAACACCACAAACCAGACTCATGGCTCACATCCAAGAAGTGGGCCATGTGAAGGTGAGACAGCTCAAGTAAGGCAGATATGGTAACAGAGTTAGGACACAGTGCTTCTTACGTAGAGAGGGTATCACTGCAGCTATAGTGATACCTGTTTGACTTACAATTTCCCAACGAGAGTCACCCACAGCTGTGTTTGGCGTAAGAAACCTTTCATACACATTACAGTCAGTACAGCTGAAACTCACACCTCTGGAGCCAAAGCAACATGTCTTAGCTCTTCGGTCTTTGCTCCAACATCAGAAGGCTAAACCTTCCCAGACACCACATGTACTGAGTAACCTCCAGGCTAGAATCCAAAGTGCAGAGACTCTCCAATTAGAGCACCTCCTGGAGCAGCGGAACTCACGCAAGAAGAAAACCCCAAAGCCATTTCTCTATTCCTTTAACCAATTCTGCAGATCACTACCTTCCGCCCAGACATTCTACACTGAGCTCTACATGTTTGTTCAGGGGCTAATCTAAATTACTCAGCTCCCCATATTGAAATGCAGACTGGCTTCCATTTCAAATTTTGCTTTTGCCCTACATCCCAGTCTGCACCTATTCCCTCTGGAGGACAAAACTAGCACACAGGAGCCAGATGTGAAAATATGCACAATTTCCCTGAAAGGGTTCATGGGATCCTAGTAAGACCCAGTTTCATCCAGGCCCGGGATCTCAGAGTTTTGCCTTGAAAATGAAGCCTCAAGCTTCATCTTTTCTGCTCTGACTGCAGCCCCAAATCTGTGATATTCCCTAACATCACCCAACCTTGTAGACTGAAAGTCTAGCCTCTAAGCTCAATTATGCCTCCTCTAATGTTTCCCCAGAGTTCTTCAGAACAGAGATCCAGCTTTTCACTTTGTTGCTGACCAGCAAGGCAATGTAATCTTTACACAGAAAAGTGTCCAGCATCAGATCCCTTCCCCAACATTTTTCCCCACACCGTACAACAAGAGAGACCAGAAAAACCCATCTCTCTGATCTGCCAGGTAGCAGCAGCCATGAACCGTGACGCAGGTCTCCAGGAGCCAGGCCAGAATCTTCCCTATTTTTTTTCCCCTAGAGACTAACTCTGCCGGCAGCTAACACAGTTTGGGTGACCTTTTCACTGCTGGCAATCACAATCAGAAAAAATAGCACTTTGTGTTAATATTTAAATGCCCATTACAAAATGCACAGGGACAGCCTCAGTGCCTATTTGTGACTCCTTCTGTGCAGCACTGCCACCACTACTACTCCACTCACCCCAATTCTTCCCTCACCTCGAGGTCTTTCCCTCCAGCCCTGCTTCCTTCTTTCCCCTCCTCGGCTTTACTAGCAGCTCCTGCTGATGTTTTTCTCATGTCCTGCCCTGCAGCCTCTCCAGATTTCCCAGCTCTGTCAGGCATGCAGAGAGTAAGCCCCTGATTACCATTCAAGCTGGATTCTCATTAGGCAGAAATGCCCCTCCAGGAGATCCATTAACAGCCCGTAAGGTTAACTTAATCCAGCCAGTCTTGTGTGGTCTCTGCCCAAATTCCCTATTCCATTAACAATCTTGAGCCTTAATTAGCATGTGAGGCAGAGGTGGCATTATTAATGGAGATAATAGGGAGCATTAAGAATAAACAGGCTAGGCTGTGTCTCCCCCACCATGCATGCAAATTCTCTTCTGTGTGGAAACGGTGTGAGCTTCCCCCATGGGCAGCACATGCTGAGGGGCTGGGTACACTAGACTGAAAACAAGTCCTGGAATGTGCGGTCAGGCTGGTGCGGGAGGACAGCAGGGATGAAATGGGATCCCAGAGACTCTTCAGTTTGCTCCCGAAAAGAAAGGCTTCTAATGAGAGGACAATGGTGTAGCAAGTCCTGTGAGGGAAATCCTTGCACTGGAGAGCAAGGCCGAGATTGTGTGATTTGCCATTGCCTTGAATGCTTGATTCACACTGTTGTACATGTGCACACGATGGGCCTATGTCCTTAAACACAATTTGCAAGGAGGGGCTTCTGCCTGGTGGGGAACAGGCTGTAGTACCTGGTGCAGCAGGGGAAGGAGCCTCCTTTCTGACCACAGAGCTCTAGTACACTGAGAACACAGTACAGGACAGAGAGGGTTCAGGGTGAAGCTGTCACTGGCAGGATCAGAAGACAAACTTGACTGGATCTCCTGCTTCGGCACAGATTCAGTGTGGTAGGGGAAGGATGAACCCCTCTTGGGACAGCCTTGTGGCTGGGTGCACAGGTCAAATCAGCTTGGTCATCACAAGTGCAGATTCTTCCACTCTGGAGAGCCAACCACTTTGCAGGCAGGAGAAAGGAGGGGAGAAGTGGCACTGCCAGCAGCAGTGAGGTGCCGGGGGAGCAGGGTTCACAGTGTGCCAGCCAGGCTGTGTGAGGAGAGCTCACATATGGCCTGCTGCCCTTCTGTCATCCCGCAAGCCTCACGCTTCCTTCTAAAACACTTGCAAAAGACAAAAGAGGGGAGGAGAGAAGCAGAAGAAGGCAAGCCAAAGAAACAGTCTAATGACTCTGCTTCTGGACTGCTAATTCACACCTCCAGCAGCACCCAGCAGGCTGGGGAGGGAATGGGAAGCTTGCCACTGGGACCACAGGGAATGGCATTCTGGCTTATTCCTGAGGCCTGACTCGCTGCGTTCCAGCTGTACATAGCTCTGTTGTGATCAGCGGGTCCCTCTAGGCTTTGCAAAGAGCCTTGTGCTGGGGGCAATGATCCCTGAAGCACAGAAAATATCCCCTGTGCCTTGGCCCTAAAGCACCCAGCTGGCACTAAGCAGCCTTGCTTAGCAAAGAGCAGAGCTGCAGGCAGAGGCTGCTCCCTCCTAGGGCAGCAGCAGGACTGTGCTCAGCATCAGCCCAGCTGCCTTCACATGCTCAGAGGTGCAGTGGTAAGCAGGCAATGGTGGAGGCCCTTAGCAGAGCCCAGCTCTCCCACTTTCCAGCACAACACAGTTCCACTCCCCCAGGCCCACCAGCCAGCCCCTGCCAAACCCATTTGTGCAATCTTGAGCTTTCTACTAATCCTGTTGAGCCATCCTTTAAGTTGCTCTAAGGCAGAGATAGAACATACAACTGATGCCTTAAGATGCTTCCCCTGACCTTGCTCAATTCAAGATAAAGGGCTTTGATTTAAAAAATTTCAGTGGGGGTCTGTCACTGATCTATCACATGGATTAAAGGAAAACAGAGACACAGGATGCAGGTGGTGTTAGGTGAGCAGATAGGGAAGGGAAGAAAGGTTGCCACCAGCATGGGATCGGAGACAGAAGAAAACTACAGTAAATGAGAAGAGAGGCAGAAAATATGCCTACTCCCTCATCATCTCCTCTCTTAACTGCTGGCAGAAGAGTTTTACACACACAAGGTGTGATACAACACTTCCCATCACCTTCCCTGGTCTGTAAGGAAAAGCAAGGCTGTGGCATTCTTTCACAAAGTGACTGGGCTGGGAACAGACTGCTGGGACTGGAGAAGAGCTCCTTGCCCCAAGAGAGGGAGCAGGGAGCAGAGGCTGAACTCTCAAGGCGTAAACAGCTGCTACAGAAATCTCACCACCACTGATCTCTCTTTCTGATGCTATTCAGGCCTTTCTGCCTTCACACCTTGTCATTTCCTTTGCACCGAACCTCTTTCCCCATCTCCTCCCCTTGCTGGCAGTACTGTCCCTTACTGTCCAAGCTGCCTGTCCTGGCCCAGGTCACATCTGACAGCATCTAAGTAGGCTTTCCACCACTCACCTCAGTCCCCTACTGCCCTTAGTTCAAAGAACAGTTATCCTCTGTAGGAAATGTCATAAGGACTACTGGGGGCACCTTCTTCTCTCCCTGTACCCTCCAATACCATAAGGTTGTTGCACCCTACCAGGGCCTTTTTCTTCCAATGAACCTGTTCTATTTGAAGACCACTCACAAGATGGCTGTTGTTTCATTCATCTTTTCTCCAGCACCGGCTGGAGCTTTTCTCTCTCTCTCTGGCTAGGGGTCTCAGCTAGCCAGGTAGTACAAGAAAATCTTAATTTCAGTAAGAGTTTTGTTGCTAAATCTCTCTATCTGCTTTAGAGTAGTCACATCCTGACCTGTGAGCTCACTCTTACGTATCTCTTTCGAGTCGGTCAAGAAATCCTTGTGCTTTGCTTAGGCTTGAGAGCTTCCTAATAAGTAGTCCACCTCCTCTTACGTTCTCTTCCTAATCTCCTCCACTGCCCATTGCACTAGCAGAATGTCTAAGCCATATTTTCTCAAGACCCTCATGCCTACAGGCTGCCCCACCATCAATCTGCTTATCTGAACATCCGTCAGTCAGGGCCCCAAGCAGAACTCTATCACCTCTGGCCGTTCAGTTCCCTCACCTGCTCTGTATTGACCAGTCCCAACTCCTGCCTCTGCTGAACACCATCACTCATGCACAGAGAAGCTGTCCCCACAACTCAAGGGTCACTTCAAATTCCCCTTCCTATTTTTCAAGCTTCCTAGGATCCTGCCCAGTCATCTCTTGGTGGCCAAGGGCAGCTTCAACTGGTTTCAGAGTTTTTGCCCAGCTTCTTCATCTCCTTCTACATCATGCCACTGTAGCTCACACAAAAGTCTTCACCTATGTGGAACCTGGCATAGCTCATCTCTGCGATGTCACTTCTCATCTAGCAATGACCCATGTCCTTCTGTCACTACAAAGATACACTGCTCCAGCCAAGAGAGAGGCAGCTGATTGACGCAGAAAGAAGAAAAGTGAAAGGCTACTGGAAAGGAGACAATGGAGACCATAAAATGAGGCAGGTCTATAAAACAAACGATGACACAAGAAGGGTAGAGGGATCAGGAAATTAAACCAGAAAGTAACAGGTTCAATACGAACAACAGGAGATCTTGAGTTGCACAATGCATGTTTCAGCTATAGAACTTCCTGCCAAGAGATTTTGTGGATGGTAAAACTTAACCTTACTTCAAAAATTGGCTGGACAAATTCAGTGAAGAAAAGAATCCATAGAGACCTATGAAGTGTACAATAGATCTTCTAGCACAAGGTCCCTCAGCAACACATCACTGGAAGCTAAAAGAATGTTCACAGGAAATACTCCTACACAGTTGTCCAGTCTTTATAGTTTTACCACTTTTAGCCTCTGTTGCAGACAGTGGACTAGAAGAATCTCACACCTGGCTCAGTAGAGTCCTTCTAATATTCCTATCACTTTCCATTGCCAGGCTGATGCAGAAGTTATGGACAGAGAGTAGCTATGAGTAACAATATCATTTTGGGGCATTAGATCATATTAGAAATGAATGGACAAGGGAGGAAACAACAGAGGACATTCTAAGAATGACTTTTTTCCCCTCTGCCCTAAAGCTGGAAGGACGTCTGAAGTCATTTCAACCAGTCATCCCAGTACAGTTCCTTGCTGGGAATGACACCTGTGCTTGAGTGCTAGCCCCCTCAATGTCTTGTTCCAGACTTTGTAAAACCAAATCCCCTTTCCCTGTTGATAAACACAGAGCCCTTTCTGCAGACCATCTGTAACAGGGCCAACCCCCCTGAAATTCCTTCCATTTCCCTGACCTGTCTATCACACTATTCATGGCTGCCTCTCCACACTAATCCTTTTACTATGATCTGACACAATTTTACTGGCCTGTGACTGCAATGGGGAAAAGAAGGAGGGGTGTTAATCCTTCTGACCTTGTTGTCCCAATTCTGGACCATCTGTGACTAGGTAGACAGAGGAGGGAGATCTGATCCTCCTGACCCCACTGTCCACATGCCAAGCCATCTTTGCCTGGCAAGAGGGAACTACTTGCTGTGGAACTTTCAGCCTGTAACCTCCTAGAAATTTGCTGTGGCAAAGCCCCTTTTTCACCTACAGGCACTTCCCACAATATTGCTTTCTAGACCACTTCTCCAGCCAGAGGGGATGGAGATACAAGAAGATTAATGTGTTCCAACTCCATCAGAGTCTGTTTACTCATTCTTCCAGTACTACCTCTCCTCTCCTTCAACAATGCTGTCTGCAGGTTCTCCCCAGCAGCAAGACAGGAAATCAGTAAAAGGTGAAAGACAATCAAGCATCCCTGAAAATTTTCCTGGCAACTCTGCATGTGAAGAATAGGCTTTGCAGATCACTGCACCTCCACTGCTAGCCAAGTCTTGCTTGCTCCCTCCATCCCTTTTCACCACCATGTGTTTCCTTGCTGCAAGCAGTCATGTCTCCATAAACCTGCAAGACTATTTCATAGCCAGTCTGAGAACTCGCACCTGGCAGATTGCATGTATCCTCAGAGCCAGCCAAATATTCTTGTCTTTGCTAAGCCTCATCCCATACATCTGACTTTGCCCATCTTTTGCCACCTTTAATAATCTCTCCCTTTCCTTGGCATTTACAGTCCTCAAATACTTGTAAACTGTTATCATCTCATCATTTAGCCGAGCTCTACATATTTAGATCTTCTAATCTCTCCTCATAAATAAGTCCCTCCAGCCTTTTCATCATTTTTGTTGCCCTTCTCTGAATTCCCTCCAATTTATCACCGTAGTGCTGCTAGTGTAGCACTGGCGTTTGAATGCCAGGCTTTCCAGACTGGTCTCACTAAAGCCTTGGAAATAATATGAATTGGGCCTCCCTTGTGCTTCAAGGCTTGATGTTTCTGGATGTACTTGAGGACACAGATGTCAGGAAAGTTAACTTACTTCATATATGTGACACTGAGTAATACAACTCAAGACTACCTCTTACACCGCAGGACCTCTTTCCAAGGAGAAGAAGAAACAGCTTCATTAGAGGTAGGGAGAAGAATATACATGAACAGGAAGGGTTGATATCCTCCAGCTGGACATGCCACACAACTACGAAGACTTACATAGTTGTACGCCTTGAGATGAGATTGAAGGATGAAGCCCAAGAAATGGAAAAGGTCCATATACGCATACATGCGTGTGTGCTCACTCCACAAATAAAGCTACATGCAATTACCTGCATCACATGCAGGCACATCCAAAAATGACAGGAACATATATATATGGATAATAAAGACAAAGCTGAGGAGGAGGGAATGACATCATACCTGCACATAGAGACTTTGTCCATGTACAGATTTAACTTGTGTATACAAGAAGACAGGACAGACAAAGCCTAGCAGAAAATGGTTCTATCCCCATCCACAAACATACATGTTCTCATGCATAAACCAGTGTTCCCAGAGGAAGGATAGTTCATGGAGTCCTCATAGTAACCTAAAAATACACAGGCAGCTCTGACCCAGCTGCTCTTCAGACTGAGTGCATAAGCCATTGAAAGAATGAATACAAACATATGACACCTTACCTTAAAGACTCTGGTAGCCTGTACATCATCCTAAGACACAGTCTGCATACCTATAGCACTTCCCATGGTGATAATCTTGTCACCCAAGCCAATCAGAAGTGATGTAAGTCCTGAGGACTATAGAGGGGAAGAGATTTCCCCATGAGCTAGTCATGGCAAAGCAAGGAATACCTCCTACTTCTCTGTGACAACCCTTCCCCAAGTTACGTGTCTAATAACCTTTCCTCACAATAGTATTTGCTACATCTCATTGCTATTAGACTAACTGACACACAGAGGAGTTGAAATCACCCACATTTTCTTGCAAACAGCCATTCCCCTACGGCTACCAAAACGAGACAGGTGTTAACTTTGTGTGTGGATATCTCTACACAGGGAAGAACATGGATTCTTCACCTCCAGACACCTTTTCTCACCTCTATGAAATTCCTGTTGTGCCATCAGCCCCTCAAAACACTGTCTGGAACTAAGCTCTACGCTAAAGGGCTGAAAAGCTGGAGATACACTCGCTGGGGTGACTGCAGATGGGAAGGAAGAGCCCCTGCATATCAGTTGGGTGAGAACAGGAGGATGGATAGGCCTCACCTTCAACAACAGGACAGATTCTCCTCTGGAGTTTCGATTCCCTGCCTGTCTCCGTGGCATCTGATTGTCTCCTATAAGTCACCATATAGCCATTGTGCCTACTCAAACCAGAGCTGCCTGAGAACCTTAAAGACTCCCTGCAAGGGGCAACATCTAGGGACCAAACCCATAAAGTCATTCACCTCAACTCAGATCCTAATAGTTTGTTTCCCACCCCTTGTAATGCTGTGGAAAGAGTGACAACTGCCCTTCCCTCCTTCTGTAACTCAGCTGGTCAGCTGGAACTGGGTTTCCTCTTGGCTTACGAGTATTGAGCAAATGAGGTCATTTCTCCTCGGTGACCAAAAATTATTTGGTCAGTCCAGCCTGTGAGGAAAGTGGTTCATCTCAGGCAATAACTAGGTACCCCTGAACTCCCAGGAGACCTGAAGAACTGCTATAATACCTTAAAGAGAATGCCAGGGAAGGGCAAAGCAAGTAACAAAACTAATACCAGCTGGGGAACACAGGAAAAAATACAGCTTTGCTAAAGTGACACAAATACAGCTTTGCTAAAGTGAAGATGTAACTGCTGCCAGAGCATCTCATCACTGAAGCAAACAATAGTCCTACAGTCATTTTCACCTTCAAAGTGCCAAGCTTGACTCATCTGGAGCTTTAAATATAGCCTTCATCTGGTTCACAGCTCGAGGAAGCCCATCTTGATGCAGCTGAGAGAAAGGGCTGAAGGTGGGTCACAGCCCTTGGATCTGGTCCCTGAGCTTTGCACTCTCCCCTTCCAGCCCAAAAGAAGGACTTCACTGCCTCCCAGCATGAGACAACTCCCATGCATTCAGCCTGCCTTCCCTCAGTGGCTCAACCCCACTTCATACTTCACTCCTCTTTACACGGAGAAAAGCATCACAGGACACTGAGCTCTGGCCCTGCAAAAAAACCCCAAAGAGATCTCAAGCGCCTGCTGCAATTCAGCATCAGGACCAGCTGGACAATCCCCACCAGAAGAACCTCCAGAACTGGACAATCCCCATCAGCAGAACCAGCAGTGCTAAGGGAAGCTCCACCTTTCCCTTTACCTGCTTGCAGCCTGGCATCCCTCACTGTTCAGGACGGCTCTGCTCCTCTGTGGAGGAGAAAAGCAAAAGCTCCTCTGCTGCCATAAAAGGGTATATTTTCCTGGAACATCTTTACTCTGCACCTAGGCTGCTCCTGCTCTACTCTGGTGCCAGGGCATGGGTGAGGGCTGCAAGCATGTTTGGGGGACATCACATCCCTTTCCCAGAGAAGGGTGCCTCTCATCAGCTCACAAGAATGTGGGGACAGAGGTGTTCCCTGTATGTCCTCTACTCTCCTTCACACTAATAAAAGAAACAGCTTAGCCCAGGCCCACACGTACAGGGGACCGAAGGAAAAAACACAATATTTGGGATGAGGGAGAGAGCAGCCGTGTCTCTCTCTCAGCAAATGTGCTGATATTTTCTGACACAGCTTCTGACAGCACTAGGAGGTTTCAACAGGCCCTGATATGACCACTAGCTTTTTTTCCCAGGTGAGCAGTGCGCTACACTACTTTTCAACAGGGTCAGATGAGGCAGCTGCACTCTGCCTGGAGCTGCATCTGGCTTTCTGACATGACCCAGGTAGGCACAAACATCACGGACATCATCACAGCTATGCTTCTCCCACCACTTGCTTTCCCCCTCCGCGTGTGATTTTTATCTTTCAGTTTTTAACTGCAAGCTGCCCCCCAGCAAAAGCTACACCTCCGTATGCCCCCCTTTCCCAAACGCCCTCTCTACCCTCCAAGCAGCTTCTGCTCCACAGCTTAGCTTTGCACCAGCACAGCACATCAGGCAGCATATTCCCAAATACCCACTTTGCCTGGAGCTGAGTGAAGAAGGGAAAGGCCATGCATCTACGATTCTTCCCTCAGTGCAATAGTTTTTGGTGGAGAAAGAGCAATGAAGGCTTCATACCAACAAATCTGCATGCTTGTGAGTTAGATGCCCCATAAGCCAGACACCTCCCGAAGGAAAATAATGAAGTGAGGAGCATTGCGAATGGGCTTGGGAGTAGGGGAAGGTTTTTAAACTGGGAAAATCAGTGGATTATAAGTGGCTGCTTCTCAACCCCTGCACTGCATTGACACCCCTCCATTCCCTGCAGCTTCCTCACTGCTGCTGGTACTGTCTGCACAGAGGGGGGAGGTGAGAGGGGGGCTGTATTTAAATATATTAATAATGCATGTTCCATACAAATGAAGCTCTCTGAATATTACATTAGTGATGCTGTCAGGCTGTGCTTCCCAGGACCCAGGAGTGATGGTGGAGTGGGGAACAGGGAGAGGGGGGATACAGGTCACCAGAAATCCCCACACCCCGGCACAACTCCCCTTCTCCCTCTCCACACCAGCTCCACCACAACACAAACACTCCTGCTCCCTCCCACCTCCTGGTGCATGACAAATTCTTTGGCTCACAGCATGCAATGCAGTCAGGCTCCCCAACCCTCTAGACCCCCTCCAGGGACATGGACACCCCCCCCATCCCTGAACACACACTCCCTACATAATCTTTACCCCCTCTCCAATCTCAGCAATCATCTCCCTGCTCCATAGCTTGGTTTATAGCTCCCTACCTTCAGGGTGGGGAGAAGGGTTGTGCTCTCCAGTCTCTAGGGGAAAGGAAGGGGAGCAGCTCCTAAATCTTTCCTGCACATGTGCACCCACTTTGTGTGCACGCACTGGCCCTCGGCAGCAGACGCTTGCGTGATCCTAGAGTTGGTGCCGACAAACCGCAGGCTGTGTACGGCTGCAAGATTCACACGCCTGCAGCGCACGAGTGATGCTCTCCTCCCCATCACCGACACCTCCTCTCGTGGGTGCTTGCAAGGATGTTTGCAAGCGTATCGTTTGTGCACAGCCACCCCTGCCTCACGCACTTACACACATGCAATGAGCACACATGTGCTCACATGCGTGCATGCAGAGGTAGGGGGAAGCCACACCAGCAAACACAAGAGAGCATTATGCACAGCAGCTCCCGAATATGCTGCCTGCTGCAGCATGGGCAGATTTATGCTGCCTTTCCCCAGCCACATCCAAGCTCTGGAATGGGAATAGCAGCAGCTGTGCACTCCTGCCTGTCCTGGGATGAGAATAGGATGCGTCTGTTCATCTTTCTCCCCCAACCCTCACGCCTCCTCCTTCCCCCTCCTCTTGCTCCCATTCATTCATTCAGCTTCTCCTCCCCCCATCCCATGCCCCAAAGCAGGAAGATCCTTATGCATAAAAATGTGGGCATTCTCTGGTGGAATAAATGGGCATGCAGACACCCTGCAAGCAATGCATATACACATACATATGCATTCAAGTAGCTGTCCTGGACCCCTACGTAAATATCCAGCTCCTACCACCAGACACACACACTCACAAACCCGACAGACACCACACAATGACTTTTCTGCAGCCAGTCAGCCTCCAAGAGCAGTGTAGAAGCAGAGCGGTGATTTACTCACTCCCCTGCATCCAAACCAGGCAAATGTTCATACACCGCGTGCACACACACAGACACACACACACACACATATCACTGTTTGCAAAGGCTCCCCAACAAAGTTTGCAAAGAGGCAGTGAGCAGGGCGTTGTTGAATAGAGAAGGCTGTCTCCTTCTCCCTCACATAACTACAGGCAATATACATTTATGTATATCTATATACACACATGCATGTGTGGGGTGTATATATACATATATATGTATACACAGGTGAAGACACACACACATGTATATATACACCTATGCATGTATCCTCTTCTCTTGCAAGGTCTGAATAGAAGTAGAGCAGTCTAGCCCAGCAGCAAGCCCTGGACCTATTCAGCATCCTAAGTGAGTGCATGCACACACAGAGACTGAAAGGAAGACCTGCCTACAAGCCTCTCTCCCTCTCATCACTCCATGTGGACATTCTCTCCCCCTCACCCCAAACCTTCCCCCCCTGCTCCATCCACTTGCCCATCTCCCTTGCACTCACCCCCTCACCTTCATCCTCAGATCAGAGATGTCCACCCCATAGGCAGTGCCTGCACAGGCTGGAGGAGAAGGGCAATCCCTACATCCTGCCCTTCTCCCCCACTAAGTCCTCCCCCTCCAATCTCAGCTGCTTCTCCGAGAGGAAACACAGACAACAACATGGAGATGAGGACATGCAAGGCAACTACACAAGGACTGCACACAAAAACGTGTCACACGCACACACATACACACACACGCACATACCTGCTTCGGGAGGGACGATTGCTCCCAGCATCCATGCAGGGCATGACAGAGATGAAGTAGAAGCACAAAAGACCCCCGTCTTCAAGCAACTTGCAGCCCTGTGGTTGTGCAGGGGGGGGCTGTATTCCCCACCTTGGGTCACCCCTTGGAGCTGTGCTGTCTCCTGCCCCACAGCTGTCTCATTCCCGGCTGCACCTAGGCAGCACTCCCAGCCACGCACACATGCGAGCACGACAGGCAAGGATGGAGCAGCAGTCCACGGAGGGCACGCACAGCCGGAGGATTTGCTGCCTTCGCCGCATCTGCATCACTGGGAGAAGAAGGCAGAAAGGGCTGTATTGGCATTTAAAACGCAAGTGATTAATTCACCACAGGCTCGGCTGATAGGGCTCTAGGACCAGAGCTGGCACTGCTTCTCCCGGCTAGGAAGGCTGTGACAGGCGGTGGTCCCTCTCCCATGGAGCCAGCTCCAAGCTCTCCTCGACTGCACAGCCACCACTCCGGTGCAGGCAGAAAGGGGTGGGCCTCTACCGGAGACATGAGCACGCATGCAACAGCTGCTGGGGAACTGCACACACACACAATTTCCTTACAACAGCTGCTGAAGAGCTACACACAACAAGCAACAGCTTCCCAGGAACACGCACAAGCACCAGCTGCTGGGGAATCACACATGCACACACACAGACTACAGGTTCTCCAAATCACTCACATGAAAACACAACAGCTTCTAGGAACAACACAGGTGTAAACAACAGCTCTTGAGGAGCTACATGCACACACGTATGCATGCAACAGCTATACGCCTGCTGACACAGGCATGTGCAACAGCCCTGGGAAACTATACCTTGAAATATGTGCTGTGGCATTTGCTAAGAAAATTGACATGTAAAAATGCAACAGGAGGTGTGGGAAACATTTCACACACACACAAACACAGATATGCGACTGCTCTGGCGAGACTTTCAAACACCTCCTCAAATCACCGCACAGTGAAATGCAACAGCTCCTCAGAAACCACCCATAACCACATACCCTCACACACATGCAAGAAGCGTGTACTAGAAGACCTTCCGCCTTCCTGTGCCAAAACCCACACATGCCATTGTTGATGAAGGTGTTGCCTACAGTCAGAAACAAACATCCATGTACAGTAGGTCCCAGGGAGCCAGCTACAGTTCATCCCCCCGATATTGCACATAGGCAATACCTGCTAGGAAACCAAACACAGGGTGACTCTTCAGAAATTACTCCCCAGCCCCTTTGCAGAAAGCACAAACACATATCGCATCTAGACATAAATAATCCCTACACAGGATGCAGACACACAGACCACAACTGAAGGGACATGATATATCCCTGGCACTCACTGCTGCTGTGGAGGGACTGCCTGTCTTACTTGGACACACGCAGAAATGCAACAGATGCAAAGAAACTTAGGAACATAGGATATTGGATAGGAAGTGGCTTCCTGGGATGTGCAATCCAGTCTCCTGCTATTCCAGGCAGCCACATCATATAATCGTGCTCAGAAATGTCGCAAGCTCCATCGTAGTACTGTGACACTATTTACTCCCTGCTCAGAGGCTGTTCTGGCCCTTGGCCACTCTGATGTTAGAAACCTGCTCCAACACCTACGTTTACTCATGATCAATTCACACCCACATGTTCTTCTGCTAACTGACTGTGTCCTTCACATAGATATGCATAGAGGTTGCAAGAACAAATGGAAATGCTCTGAAACCTCCACTTGCAGCTGAACAGACACCATCTGCACCTCTGCCTCACACAAACATACACACACACAACAGCTTTTAGGAAAGCAGACATGTAAACCTGCCACCCGCGAAACTCACATGCATGCCGGTACAAATGTACAAGTGCATGTCACCTCTGATGGGAAACTAATTATTTTCTTCATGCAGTTCAAGAACTGTAGAGGAATTAGATGGCATGAAGAAACAAGTTGGTCTACTAGGTACAAACACAAGGTCATCAGCTGTGCTGAAAATGACACATAGGAAGCTTGTTGTACGCTCTTTTACACCAGACCTGCAAACTTAGGAGGGTAAAAATCACACAGTCACACACACACACACACACTCCTTGAAGAGGCAAGAGGTGAGCAACTCTGAGGACACTTCTGGATGTTCCTTGGATCATCTATAAATGTCTGTTTGAGCATATTAAAAGTCAAAGCTACTCACTCCACCTGCTATGACAAGAGAAGGAAGTTTGTCTCGGCAACTACAGATTTTAATTTCCTTGCCTCTATCACTTTGGGGGGTTATGACCATGGAGTTTTTCCTCCAAGTTCTTTTGAAGGTAAAAGATAAAGGAACAGGCTTGCTTCCATCTTTCTCTACGTCCTTAAAGGATAGACACTTCTAATCTTAAAGGTAGTTGAAGTAAGAGAAAAGGTTTCCAAGTCCAAATGAGTGCAGGATTTGCTCCTGCTGAAGTTCCTCCAGGATCATCTTGCAGTATGTTCGGGATGAGTCTCCCAGACTGGCACAGGTCCATTCTGTACTCAGAAGTACTGGGAAAGGATTCTTGCACTGCCAGGGCCCATGAGGGTCAAAGAGTACTTGATCATACTCCCACTGACGCAGGAACAATACTTAAATCCATTAGAGCAGAACTGCCCTGAGAGACAAGCAGAAGCAAGCATCACATCTCCAGCAGTTGTGGGATATTTGGGTCCTTGATCTGATTCAAAGCCAGGACCCCAATGTTTATTCATCCCATTGCAGATCATCACCCAGAGGGTATAGATGTTCACCTCCATGTTTATTTTGCAGAGGCTCTGACCTTGTCAAAAACCCTGGAAAGACTCAGTTGTTTGTTACTTCAGAAGTTAAAAAAAAAAAGAAAAAAACCTTCACCAAGAAAAAAAACCTTCTAAGGACGTCATAGAAACTTTAAGTCAGCTGCAGAGGCACTCATTCTCTACATCCTGCACTACAGGAGAAGAATTATTCTCTAACTCTTTTTGTGCCAATGTCTCTCAGACCACCACGCTGCACCCAAGCCCGATCTCTCTGCCTGCTTAACACAGATAGAAACAACCCCAAGAACCACCTTGGATTACATCTTTCTGCTCAGCTGCTGCTCTGTTGGGCTGCTGCATCCTCTAAGATCGGAGACATTGCTAGGGGTGAACAAGGGAGCTGACCTTATTAGAGCATTTCCCCAGTGTTATTCCAACGTACACCAGGGAACTGTTAATTCCTGGAATAGGCCTGAATCTGGGTGTCACAAAGGTGGTGATAAAACTGAGTTTTTTAACCCTGTTTTCCCAGGCTGGGAGATACTGCAGATAATGCTCAACATGGATGGTACCTCTAGGGATTAGGGGCTAGGAGTGCAGACAGACATTCCTCTCTCTTCCTCATTACCTGGCCCTTGGGCCATTTACCCACACAAGGAAGGAAGAGCCGGGCAGGGAAGGCAGCCACACAGCCTGCTTGCGCTGCTTTAGGTGTGTGCTGCCAGGGAAGGGAGCCTCATTGGGAGCTTTTCCATCTCACAGAGCCAGCAGATCAGCCTTTCTCCCTCTCTGCCTCTTCCTCTGCCCGTCTGCTCGTCTCTCCCTGGGGTACAAGTGGGTCCCATGGCTTGGGAAAACAGGCCCCAGGAGAAGGCTGGGCTTTGCCCTCGCTGCAGTCAGAATCTCTCCACTGATCTATACTGCGGTGAGCAGTGACAGATTGATTTTACAGCTCTGCTTGGAGCCGGCCGCTGGCCCTGGGCTGTGGATGAATCAGCTTTCTCTGGGCCTTGGCTTTTATTTCATTATTTTACTGCAACCTCCCTCACAGGCAGCTAAAGAGAGAGTGAGAGGGAGAAAGACAAAGTTGGCAGATTTCCTTCCCTGCTCGTGTGCTCCCAGCCTCCCAGCTTGGCTTTGGGACTCCAGGAGGAGGGAGAGAAGGGATTGTTTCCCAGGGACTGGCAGCTGTCAGGAATGAAGACATAAGGCTCCTTCTGCACGAGTGGCTGCACATTGTAATGGTTGTGGGAGATGGCAAGTACTGTGTATGCATTACGTAGCATCAGCAGTTCCTGTACTGTTACATCGATGCCTTGTGAAGAGGAGCCCATTTTTCATTACAAGGGACAGCATGTTTGGAAATAACATCCCATGAGTGTGTTGGACATTAATTTGCTCAGACCCTTCAGAGTGGAAGTGCTTCTAGGTTCTCCTCTGATAACTGTGGACCTGGGGGTGGGGGTGGGGCGAGGGCTGAGAGATTTCTGAGGATGCCACAGTTAGGAGATTCTCCTGGGACGAGGTAACACCTCCAGGCTTTGAATCAATTTACATTGTCCAGGGGGACCCAAGCTCAATCCTAACTCTGTTGGCTATTGTACCATCAAGAAGAGCAACAGTGAACTCAAGCAAGGAGGGAACAGCAAAATCAAAGGGCAGAAAGGTGTTGTGTTTTCCAGGCCTGGTCTGAAACTGCAGTGAGACAGTTCAAGCTCTCAAAGGCCCTATTAGCAGAAGGCAGTCTGGAGTAACTGGTGTCCAGAGGAAGAGCAGAGAACAAAGAGGCCAACAAATATGTTCCTCTCTACAGCCCCAACCCCTCAGGAATGATTTGCTGCTAAAAAATCCCTTTATCAGAGCTGAAGATCTACTCAGAGGGTCCCTCATCTCTCCCTGGCAACTGCCTTGCAAGAGGAGAAATAGCCAAAGGAACCCACCACCAGTTTGATCGGCTCTAGCCTTCTTCCCATGTGCTCAACTCCCAAGAGGAGTTTCACATCACCATGGGTGGTACCTTCATTGCAATGGGTTCAGGAGGCCTTAGAACTCTTTCATGCCTTGTCATAGTGCTCTCCAGCAGTATATACTGCCTGGGGATGGAGAGTTCTTGAAAGGAGAAATGCTACAAGAAGATGGACAGCTGGGACATCATGTCAGCGGTTCCCCCAAGCTCACACATATCATTTCTCTCTCCACCTGCCCCTGAGCAAGGATCAGAAAGTGGCCTTGAAGATGGCCAGAATGGCTCAAACCCTCAGAAGGCAAAGGCCTTTTGATTTGTAAAGATCAAGGAGTGGGAGGGGAAGGAATATGGGAAAAGCAGAAGGGGCTTCCCTGAGGTCTGTCCCAGCAAGAGGAAGGGAAGCAGCGAAGTCCATCTCATCCACTTTGTGTAATCTTTTAATCTCTTGGTTTTTAATCTTTCACATCAGGAATGAGATGTGATTAAGAGCAGAAGAAATCCCAGAAATGGGGATGGTGAAGGAGACAAAAAGGTCTCTTTTTTCTAGGTCTTCTGCCTTTTTCCTTTCCCCTGTTTCTCTCTCCCCCTTCCTTTTTCCTTTCTGCTTACACGCAATGATACCAGGTAGTGACCTAACAGACACAGAAACACACTGGGGACCTCAGCACCTAGAGAAAGGGTAGTGTATGGCCTTGTATGATGCAGGTCAAACTCTCCCATGGTGATAATCTGTGATGGCACAGTGGCACAAGGCTCCATGCCCCAACTAGTCTTGAAAGGCTTTCAGAGACAGAAATGAACTGCAAATTTTGCCAGCAATGTTTCTTATCAGAGACAGATTCACCTGAAGATCCCAGCCCACCCCTCACAGGAAGAGAAGAGACAAGTTTTTGGAGGACAAGAGAGGACCTGGTGGCATTGATTGCCTTGTCCCACAGCCTCAGGCTGAGTGCTTCACATCTCAGCTTCCCCCATCTCTCCAATATTGTGGATAATAATCCTCACCTCAGAGGGTGATTGCGAGAGGTTAATGAATTAACATTTGTAAAAGCTTTAGATAAAGGGCTAAGGATTATTAATGTTGTTATGCATGGAAAAAGCTCCTAGAGAACACTCCCCACCTCCTCCCTGTTTCAAGCCTGGGGGATCATCTGACACAGATCCTGCTGCACAGGAGCTCCCTTAGAGATGGAATTACAGGGAGAGTAACGGAGAGGGATGTATAGGATGCCAGCAAGACTATTCGGCACAAGATAAAGTTGGGGCACTCCATCAACCAACAACCCACACCAGGCTATGGGGCCAAGAACCTCTCTGCTCACTCACTTTGAGGTGATAGGTCTATCCCACTCCCATCAAACTGCAGCAGAAAACGGCTGCTGATTTCTGACAATGGCAAGTCAGCCCCTCCTCTTGCCCTTTCAAGTCTGTTGACTGATTTGAGATAGTTCAGCAAGATGCATTTGCTTTACAGAAAGCTTAATCCCAAAAGAAAACTTCTGTACTGCTTAACTGGGCAAGATTTGGAAACAACTCAGACAGACACTCCCTCCATAGTCATAGGAAGAAGCTAGCTGGGACCAGATTTTGGTGTCTTAAATCTTCTGCAAAATGTTTTCCAGGCTGGGTATGGGAACTAAATCAAAGCAGAAGTCTTAACATTATACATCACTCCCTTACACACAAGCATAACTCAAGAGAGAAAAGCCCTCCCTAACTTGCTTACTATAAATACACCAAGCCACTTAAAATGTCTACATTAAAAGAGAGCTGGTAATTTGATAGTGGTCTCCACTTAATTAGATTAGGCTCTTCTTGAACTCAAGGGCTGCAAGCAGATGAGCCTCCTTTCGTTTTCAGTATTATCCTGTCAGATGCCATGCTGACGTGACCATCGAGCCTCTCTCTGTGCTTGTTTCTCATGGGATGCTGACAGGCAGACCCTGAGGGACCAAGAACTGTTGTCAGGCAGTGTCCCAGCAGGGCATTCAAATATGTGCCCCTAACCTTTCAGGACACTGAAATGCCCACTTGATAGAGCAGGGGCAAAGTGGTCTCTCAGTCAAGGAGAAGCTTTGGAGCCTGCCCTGCAGCCAGGGACCCAGTGGATGCAGCTGGATCAAGCTTTCTGCTAAGAAAATAGCTCTTATTCCCTGCTCAAGCAATGCTCTTCCTGGATTTCCTTGCCATGTCCATACATGTTTTGTCTTCACTTTTTGAAATCTATGTATCCATGGCAGGGAAAAATACGAACTGGAGTGTGAAGTATGAAGGTCATGAGGAGACAGAGACCAACTAAATTTCGGCCAAGGTTAAGGAGTCAAATTTTGGCTGAGAACCTATACAGAACCTCACATAACAGCACATTTCCATGACATCCCATACTAATGAAGAGGGAATGGATAGGTTAAGGGCAAATCATGTTGTCAGTGGAGACTGAAGATGACATCATGGTGCACACTCATGCTCTGAGTAGCTGTATTACCAACCGAGCCATGGAGTTGGTACCAGCACTGCCACACAGTGCAGAGCTCTGGGTCCCAGGGTAGAGTGGCTGCATCCATACAACGCCCTGCTCGGGTCACTTAACACTACTGAAAATAACCAGGGCTGTTCACAGCTTGGTTACAGAGTTTTTCAGTCACATCTAGGGTAAAAATCAGCTTCTCTGCACAGCAGTGAGTGGGAATTTGCACTTGAGCTAGGCAAGGAGCAGACAGCACAGTTAGTCTCCCCTGCAACGACAGAGCCGAGGACAGCAGTACCATCGTCTTCTCCTCAGCAAACTAGAGCAGATGTTCATAAACCATACAAATAGCCAGAAGCTTTTTAAAAATATCTTCTTTTCCAGATTTCTCACTTTGAGGGAAATAAGTGACCTGGTTTTAGGTTACTGGGGCTAGCTGGTGGAGTTCCTAGCCTGAACATTGATGATAATAAGACAGAAATTTGCCTGGAAGGGAGAGGTAAAGTTGTTCTGCTCTGAGGGCAGAGGATGGACTTGGTCAACTCTTGCGGGCCTTGTCAAGCCTCTGTAGCAATGGAGTCAACTAGTCAGAACCTTTTGCATGAATCCAGGTGCTGGTCCCCCTGGAGTCTGATCTAGTTCTCATTCGGATCAAGGCTAATTGTGGCACTGCTCTTAAACTGCAGAGTTGGACAGACACCCTTCCTGTACTCAATCTCAGTGAACTTTATTCTGTCCATAGCAGGGCTGCATTCTGCACAAGTTGCCCCTTCCACAAAACACCCCCGGATTTGGAGAATTAAAATTCCCAGACCTTTTGCTCTCTAACAACGATGGAGGAAGTTTGCCTTAACTACAGACAATTTGCTATTCAGTATGCCCTTAATTAATATTAAAATCTATGTCAGGTTGGTTTGTTGTGTTGTTTTTTAAAAAATCCTCTTGGTTTGTTGTGTTGTTTTTTTAAAAATCCTCTATCTCTTTGTTATTTATTCATTTCCATTTTTTATTTTACCTTGTTAATGTAGTGGTGATTTAGATGCAGTTTCCTCTCTCTGCTGCACTTAATGAGTCGTCAGCTTTATTCACTCTCACCCGCGTCCTCATGGGAGCATGCTTTGATTTTCTAGTGGGTGCATGAAAACACAGATTAAAGCAATTAGACAGAAATAATCTTAGGGAAAGGGGAAAGAGATCCAGAGCGCCTAATTATACCATTTTAATCAAGACACAATTATGCAGAGACTTTTATAGATTATAAATTAACCAAACTCCAAAGGCAGAAAAAATATCATTTTAAATATGGTTCATTATGCTTGTTGTTTCTGCCTTGTGATCTCTCCCAAACTGGACTTCGGGGTTCATTTAGAAAAAGTTCTGGATGGTGCTCAGTAGAAATGGAGGAGAAACAGACTCAGGAGACCCTGCTTGCTAGGACCAGGGTCTAGAAATGGCCTCTGTGAGAAAGTCAGGAATCACAGCTGCATTTCTCACTCACTGATCTCACCAGTCTTTTCCCAACGAACCAAGTAAGCGCAGCTGCTGGTAGGACAGGCTTGACCGAAGACCTCCAGCTGCCTGCATGGGTCAGGTAAGAAAGATCCAGTTCAGAGGTCTGGGGTTTGTTTTGCCGGAGCAGGCTATGCCAAGCTGCCAGTGAAGGCCTGTGGGTACTGTAGTTTAAGAAGCAATTTTCCAAGCTACAAACATTCCAATTAGAAACACAGTGAGTGGGCAAACAAAACACATCAGGCTGGATGTGTTTTCTTCTGAACCCTGGAGGAACTTAAGCCAGCTGCTCCAGATTTATTGCTGCTCCAGATTTATTGCAGCAAAACCGCAAGGCGCTCAGGCTCTCAGAGCACGTAGGAAGGTGCTCTGCTCCTGCCGCCTCTGCAGAGGAGGCAGAAGATCTCCTGTCCCCAAGAGCTCCAGGGGATCCTGGTTTCCCATGTAGCTGTCATACTACTTTGTGAAAGGGAAGGTGTTCAGAGCTTGGGCAGAAATGGGCAAGCCAGTTCAGGTACCTCTGATTTTGTGGCTGCAGCCTAGCAATGCCTGTGAGGCATCATGCTGTGAGTGCAGCACTAGCAATCCCTGCTTCACCATCACACAGCACTCCTTGAATTGTTGGCAAAGGGCTTCCAGGTGTCAGGGAGACTGGAGAGGGCTCACCACAGCGATCCTCAGTTTCCTGCAAGTTTTGCTGGTAAGTCTCCTGAAAAGTTTTGCTGCACTGTGGTCTCTGCAAAACTCTTCTCCAGAAGAGTCTGCTGCCAGGCACCTCTCCAAAGGATATCTCAAGCCCTTTCCATTGCCACAGCCACCTCATGCCATGAGCAGCAGTGCTGAAGTGGCTGCTGTTCTTTCCATTAAGGGCAGTCCGCTAATCTGCCAAAGGACTGGCCTCGATCATCTTCCACCTGCAAGTCAGTCCTGGTGACATTCATGCAGTCTGTATGCAAGGTGGGGATGGCTGGGAGATGCTTGTCTGTCCTAGTGACAGGGACACCAGTAGGATAGGCAGCTGGGAAGGAGGAACAACATCGGCATTAGACATCAAGGACAGATGGGTCCTGCTATTGAGCTCAAGGCAGTTCCAAGGACTGAAAGGCAATGCCTTCCATTAGCTGCCCTTTGCCAGAGTCACACTACACCCTTCACCTCAGAGGGGAAAACTCAGGGCATCCACTATCCCTGTCTGAGTGGTGGGACCGCTGTGGGCTGATGGAGGCAGGCACGGGTAGCAGGGAGATGCGAGGAACATCTCTCCCTTACAAGCCTCCTCACCCGTTTACTCCTTCCCCTTTCAGCAATGAGGGAAGCGGGACTGCAGGCTGCTGCCCTTGCTGTCCTTCGCTTCCTATACCCAGGGCAAAACCGAGGAGGGCTACAGGGCTTTGGGGGTGGCCCCGTTCCCCACCTGAAGGCTCTGCCTGGTGGGTGAGTGGTGGTATCGGAGTGCCCTCTGCTGGCCCCAGTACTGGGCTATGTGGACTGTCCAACGCTTGCACATCCTCAGTACCCCTGGGAAGTTTGGTCTCGGCTTGCCCTTGCCATGGGCACCACTCCAGCAGCCATACAATCCAGCCCACAAGCCACAAGCCCTCTCAGTGCTGGGTCGTGGCCCCAGAGGAGCCAGCGTGATAGGCAAGCTGGGACAGCAAAAGTCAGTGTTGGGCTCTGGGTATATGGGGTTGTGTGTATGAGGTGCAGGCATCACTCTCACTCTTGGAGACAGTTGCTGTGGAGACGTGGTGGGAGCTCCCACGGGCTTTTTGGGTGTGTTCCCACTTCCATGGGAGGAAAAGTCCATCCTCTGCTCCTTTGCTCCAAGAGGCAAGAAAATCAGAGGTGTGGAAAAAATGGGCTGAGGAGGAGCACACTCTCTCCCTTGAGGCTTGGTGGTATTTGGATGTTTGATGGGAAAGGATGGTCTGAACATTTTGAATGAGTCTCCACAGAGCTGGGGTAAAACATTTTGGCCATTCACCTACTCCAGCTGGCTGGAAGCCTCCATCACACTGGAATGTGCATGCCTTCATTCTTCATCCTGAATTTTCCTCCAGAGCTACCCTGTACATCTCCCTATGTTTTGGCTATCCTAGTGTGCCATGGAGAAAAGGAAGGCTGAGATCATTCTGGCACCTAAGCTCAGACTTGCTGGTGGATTCCCAAGTTGTGCCAAGAAATCTCTGAAGACTGCACAGAGAGTGGATCTATGCTGATTTGCACCAGCAGAAAATCCAACACTCTGTCTCTGGGCTCAGAATTACAGTGACCTTCTATTGCCAGCAGCAAAGAAGGAAAGAGTAAGATTAAAATCCAAGGAGTTCAGATCCCTCTGTGGAGCTGGTCACTTTGTGCCTTGGTATCTAAGTCATTCAAGCAGGGATAACACTGACCTGACAGATAAGATGTGAGCTAATTAGCAGTGCTCTCTCTGAGCTCCCCCCAAGCTGAAGCACTGCAGAAATGCTGAATAGCAGGTCTGATTACTGTTCAGGGAAATTGATAGTTGGAAAGAGGTAATGGAAAGTGGATTAACACGGGAGATGGCTTGGGTTTGAGATTAGGGTACTATGTTGAAGTATTTGGGGACCTATGAGGGAAGTGAAGTGCTTGGGGGGAGCAGGCGGGGGAGCAGGGGCACTGAAAGAGCAGAGAGGAGTCCCAAACAAGCCCTCGAGGAGAGTCCCTGAGGAGAAACTTCTTTCCACATGTCATAGGTAGGCAGCTGAGCCCTGCAAGCACTTCCATCAGAAACTGCTTTTTGTAAATATTACAAAACAGTGATAGCAAAAAAAAAAATTATGCAAGGGAAGAAGACTGTTTTTAAAGAAGCAAGCAAAAATGTCCTGCAGCTTTGGCAAGTGAAACAGTGCTGTGACCTGCACTGGAAGAAGACATTGGTGTTGCTTAGATATACAGTCCATCAAAAGACTTCAGCACAGGACTCACACACAGTGTAGCCAACCTCACTCTGGGATTGCTTGGGTCTTGAAATGCCATGCATGGCAGCTCTCAGCCAGGGAGAGAGCTACGAGTGGATATCATTCTTCCTTGGCCTTCATTAGAGTAGTGTAAAAAAGAAAACCAATAGTGTCCAAGGTGAAGCAAAAATTGGGCTTTCCTTTCCCTCAGCTTTTTGTTAAGCACTGCTGAACTACTGCCCTCTCTTTCCAACTCTGACAGACATCTAAATGTCAAGCCACAGACAATGTGGAGCCAGCCTCTGCTCCTATTAACCCAAGTGCTGGAAAATCACAGTCCAGAAGAACTTTGCCTGGTAAAAATGTAAATGTCACGTTACAGAGGGCAGCTCCAGCTTGACAGAAAATCCATTGACTCTTTCAAACAGTTTGTGATCTCTTCTGGATGCTATGCTGTGGTTTGTTGAGCACACAACACAACTGCTGTTTTTCCAGACCCATCTACTCAATTCCTAACTCTTGCAGTTCATTTACTGGTGGATGGACCTGATGCTGTCACAAGGGCTCCTGTTTCAAAAGGCATTAAAAAAAAAAAGTGAAAGGCAGCCAAGAGCTCCTTCCTTTCTCCTCACTATTCAAATCCAAATGCCTAAAGTGTTGTCATGAGTCTCATTCTTCACAGTCACCTGGCTAAATCCCAACAGAAGTGGTGTAGGCTGGGAGTTGCCTGGGCCGCTGTGAATGAAAATTATTTTCTGCAACTGAAACTGAGATCCCATCCTCCCAAATTAGATCACTTCCAAGTAACACCAAAGCCCTTAGCCTATCTTCTGTCCCGCTAGGTACCAGCTCCTACCAAATAAGTCAATGCACATTCCTGGTGTCCCACAGCGTTGTTGGAGATCTGCTTCAGTGACATCTCAGCGTTTGTAAAGCTCCCAGAGGGAAGCCTGGAATGATTCCTGTGCCACCCAGCCTGAGGAGAAGAGCAGAGAGATAGAAATCAGTACTGGATTCCTAGAATGAGCCCCAAACACAACTCTCTGCAAGCTTCTTCTTTCACTAGAGGTCTCAATGGCCTTCTACCTCATTCCTGGACTGATTTTTCTGTGTGGGCACAGACCATGAGGGAAACAGAGGCAAGAGTTCTTCTGAGATATGGGAAAATCTATGCTTTTATCAGAGTCCTACCCAACCCACCCATCCATCAGCCAGTAACTCTGACTGTCTGTAGCTTTAATTCCTTCTCTGTGATTGCTTTCTGCTTCCACTACCCTGGAAGTTCCTCTGCAGATCAGCTGGAAAGCAAGGAGCTCTGTGTGAAACATTTAAGTGCCCTATAGAGGATGCCAAGCCTTATCAGCTATAACAAAGTCCCCAAAAAACAAGCACATACTACGTACTTTGCACCTGATCTCAACATGCAAAACTCTAGGGCAGAGATGGCTCTCTGATTAATTGACAGCACTGTGGAAACAGCCACAGGAAAACAACCAGGAGAGGGAGTGAAAAAAAAGAGATACAGAAAGGAAAGCAATAAGATACATACATTTGAAGGCAGCAGAGACACGAAGAGTAATGTGGAGATGCAGAGCAGCAGAAAGTGAGCAGATGAAATTATATTCACGGACAGCTGGCTATAGGGAAAGAAAAGAAAATGGGAAGGAGGTATGTAGAGGTAAGGGCACAGATGCAAAGGAAGCAAACACAGGGCAGGGAAGAGAAGTGGGAATTCAGACAGGGAGAAAGGGAGGCATCTGGAGGGATTGCCTGATGTCAAATCTGATAGAAAAGAGGATTTATCTGCAAAAAATAACTCAGATCTAAGCCACAGCTTCAGAGCAGCTGCGTACAGAGCCACAGCATTGTGTATTTGTTCTTAAGCAAGAGCAAAAAAGGGCTGGTGCAGGTTGCAAGCCAAAGCATGGTCTTGCCATACCAGGAGGCTGCCTGCCAGCCTGGACCAAGACAAAACGAAGGCAAGGGAAATACAAGACAAAACAGAGGAAGGAAAGGTGAGGCAAGGGAGTATAAGGCAAGAGAACAGAGGGGAAGGCAAAGACAGGCAGAGGAAGGCAAAGACAGGCAGGGGAAGGCAAAGACAGGCAGGGGAAGGCAAAGACAGGCAGGGGAAGGCAAAGACAGGCAGGGGAAGGCAAAGACAGGCAGGGGAAGGCAAAGACAGGCAGGGGAAGGCAAAGAAAGGCAGGGGAAGGCAAAGACAGGCAGGGGAAGGCAAAGACAGGCAGGGGAAGGCAAAGACAGGCAGGGGAAGGCAAAGACAGGCAGGGGAAGGCAAAGACAGGCAGGGGAAGGCAAAGACAGGCAGGGGAAGGCAAAGACAGGCAGGGGAAGGCAAAGACAGGCAGGGGAAGGCAAGGACAGGCAGAGGAAGGCAAAGACAGGCAGGGGAAGGCAAAGACAGGCAGGGGAAGGCAAAGACAGGCAGGGGAAGGCAAAGACAGGCAGGGGAAGGCAAAGACAGGCAGGGGAAGGCAAAGACAGGCAGGGGAAGGCAAAGACAGGCAGGGGAAGGCAAAGACAGGCAAGGGGCGGTAGGGCCACCCCTGTCCAGGGTGCTGACCGGAGCCAGCCCCTCCCGGCCCCGCAGCCCCTCCTCCTCCTGCCCTTCTGGCACAGCGGCACTGGGGCCATTTCGGGGATTTCAGACAGTTGCAAAAGCAATACGCTTCCTGGAGTGAGCAGACCAACGGGAAAATAAATACGTAGTCGACCAGATGTAAAAGATATTTTCCCCTTCCTCTCTCCCGCCAATAATTTCAGCAGCAGGGCTGTACTCCCTAAGGGCAGGACTGTCTGAGTGTTGAAGAAGCATGTGCCCGTGGCTGCGGAGCTGAGTAAACGTGAGGCATCTCCAGAACGGAATTTCTGACCTGCCTGGGTAGGTTATTGTAAGCATCGGCCATCCTCTTAGCCTCTCTGTGAAGGACAAACCTCATTCCTCCTTGAGTTGGTACTCTTCTCAGTGTTGCCCTGGATTAATTTGGGCGCTTGCTGTCCTCATGGCTCTTGTATCCCAGGCTCTCAGTATCCACACTGGGAGAGCAGAGATTGAGATGGCAGGATGGACTCAGCTATTCCACCTGCACTGGATCTGTCCGGATTATACAACCAGGAATTGGCAGTCACACAAGTGTTTTGTGTGTCAGGCCACATTCGCCACCAGTGAGCTTTTGATGGGGAGGTTTCTCTCCATGGCCCCAAGGTTTACAAAAGGCTTAGTCTGCGAAGTGGTCTGAAAACGATGATCCACCCACAGGCTGGACAGGTGCTTTGTCCCGACAGCAGCTCAAGCCCCTACTGTGCACTGCCAGGTCATTTTGCAAAGAAGAAAAGGTTGGAAGGGATCTGGCCCCCTCTGCCCTCAGTTCTAGTATGTGTCTCTGCCTCTTTCCAAACATGTCCTGGCCTCACCCGGACATTTTTGTTCCAGAGAATTAAAAATTAGCTGCATCATAGAGGAGAAAGCAGTGCCCAAGAGCCTGACAGAGTTGTTCCATGAGCACTACAAATCAATGTTAGCAGAGAGTTGCAGAAAAAAACTGTCTGAAATCGGCCTGGTACCAGTGCTTTGTTGCCAACAACCTGATTTTCCAATCTGACACCAATTGTCTGGCCCAGAACAACATGTTTTAAGAGTAGGCTGGAAAAACATCTGATTGAAAGAGTGTAAAGTGGCTGGTGCTACTGCAGGACCAGACAAAATCCCAATAGCTGGATAACATCACCTCCTTTACTCTCTGTGATTCTAATATATGACCAAGTCAGAGTGGAAACTCTCCAGCCTTACCCTTGTGTTACCAAACTAATAACAACACAAACTTTTATTTCCAACACTGAAATCTTGCTCACACTTAATATGAAGAAGAAAACCCTAGCGATTTCTGCCACAATCATATAACATCAAGCACACCATTGTTATCACCATTCTCCAGGTCACCATGAAAGGCAAAATGCCCTTCAGGAATGCAGATGTGGGTATCAGCTGGGACCCAAGTCTTCTGTCAACAAAGCAAATCAGGGAGCCTTTAATCAGCTGGGCCCACATTTCATGGGGATGTGCTGCCCCATCTTTTGGGATGACTGAAACAAGTAAAATGCACCAGGAAGAGTCAGAAAAGAACAGCACAATCCCAGGCCATTGGGGGTGAGCTACCTGCCTTGTGGCATCTCCCTCAGTTCTGTTCTCCTAAGTTGCACTGTGCTCTGCAGCTGGCTGACTGGGTAGCTGTCCCTCTCCTGTGGGCCAGTGCCACGTGTCTAAGTTGGAACATTATTCTCCAGTTCTAGGAAACTGGATTAAGGATCAGAGAATACTGACTGTTATTTACCTTTGATTAAAACAGCCCTCCTCCCTCCCAGGCTGGAGAGACCAGTGTTGCTGTTATTTACTCTGCTGCCAAACCTGGAGTTCAATCTCTGCCCTGCGGCACTCAATAAGCCAGCATAGAGTTGAGGGCTGGTGTATGGCAGGCAAACAGTCAGGGCTATGTGGGTGGAAGGGGAATGATTATCCAGGCAACCAAGTCCAGTTTGTTTCTTTCACAGTCAGGCTCTGGCTCAGCAAGGGCAGGGATGCTGGAAGTGCCTCCCTCTGTGGCTCACAGTGTTGACAGGGATCCAACCAGGGGGATCAAAAGCAAGCCCTCTTTGCCCCCATGCCTGTATCTGGACCTTCCCCCTCACCACATCCCTGCTTTCACACAGCTCCCCTTTTTCTTTACCTCCCTCTCCATCTCTCTCCACTCAGCCTCCACCGTCACCCTCCTCTCTCCTCTCCCAACCACCCTCCCCCCCCTTTCTGCTTTTCCATCTCTTCTGTTCCCCCTCCTCCCTGCTCTTTCCCCTCAACTCTGTTTCTCATTCCCCTCATTCTCCTCCTTCCTTCTCTCCCACCCTCCAAGCCGCTATTCCAGGACAATAGAACAGATGGCAGGCTGTTTGTTTTATATGTCCCTTTGGAAAATCAGCTCAGCTGTTGATTCTGCAACTTCTTCTAAAAACAGACACCGTCCAACGCTAGCTGGGGGAAAGGGAGGGGGGTATGGAAGGGCCCTGCTCTCCCCACCAGCTGCACTGAGACCTTTTCTGTCTGCACCACATACCATGCCTTTGGGAAACAGGCCTGTTTGAGAGCCCTGAAGCCTTCTTTCCTGCACACTAGAAGAAACACCATCACAAGTGGAAAGAACTTGCCCAGCTTCTGCAGTCAGCCTCACTCCAGCCAGAGTTAATGGTACTGGGGGAAGGTGGGGGAGGGAGGAAGGGGCAGACTCTTTTCAGCACATCCATCCTGCTCACTGTCCCAGTCTTATGCTTCTCTGAGTCTTCCTGAAAGCCAAGTTAGATACAGTCTCCCCAGGCAGAAGACACATAGAACAGAGTAGAGGTTGATGGTCTTTTCTAGCCCCACCCTACTGGGGTAGCTGCGATTCAGGAGCCATAGGCCAGCATTGATTGTGTGTAGGGGAAGACAGTCCTTGCCTTATTCTTTCCAGCTTTCCCATCCTTCTGTTGAACCCCTAAGCCCAAGATGCCAGTCCTCAGGCTGGTATTCATCAGTTGCCAACACAACCGTGAAGAGCACGTAGATTTTATTCTCCTTCTTTCTCTTATCCAAAACACTTCTTTCATCTCTCACCTCTCCCTTCCCATTCTTTAGATCTGTTGCTTCATGGTATTTCTGGGTGGAGAGGGATCTTTTCTCCTGAACTCTTGCTTTCACTGTCCTAAACATCATCTTGTTTGCCCTGCTTAGATGTGACAGTATTATCCTGTAAATCTCCCTTCCATCCTCACCCTGCCTAAGGGCTTCAGGAAAAGCACTATTTTTCTCTCTGTTCATCACCAAGCACAAGATGGCCTCAGCTCACAACTGGGGTTGCGGGACTCCCTGCCAGTGCAAATGCTGGATATTTCTTGGCATATCCTCCACCTGATACACCATGGCCAAAGACACCAACTGCGGATTCTCCCTGTGCCCCACATCAGGGGGTGTGATAGAGAAAGCAGAGCTTCAGAATAGCGGCATCTCTCCCCATCCAATTGTCCCATTTAGTGGCACTTCTTTTCCCTGTGTTGTTAAAATCAACACTATCTTCTCAGGCTTTGGCAGAAGGGTCAGGCCCATCAAATCCACATACAAAGCACCCAGTTTAATTTGTTCTCAAAGTTCGTTGTGAATGAGATGCAGCTTCCAGTGAAACCAAGGGAGGCTTGACCAAGCCACTGTCAGATATAACAGCTGAAAAGGCTCCTTAGCCTTGCAAAATCCTGGAAGGCAATTTAA
The DNA here is from genome assembly GCA_033459285.1 of Clamator glandarius. Lineage (NCBI taxonomy): Eukaryota > Metazoa > Chordata > Aves > Cuculiformes > Cuculidae > Clamator > Clamator glandarius. Next base: position 1,519,631 of record JAUNZM010001251.1, read on the forward strand.
ACATGAGAGATAGGCAACAAGCCCATTCTCAGGGTCTGTAATTAATCATATACAGTTCAAACAGGGAGAGAGAGGAGTTCCCAGCTTTCTTTGAGTCCAAGCTGGATCAAACAGAGAGCAAAAAAAAATCTCAGGCTGTCAAGGAACAGCCTTAAAGAGGCAATGCCAGCTGAGTGACAACAGCTCAGCCCTGCACTCCTTTAACCCCCTAGGTAACTGGGCATGAAGTCTAAAGGGAGAATTCTTGCATCAGCTGGTAAGAACAGCCATAGTTATTTGTATATTTGTGATGCTACTCTTCTTCCTGGCCTTGTTTCTGTCTATGGCAATGCATCCTCTTCAGTGGAGCCTTAAGCATAACGGGGTTTGAGACAGAATAAAGTTCCAGCTAGTATGAGATCCCATCTCTGGCACCAGCTGCTTGCAGGTGCTTTAAGGAAGAATATAAGGATAGTTGATGCCTCTCTGTGCTGCAGCAGTTACCAAATGGAGGAGTCAGTCACCCTCCTTCATCTTTGCCTCCACCCTAGAAGTGTGTTCAGGCGTGGAGAGCTCGAGTGGCCAGTGGTGCAAAAGGGCAAGCTAGCTGTCTTGTAGGGGTTTTCAGAGACTGAAAACAAAAGAAATTAAACAAAAGAACTGCTGATGCCACCCCTGGACTCTCTGAGGAGTCTGCGTGGTAAACAAATGCAGAGGAAGCCTTGAAATTAAAAGGCCACATCTGCTGTAAGGAATTGAGTATAACTGCCAGATGAAAACACATCAACTTATCTGGAGAGATGTTAAAAAGAAAAAAGGAAGAAAAAGGAGGTTTGGGGCCAACCAACCTGATCTCAACTCTTCCAAAGTGAATTCTGCCTCACAGACTGGCATCCTATCTGGCATTGGTAGGCTACAATTGTCCCAAACACAAAAACATCCAGAGCTGTATGTCCAGGCAACATTTCCTTTCCCAATACTGCTTGGCAGCTCCCAAACAGCACTCTCAACACTCAGCTTGAACTCCCATGCTCTCCTCCATGGCCCTACTTGGTGGTTTCTTTCCTTCCAGTCTCCTTTCTTCTTGTTCCTATTTCTCACCTCCGGGCTTCTGTTTAATAACCTGTTCATCTTTTGAAGGCTCCATCTTTAGCAAGAGGGCTAGGGAGAGAACTGAAGGCTCTGATATGAGTACAAGTTGGGTAAATCACATAGTGGTTTAGAAATCCATTTTCTTCAGCAGCAGAGCTGTTAAGAGGAGTTGGCACCAGAGACAGAAGCATTGCCTAGCGTTGCTATTCTTCTCTCTCCCCATCAAGCTTTTAGCAACAACTGCAATTTCCCACCTATTTCAACTAACTTCTCTTTTCCCCCTAAAGAAAGGAGAGTCATTAGCATTTTTTGCACTGTCAAATAGTGGTTTCCTTATAAAAATTCTTTACAGCTAAGAGGAAAGTGAAGAAATGATATTGTTAACATGAAAGCCTCACTTAATACTTTACATTTCAAATACTCTAACTGCTTTTTTTTCCCCTCCCTCTCCTTTTTTTTGAATCTTCAGTATACAGCTTAAACATCATTAATAGTGCTGGTTGCCATGGTGTTGGGCAGGCGGAGGTCTCTCTCCATGAAACCTTGAACTACACTTCATGTTGTACAACAGCAGGATCATGCCAACACCTTTGACTTTGACCTCATTTTTCCCAGTAAAATAAAATGACCATGTCTTCATCCCTCTTTATTCCTGGGATAGGTTTTCCTTTCCTGGAATAAGAAAAGGGGATGTAAGAGAGAGAAGGAGAAATAAATATAAAAAAGGAAAAAGAGAAAGATAAAAAAATCCATAGACCCAGTGGAACCTTGCCAAAAACTTTAACAGTTACATTAGAAAATCATGAAGGAGAATAAAAAAAGACACTCTTCTGAAAAGCTTCATGTGAGATTGTTTCTCATTTTCCCAAGCAGCTAAACATTTTAATAAACTAGGAAAATGAGACTGTAAAACCACAACATCTGACAGCAAGCCCCAGGGGCAGGAACCATTCCTGAAACTAATTTTAACTCAGGTTTTAACATTGATCAGATTTCATGTGGTGAATGTCCCCTTAAGCTGTCTCTCTGTTCTTAGTGAAAACCTGGTTTCTTTTGTCGACTCTGAGAAGCTATTTTCTTTCCAGCGCATTGTCGTCACAGGCGTAACAAGATTTTTCTGTCATTCATCTCTACAGCCCAAGAGATGCCCTGCCCCAGACATCATCTCATCTGTTCTCAGTTTCCTTATGAGATAAGACATTTTCCATAGAAGTGGCACTTAACTGCTCCAGTAACGAAACCCAGTCTTAAACCAGTCCCCATGCAGCCACTCAAGGACTCAACCAGTTTAACATCTGATCTTCAGCCATGCAATAGGCACCAGGCCATTTAAGACCAGCTGAGGACAGGATCCAAAGCAGGCTTTCAGTTTCTCTACCTTGCTGTTCCCCAAGGAAGGGAGTCTGCTCTATCAGTTTCTTCTCCTTCTCCAGGCACACTTTGGTTTGATTGTCACCAGAACATCTACAGATAAGACCGGCTCAAAGACTCAATTAACAACACAGCTAAGAGTTTTAATAGGAAAATAAGAAGATATCCAGGTAACGTACATTTTTCTTGAAGACTCTCACTTCTCAGGGAAGCATTTTTCATCTTGTGGTCAAGTTCAAACCAAATCATTTGACCTGTGGGGAAGGACTTCTTTATGCCAGCCTGCCTTCCAGTAGTTGGGTGCCTCTGTCATTAGCCATACAGTTCCTAGGTTGCATAGCTGTGCAAGACAAGTGCTTTGCTTGGCTCAAGCAATGGTTATTGGCATCACTTAGCCCCTGTCCCTGCTTAAGATGAATTTTCAGTTCAAGGGCACATCGTGCAAGAGAGGAAGGCAGAGCTCTCTGCTGTTTCACAAGCTGGTTTAAATGCTGGTAAGACTAACCAGTCTGGAACACAGCTCTACAGGCTCCCACATTCTGCTTCTCCAGAAATTAAAGTGCTCATTCATTTCTAGATCTCCCTTTGCAGAGGTGGAAGGTTTTTCTGATGCCTTTCCTTTAAATCTTTTGTCTGCTGTGTAGGAGATGCTGGGGCTTAGGGGGGTGGGAGGAGGTGACAGGGTGGCCAGCTTTCAAAATGGTAGAGGTACACTGATAGTCATCCTTGGCTCTTCCAGCCCACCAGCAGCAGGCTTAGTCACATCAGCAGCATCAAAGCTGAGCAGCTCTTCAGAGAAAGGGCATTTGTCCTTTCATCTGGAGATTACAGGAATCTTTCACAGATCTCAGCAGTTTGTTTCAAAAGGCTTTTTAATGAGAAATACCTGTTTGTGGCAGCACCTGTCATTTAAACCAGTCTCTTTGCCTTCCAGCCTTCCCTGCAACGGTTTTCCCCAGCTGTTTATCCATGTGCCAAAATTGTGCCAAGGTTCACTCCCCTGCAAGCAGAATTGCCCATCTTTAATGCCAGGCTCTGTACTCCACAAATCTGCCAGAAAGCCTGTAACTTATTTGGGCCTGCTCCTTCCCCCTGTTGCGCTCAGTAGGGACAGCAGGAAGGCAGAAAGCTGCTCTCAGCATCTGGAGGAAAGAAACACAGAGATAAAAAGCTCTTTGCCTTGCTGTTTCCATTCCTTCATGACTTAATTTTTTTGGTCAGGGCACAGAGAAGATTATAAAGCCATAACCTCTAATCCCCTCCTGAGCACTCCTTCTCCATCTCTTCCCTTCTCCTCTCTTTCAGCCAGTCCTAATCCTTTATGTCTCCTCTCTCACAGGTAGGAGTTGGAGTCTAATCTCAGACGACAGGTTAGTAATTAGAGCGAGAGATTATCCTGACCTCATATCAAGAAGGTAAAAAGAAAGCAATAATGCAAAACCATACATGATCAAGCCTTCAATGTTCAGTGCAGGAACCATCCTCCTGTCAGTCTTCTGGCTCCTTCTGGCTCCCCTACCCCACACTCACTCTTTTGTCCAGGCAGAGAGCAGGACTCTTTGTATTTCTTGCCCATCTCTGCTCTGCCAGGCAAGCTCCATCCTTTTCCCACACAGGAATGGTCCCTTTTTCCATTCCAATGGACCTTGACCAGGCAGAGACTCAGCCAAAGGGCTGTGGCTGGGAAGGGTGGGCAGTGGGGAACACACAGGCAAATACGGAGGAAGAGGGTCTGCTCAGAGCGGCTGGAGCCATGACATACTCTCAGCTATCCTCAGATGGGCACTGGTTACGCATACCCAGGGCCTTTCTAGTCCAGGGAGATAAATCCACAGAAAGGAACAGCAGCTGGTTGCCATCTCTACCCAGATGCTCAGCAATCACCACCCAGTCCTTGATCAGCTCAGGAAGGTATGCTGCTCCAATCTTTTGCATGTACCCCAGTACAGATAGGAAGCCCATACATGTGTCCAGTCCACATTATCCATCTTTGGGACAGATCTGGTCCCTTGTCCTGTGTCACCAGTAATCAGCAAGGATGAAAAGAGCCATCACACAGCTCCAAGACCACCACAAAAAAGGGGAAATTGGGAGCACCAAGCTTCTTCGGTGTCCCACCCCCTACGTGCACAAGAGGAATGGATGTCACCAAGACGCACTGCAGCTGAGGCTGAGGCATCACCAGCTAACAGCCTGCACACACCAGGAGGTGTCAGGGTAGAGATGGCAGTGGAGTGATCGAAACCTGTTGGGAAGAAAGCAAAGGTCAGGTGACAGTTTTTACACCAGTACACAGCTGGAAAATGGAAGACCTCTCTCATTTCCCACCCCACATCAGGCAGCCACCCTGCATTACAGAGCTCCAGGACTGGTTGTTCAACTCAAGATGTCTTGTCTAAGCGAATCTAAGCAGCTGAACCTCCCTCCAACACCTGAATCCTGCTCTGTCCAGGTGGCACAAGACCATGGCTTATCCTGATCACAAGCAGAGATGGGCTCTGCACCAGCCTCTGCTACATAGTTCTGTTGATGCTCTTTTCATCGCCTAGCTGCTTCCCACATCTGCTATCTCCAGCCAGGAGCTTCCTACCCATGCTCTGCAAATAACAACTTTAGGTTTGTTCACTCAAAGCAGAGGAGGTAAATCAAAGAACACTTTTGTTTGCAGTCAGCCTGGAGTGAACCTTTTTCTTTTTTCCCTCCAGTTTTCTCAGCAAAACACAAAATGAAAAAGCAGAATTTCCTCTCCTGAGTGTAAAAGAATATTTAGTTCCTGTCCCAGACGTAAAAGGTTAACTTGTTCAGTCTCAAAACGTGAAAAAAATGGCAATACTGACTCTCATCATCCAAATAAAATGTTCTGATACACCTTTTCTTCCCACTCTTCCAAAAAGGTTTGCAAAGTTTGTAAGAGTCCACCAACAGCTTTATGCTGGTGTGCCCCTCACCCAATAAGCCCTGTCGCTCACTCTAGACCTCCTGCACCCCATTTGGCTGCCTTCCCCTCCCATCCCATTTTCTGAGTGCTCGCACCACAGTAACATCCAGAGCACTCATGCCCCGTACCTTGAGGGATCCTCTTGGGATGAAAAGGGGCCACTGAGTTCAATAACATTGAGCTTGTTCTCAAAGACACCGTAGCTGAGGGTGACCTACAACAAGGGATGTTGAAAAAGGAGCAGGAAGGATGAGGTGAGTTCAGGAGCAAAGAACTTCCTTCAGGTGACAGAATCTTCCATTCTGGCTCCTTCCCTGCTAGCTTGGCCCCTACCTTCCCTTCCACATCTTGTTTGTCTTCCTTCACAAGATGGTCCACCATGCTAGTCCTTTGCCTCTCCAAGCTCCCTACACCCTTTGTTCTCTCCCCACATAAGGCAGACTCGGTTCCACATCAAAGCCCCTTCCCCAGTCAACCACCATTCCTGTTTGTCCTTGTGTCATGTTCCTCCAGGGATGCCTTCAATCCTCCCACCACTCCTTGTACGTGTGCTCGCCAACACTGACTCCAGGGACACTGTGACTGGCATCTGTGCTTGCAGGCAACATCTGTTCCTTATTTCAAAGAAGCATTTGTCAGGAAAGCCTCCCCAAAAGAGCAGATGATTGATCCAGTCCACATCAGTCCCACCAATGGAGTAATGTGCCTGTAAGCTCCCCTCCACTTTTCTTTCCTCATGCCCTATCTCTTGCTCCATTTCCCCTCCTCACCTGCTGAGAGAGCCGAGAGAGGGGGATGAGCTGCAGGTTCTCCAGGTGGGAGTGGAAGAGCGCACTGGGCAGCAGCTGCCCGCCGACTTTGCACTCAATGATGTAACCCATGGTGCAGTCATCCGGCAGGCGGATGAGTTCAGAAGTGCTCAGGAAGTTCCTACCACTGGAAGAGAGTAAGGCTGCATGTGTTAGGAAGAGGGTTGTGGAGGATACAGGCATCCATTTGGGTGGTAGACAAATGAAGGTCTTAACTGAAAAAAAACAGTTAATCTTGGAACTAGATCTGATTTCTATCTGTAAAAATCTGGGAATTTGTTTGCTCTTTGACCACCCCCAGCCATGCTGTCCCACCAACTGTCAGGTGCTATCCCTGCTATGTATCCAGCTCCTCTGTGAGCTGATGCAGAGAGCTGGCAGACACTGCCAAATCACTTTTCCTCCTGTTAGGTGACTGGCACAGGGTCCGTGCGAGTCAGACAAGCCAGCACAATAGAAACAGTGGGATCACAAGGCAAGGACCAGGAGGAAGAAGAAACAGGACAATCTCTCATGGCTTCAATAAGCTATCCATGGCTTCACTGTAATGTAACACCACACACTTGGGTGTCCTTTGATGACAGGCTAAACACTATTTTAAGGCTTCTGTAACTAGAAGCAGCTACACAGCATGAAGCACTGTCTACTACAACACCCCTCATCTAGTTCACATGTCTTGTAAGCATTGTAACACAGTAGCCGCAGACTTTATATCAGGTTAGGTGTTATCTATCCATGCCACTTCCATTTTCCTCTAGATCACAGATCATTCTTCTGTCTGAGTTTACCATAAAACACATAACATGGGCTTAATCCAAACCAGGCACCTGGTGTCAATCAGCTCAGTTTTTCTGGGTATGCACAGATCTGGCTAAGGCTAGCACAGCCATTATCTATCAGTGTATGTGCATGTAGCCTGTGATATAATCTATGACATCCTGGAAAACATCATCTTCTTGAAGACTGGGCTAACATAAGACCTTGGGACCTACATCTGCTCTCCATGTACTAAGCTGAAGAAATTACAGTGGCCACTGTAAGAAGCTGAAGAGGGTTCGAGTTAGGGAATGGAAAATAAGCTCAAGAGAGAGGTACAGGAGGTTGGAAAGAGGCAGACTGAGGGGACAGCATAAGCAGAGAGGGAAAGCACTTAGGAAAAGAGTCAGAGGAAGCTGAAAAGGACGGTAAGGAGCATGGGGGAAATAACCAAAAGCAGAAAAGAGTTGGGGAGGAGGCAGTATGTCATCCCATGACCACGTTTGCTGACATGCTGCTCTTGTGTCTTTTTAATCAGGTGGCAGACCCACCCACTATATCCTTCCTCCAGTCCCACATGCTTGCAGATGTATAGCACATAGCACTGCATCCTTGCAAATGTCCTTGCAAACACCTCATACAGAAACCCAGGACTGACGCTGCCAGGAATTGATATGCGTCCATGTTCCACATCCTCAAAGGTACATATATCCATGGCTCACCTGGCCCATGGCACCATCTTGCTTGCCAGCTTGTGGCTGATGCAGAACCCAGCCCCTCCTGTGGCAAACCAGAACTGCACAGATTTCTGGAGAGAAACATCAGAGAAAATCAATGGCAGAAGCTCAGACAATATCATACTCCCTGAGATGGGAATGCTAGAAATCCAGCTTTGATGCCAGGATAAGCACAGCCCTATTGTCACCCCAGAATCCTCACTGCTGCCCAGAAGAAGGACCTGCCATCAGTGCAGCATGGATTTTGACCTCCTTGTAATTGGAGTGGCCAATTTTCTGCTGGCAACAGCAGGTGGGCTGCCCAAGGCAGGCTTATCTCCTGGCAGGCAGGGAGCCAAAGGTGCAGCAGCAACATGGATGTGGGACCTTCACACATCAGATTGAATCAACACCTACAACCATGTTCAGGCAAGACCAGCAAGTTTTCAGCTGTTGCCTGTTGCTCTTTGGACCTGTCTCTCATTGCGATACATCTACAGCCAGTAAGTCAGAGCAATAAATACAATCCACTGGCCCCACCACCACAGGCTGTACCGTCTGGTTGTTTGGCAGTGTTTCTGAGGCCCGGATGGGTCGGTTCAGGCTGGGTTTTCCCAGGTAAACGTCCCACGATGCAGAGTAGGAGGACAAGAGCTTCAGGAGGGCATGAGGGTTCAGGTAGTTGTCATCATCCAAATGGCAAAACCAGCTGGGGGGAGATGGGAACGAAGATACAAAAGGTTTGCGGTAAAGAAGGTGTCTCTTGCTTTCAGGGGTCCTCCCCATCACAACCCTGCCTCACCTCCTGCCACTGGCCAGGAAGGCATCGAACTCTGCAGCCATCTTGCAGGAGAGGGCTGGGTGGCTGTGCTCAGCAGAGCAGTTGGTGAAAATCGCATGATCACCTGTCAGGAGAGAGGAGGCTGTAGCCTGGGTCTTGCCTGCTTCATGCAGTCATGGGGAGGACCTCTGGGCCAGAGGGAAGGGGTGTGTTCACAGCCAGACTCCTCAAAGCACACCCCAGACAGGCATTCAAGCCTTCAGTGATGGGGGCTCCATCTTTCCCCCTACCAGGAGATGACACCTGGAGAAAGCCAAACATCTTTGCCAAAGCTAGGACACCTGTCAACCACAATTCCATTCTGCCCACTGCCGGCCAGTGTGCAGGGGCTGAAGGGGCTCTCTTGGGCTGCTTGTGCCACATAGCTTCCTCCCATAGATACTTTAAGGCAGATGACACTCTGCTTTGAGTAGCACTCTGCCTTAGGGTAAGTGAACTAGGAAATATCATCACTCAGGTGCTTTGTGGATGCCAGAACCCCCCCCCCCCCGAAGCCATGACAGTTCAGAGGCTGAAGGCAGGGAGGGAAAGGTGGTTTTATAGAACAGATTGTTACCCATTCTCCTTCTTAGGTCTTCATCTTCTTCGTCGGTGAAGACGTAAGTCTGGGGAAATGAGGAGAGGAGGTTACTCTCAGGGCTGAGGCTGGTGCTACTCCTGGCCTGGTCCTCCCTGCAACTGGACTCGCTTGATGTGGTCACCTCACTACATCCCCTGCTGCCATGGCCCCCTCTAAGGCACCAAATGAGCAGAGAGACGGCCGCGCTCCCACTCCCACATGCGCCAGCATCAGCGCTTGCGTGGCTTTATTTATCCTTCCCGCCACCTTGGGAACAGGAGAAAGAGATCCATGACACAAACTGAGGGGTTGAAGGAGATCTGGCTTAAGTGTCAGTGGTAGAAAAATGAAAGCAGCATGGTTGAAAGCTTGCATTAAAAGGAGAACATCTGTTTGTGTGTTAAGTGTGCGCAGCCCCCTGCAGCTTCCCGCCTCCTCCTTCTTCTCCTCCACCCCCAGGCCTCTTTAATCCCCCTCACTGCCATTATGTGGCACATCTCCCCCTTTCCAGGGCCAGACGGGGATCAGGGTTGGTGGAGAAAAGCTTTCCTCAGGCAGAAAATGAGCTTTCATGAAATAAAAAAGGAGTCACGAGCCATAAACAGTCTCTACACCAGCTGCCTACAGGCTGGTTAAATGAAGCACCTGGGAAGGGACAAAGGGGATAAGGCAGGCAGACAACAGCTCCAGAAGCCGTCATCGTTCCCAAAGGCTCTGACAAGGAGATGAGAGTCTTTACTTCTCCCCACACCCACCCAGCATCTGAGACATGCCCCCATCAGGAGAACATGGCCAGAGAAATGTTCTGTACATGAAAGCCAGGCAATGAAGAACCCTCGGAGAACACCTGGCTCAAGCAGAGACAGCAGGATGGTTTCATGATCTCAAAATGTACGTGGACTTGGCAAATTACCCTCCAACAGCCGAGCTGCAGCAACGCACCTGTTCCTACCTCACCTCACCGGTAAGGTCTCTAGGTTAAGAACACTTTCAAGGTGATCACAGGACAAGAAGCAGTTAGCTAGCTAACTCTCAGGTAAAGGAGTCACTCTGGGTCAGGGGACTGTATCACAACCTTCAGGCAAGGCAGGGATTATAAGTGGCATGGGATTTCCCTGGGCAGCATGTCAGAGCCACAAATTTCCACTATGACAAATATTTTGTCTTATGAAAAAAAATTCTGAAACCACTGAAACTTTCTCATATTTTCAAAAAAAAAAAAAAGAGACATTGGTGCTGGAAATTACTTGCTTACAGATATAAAACTGACTAGAAATCACATGTCTAATAAATCATACCTAATGATGTTTATATCTAAATTAAAATAGGAATCTGCATCTTTTCACAGATTTTCTGCTTGTGAAAATATTCTAAAGTTCTCGCTTTCCTCTTGATGCAAGGTGGGAAATGTTTTTTTACAGACACCCAACATGTTTCTGTGGGAACCCAGGAATGAAGGAATATTGTCACCATGGGGAACACCAGATTGTCCAAAATAAATGGAAAAAGAGGGCTATGAGTTTGAGGAATAAGCGAATCTGATTTTTCTGTCTCTTCCAAACTCTGATCACCATGGCACACCTGGCTACAAGTGCTCCAGACATGTTTAAGTATGTGGCCTGGTTCTGTCCTGAAGGAGAAGTTTGATTTTTGAAAGGAGGGGAGGTGCTAGAATTAGTTTACGTTACCAAACTAAATGCCATTTCAGGTCAGAAACTTAGACTTATCTCCATCAAGATGCTATTTAGCCTAAACAGTCATTAAAACTAACACTTCTGATTAGATGAAACCTTTTCTGAGGAAAAGCCCTTTTGCTGAAATGACTTCCACACCAAGTTCCAGTGGAAAGCTTGCTGTGCATCAATTACCAAGAGGTTCCCCATCTCCCGCCTACTGCATAACTTCTCTCCAGCTGCATATCTTCTCTTCTGCTTCAACATTGCAGTTTCAGGGAAAATGTCTCTGTCCCTTATTGCCTACCCTAACAGAGTCCAACATAAAGGACTGTTAATTTTGCTCCCGTACAGTCTGTTCTAGCCATGAAAAACACAGCTGTTCCTGCCTCCTGTTACAGTCACCTAAGCCTGACCTGTGAGGTCTGGGTTGCTTCCTCTAGGAGGACAACATGCAGGTAATCAGCTCTGAAACCAGGCTTGGCATCAGCAGCACAGCCAGCTGCTAAAATTTATGTGGCCACCTGTAGAGAAGAACCCACTGAATCGAACTCCAGCCATGAGTGAGGGTGAGTGAGACAGCAAGACAGTGGGTCAGCCCTAGGAGGAGAAAGACTACTCATCAGGGCTTCTGAGACCTGGATCTCTCTGAGACTGGCTCTTAAAGCCTACGCCTCTCCATAAAGGCTCAATAATGCCCTAATAATGTTATGGTGCCCTATCCCTGGCCCAATAACAACTAAATATCCTTTGCAAGCCAAAAGCTCTCCTTTTTTCGCTAAGCAAGGTTTCTATACTGCAAATTTCTCAAAATTAACCCCCTTCCTCCAAAAAACCCTCCAGCAGCAGTATATTTTACTTTTTTAAAAAGGGGGTTTGATTTTCATGTACTTCTCTTTACCTCCCTTCCCACCCCCACTCCCCTGCCCTCAAGGGGCAGTAAAAAAAGCAGAAGAAAAACATGGAAAACTGGGGAGCGGGAAGGAAAACACTGAGCTTGCAAAAAAATTAGATAACAATGAAAAAACCACTGTTTAAAAATGACTGACATTCTTGCTCTACCCTTCCTTCCTATTCTTCTACTCAGTCTGTGAAGCTTTCTGTTGGCATCAGCATGGAAACTTCAGCACCTTTTGCCAGGTCTGGACATCGTTTGCCTGCCAAACAGAGGGTCAGATGAATATGGGGCACTACCACCTAATTCCTGGAACGGCTATGTGCATATTTGTCAAAGCATGAGGAGGGAAAAGCGAGTTGGTCTTCAAAAACCCACTGCAAAAGCCCCAGGAACAATATCTTAATGACGGTGTGGCCATGCATTTGGATTTACTTTCTCTGAAAAGCTGCTGTGCTGAGTTGGGCAGAGAGGAGAAGTGCATCAGGAGGAGGAAGCAGGGCATCTCAAATTCTGAGAGGGACACGCAAACAGGAGAGGAAGCGTGCTCAAAATAGGACACGGCTTCCTGTAACAACCGCAGAAGACCAGACAGTTGCAGCACCATGAAGTGGAAAACCAACCTTGCTCAGAAAACTCCGCATTGCTTCAAGCACTCTCCTACCCAATACCTTCACCCCCACCCCCCTTCCTCACTGAGGCTTGAATTTGTCTTCTAGGTACCCATCATACATAAGCAGAGGTAAAAAAAAATACTCTTTAGGGGCAGCCACAGGGTTTCTTCTTTCTTGAGAAGCAGCTCTGCGAGGGAGAGAAGCACCCAGGCTCTCGGGAGAGCTTCTGCCCACCAGTACGCACAGCACCACCAACATCAGTTCTTCTAACAGTAAGGAAACTCTCCAAACTCCACTTTACCAAAGGAAAAAATATCAGAACTCAGAACCCCAGTTAAAAAAATATTTAAAAAATCAAATATGCACTCACATCACTTCAAAATCATACATGTGAGGGGATCTCCCCAAGAGGGGCATGGTTTAGTTGAGGGTCATGGTTTAGTGATTGATGGGAATGGTTGGACTCAATGATCCAGTGGGTCCTTTCCAACCTGGTGATTCTATGATTCTATCTAATCCAGGGCATGGATTGTGCTGGTGTGCTGGGGAGTGAACAGAGCTGCCAACACTCCAGGAGGTCTTTCAGGTCTTCCTGCCTCATTCTGCCTGCTGCACCACATCATCCAGGACAAACGTTCCCAGGTGCCATGTGGGCATCCCAATGAGGGGCCAAGGGAAGCCACTCATCTTGAAATCCAGCAAACTCATGGCACTAGGAGGTAGAAAACCACCTTTTCATACAGAGCTACGATGGTTAGAAAACCACCTTTTCACACAGAGCCACGGCGGCCTGTGCGCTCAGACTGGCATGGCTTGGACAGTTTGAGGCCCCGGTGTTATTGGATAAGTACAAGGAAATTAAATGCCCTCCACCTCAAGCTGAAGAGTCAGGCTTAGGTTAGAGGCAGGTGATGCCTGCTAAGAGCACATGTCCTCCTAGCCTTCATGGGAAGAGCCCACACATATTCTTCCTCCTCTCTGTCTGCCTTTCCCATGAACTGGTGAAACATTGCCCTGGGTAGCATCACCCTTTCAATGTGAATAGAAGTCTGAATTAGGGAAAATAAGGCTAATTACTGTGTGGGATTGCAGTGCACACCCTCCCCTTCCTTTGGCCTTTATCCCTCCCCACCAACACCTTGTTCTTGCCCATTTACCAAGCAACTTCTTTCTAGTCCAAATCAACATGCTCACCTGCTCTCTGGTCTGGGATATCCACGTGTCCAGGAGCAGCTCCATCCTGCTCTGGTGAAATCTCTTGGTTGTCTTCACAGCTATGAAAATGTCCCCAAGAGTCAGGCTCTCCTCGGTTCTGTATCCCTCTGGAGGACGGACTTGCAGGTCCTTCTGCCCCCTGTCCATTCCTCCTGTGGCATCTTCTTGATCCGCCTTGCTGCATTGCCCTGGCTTCTCTGACATCCCCTTGCTGAGATCTGGATACCGAGTCCCACGGTGCTGCACAGAGAGGAGAGCCACACTGACAAGGAAGACTGCAGCTCCAGAGAGACCACGGATAAGCCTATGGCCCATGGCTCCCAAACTGTTCCCACTGCAGTCAGTATCCTATTGAACAAGGGCAATCTCTGCCCATATCTCCATGTGAAGCTATGCGCTCTTCTCGACGCCTTCTCTTGCTGAAGGGGCAAGACTAACTGAGAGCAATGTCTGAATAGGATTTGGCCAAGGAATAGGGGTGATGAAGACCAGAAAGCCAAAGAGACAGCAGTCCCAGAGGTTACCAGTGAAGCCGAGGGAATTTTCACAGACCAAGCGTGCTCAGTGACCCAGCGAGACACGGACACATGATGCAAAAATACTCCGAAGTGGCAGGCAGGTGGATGGCACAACCTGCCGGGAGGAAAGTGAGCATCGCCACTCCTAATGAAGAGGCCGAGGGTCCCAGGCTGGGGGTCGAGGGGACAGCAAAGGAGATCAGAGCCATCAGTGAGGAGTCTGGACAGAAGCCATCAGTTTCCCAGAAAACACCAGCCCGCACATCCAAGCCAGGGGCTGCAGGGCAGAGGCGAGCGGCAGACGCAGGGCTGCGGGGAAGGGGCAGCGGGTGCAGGGCTGCAGGGAAGGGGCTGGGAGCCCAGCCTGCAGCAGATCTGCCTCTCCACCTGCTCCCTCTGTGCAGGCTGCTCTTGCTCCCTTGTCAGCCCCGGTCCCGCCTCCGGGCACGGGGCGGAGCGCCAGCCCGGGGGAGGAAGAGGATGGAGAAGGGGGAGCCGTGGCTTTGAGAGTGAGTTTGCCTCCCCAGGGCATACCCAGGCTGGGGCATCTCTGAGGTGGCAAACAACTGATCTGGGAGGACAAACCTGTTGCTTGAATGTTCTTCCCACTCCTCTGTGGCAGTCCAGCCCGACCAGTGATGCTCTGTGCTCTTGCAGGGGGGAATCAGAGAGTCATAGAATCACCAGGTTGGAAAAGACCCACTGGATCATCGAGTCCAACCATTCCTATCAAACACTAAACCATGCCCCTCAGCGCCTCGTCCAGGAGAGGAAGGTGGCACGGATGTGGACACAGTTGAAGTTAATGTGCAGGGCCTTGTATTGTTCCTGAGGAGAACAATGTTTCCCCAGGAATTCCTCTGGTTCCAGGCTTTTCCTGCGAGCACTGCTGTGAAATGCTGCCCCTGCCCTTTAACTCACCCTGCCTCCCTAAAAAAGGACTGTGTCCCCTGCTGCTGCCCTCCACCATGCCACAGAGTCTCCCATATCATAGAATCATAGAATCATAGAATCATAGAATCATAGAATCATAGAATCAATAGTTTGGGTTGGAAGGGACCTTGAAGATCATCTAGTTATAACCCCCCTGCAATGGGCAGGGAGATCCCACCAGACCAGGCTGCCCAAGGCCCCATCCAGCCTGGCCTTGAACACCTCCAGGGATGGGGCAGCCACAGCTTCCCTGGGCAACCTGTGCCAGTGCCTCACCACTCTCATGGTGAAGAAATTCTTCCTTATGTTTAGCCTAAATCTGCCCCTCTCCAGTTTATACCCATTGCCCCTAGTCCTATCACTACAAGGCTTTGCGAACAGTCCCTCTCCAGCTTTCTTATAGGCCCCTTTCAGGTACTGGTAATGTCTCTTTGGAACTTTCTCTTCTCCAGGCTGAACAAGCCCAACTCTCTCAGCCTGTTCTCATATGGTAAATGCTCCATCCCCAGACCATGACCCCAATCTTCTCATTCTTGAAAGTCTCTTCCTGCCTCCAACCACACACACACACATCTCACATCCCCACCAGGGATGGCCAAGGACAGTCTGCTGTGCAGGTGGCTGCAGAGCCAGTGACACACACAGGAACTGGTGCATCAGCACCAGAGAGTGCGAGGAAGGGCCTGCCACCTCCCCTTTAGTGTCCCTGTCTGTCCATGTCCACCACCTCATTGCTCTCTACAACTACCTGAAAGGAAGTTGTGGAGAGGAGGGTGCTGGCCTCTTCTGTCAAGTGACAGGGGACAGGACAAGAGGGAATGGCCTCAAGCTCTGCTAGGGGAGGTTTAGGCTGGACATTAGGAAAAAATTTTTCATGGAAAGGGTCATTGGTCACTGGAACAGGCTGCCCAGGGAGGTGGTTGAGTCACCTTCCCTGGAGGTGTTTAAAAGACAGGTGGATGAGGTGCTGAGGGGCATGGTTTAGTGATTGATGGAAATGGTTGGACTCGATGATCCGGTGGGTCTTTTCCAACCTGAAGATTCTATGAATCTATAATTCACCGATGGGTTTATAGCCCACTCAGGTCCTTGGCTCCTGCAGCAAGGCTGAGCTCAGCAACTTGTCGCATGTGTGTCATGTTCTGTCCAAAATGATGCTTCCTTTTCTCCTTCCCTGGCAAGGAAGGGGGTGTCATTTTTCTCAGTGGAGAATCCCAGAGTGTCCCACTGTCACAGCAGCAGCAAACCAACATCTCCAGGTCCTTCCCCACCACCACCCCTGCTGTCGGGCATGGCTGTACCCCTCCCCTGTGCCACATTCACTCCAGCCCTTTGGCTGCTAACAAGGCCACAAGGGCAGTCTGTGGCCATGACACAGAACATGCTGAGCATAGCTGAGCAAATCCTACACAGAGAAGGCTTTCCCCAGGGACAGTGGTATCAGAGACCCTTAAAAGTTGTGAAAGCCCTTCCCAAGACAAAGACCACCACAGGTTGCTGCATGCTGTTGCTGGGTCAGTTGGATATGAGGTGGGTGATCATGAATGTTCCTTTCACGCTACCTCTAGGCCACTTTACAGATCAGCTGAGGGGTACGGAGAAGCAGACAGCCCAGGAAGGGGATGATACCCACACCTCCACCCCAGCTTCCCTGTGCAGCAGGATAGTAGTGCTCTACATAAGCTACTGAAATCAGAGCGCTTCCTCAGGGAGCTGCAAGCTGTGGGCATCCAAACTCAGCATACCAAAAAAAAAATAAATAAGATGGGGACCCAGGGGAAATGGCGGGGTTGAGAGGACAGACGTGGCTTCATGTGGCAAAGCACACACACCCCATGCACAGGCCAGATCATGGGACCTCAGAAAAGGAGGTCAGGGCACGGATGAGGGTCTCTCTGTTCCACCCTCCCACCACATAGACACTCTGCAGGTACACAGGGAAGACCTCCATGCAGGGCTAAAACTGTGAGCTCAGACACGTACTTTGACCCCAGCCCTGTCCCTGGCTACAAAGCAAGAAACCACTGCATCTGCTTCTTCTCCCTCCTCCCATGTATTTCTCCAAGACTCCAAGACTCCTAGCCTTCCCCTGAAGCAAGAACATCTCCAGAGCATCTCCCATATCCCTTTGGAGGGTCCTTGCAGGTTTTATTTTTAGATCCCTTTGGGTAGTGATGCTTTCTTACACTGATTTGGGGCAGGGGGAAGTCTTTCACCTCCAGGCCTTACATTACTGAAGGGACGTGAAGCTGGTACCACTGATCTGCTGCCTCTGTGCTAAATACTGGGACTGCTCCCATGGCTAGTCACTGCTCCTAAACCAGAAATTCACCTCTCTGAGTGCTTCAGCCACTCACCAGCAGCCTCAGGGAGCTGTAAAGATAGCTTCCAATGCTCCCAGGCATCCTGCAGCACTTCACAGCCCTGACTAGGGGTACACAGGCAGAGGATCCTTAGTGATGTCCCCAGAACAGGTACAAGTATGATTCACAGCTACCTTGTACATAGCATCGTGCCCGGCAGCAGAACAGGTCAGACCCAACCATGTACAAATCAGAACATGCCTGATGCTAGAGGTGAGCACAGCCTGCTTCTTGCACCGAGACATCTCTTTCTGCTGGGGTGCCAGGGATCGGGAGGAGGCATTTGGTGCCCAATCCTGCCCTGGTGTGTGCTGGCTGACCCGTCATCGGGGGGTGCACAGGACAGAGACCTGTGTGCTGCTGCAGCTCTGCTGGGGCAGGGGAACAGCATGGAAAGGAATGGTGACTTCCTGGGGCGACACACACACCGCCTTGCAAATCCCTTCCCCAGAGGGAGAAATCTTGCTCTTAGTGACTTGTTACGGGTGCTTGCACAAGGCTGTTAGAGCTGGTAATAGGTGCCCAGGTCTGCTAATTGCATTCTGCCCTTACCTAACCCGTGACTCATTCCTCCAAGCAGGCAGCCACCCCCCCAGAGATACAAAGAAGGTGGGTTGGGGTGCACAGGGCAGCAGAGGGGGTCATTTATGTTTGCCTTGGAGCCCTCTGCCCCACTTCTCACCCGTGTCCAGAACGAGTCGAAGCTGGATTTTCAAAGTCTCAGGGGAAATGAGATGGATAAAGAGAGGGCCTGGAAGCAGCCCAGGAGCAGGGGAGACAGTGCCGCCTGCTGCTCAGAGAGCTGGGTACTGCCAGCCTGCTTCCCAGCTTAACCTTTCTCTGCCACCCAGTCCTTCCTGCTGACAACACCGATGGCCTAGGGAGGTACTGGGGGATGCTCCTGCTAGGAGCACAGCCCAACTACCCAAAATGGAGGGGGTGACTTGCTTTTAACCACCCTGAGCCTAGACTATAAGGATAGGGACAGTTCCCAGTGCCAGCAAGGTCAGGAGGAGATGTCAAGCCCTGAACAGAGTGCCTCACAGAAAGTATTTTCCCTTGGTACCCAAGCACTACTTTTTTCCCTGAAACGATATGGGCTCTAATCTCCAAATCCATGCCAGGGTGGATGAGAACTTGCTTTGGGACTTCTCATCAGCTCAACAAGAGTTCCACTTTGCCTGCAAGGCAAGCACCCTCCCAGGGGTCCTGGCTGTGCCAGGATGCTCCGACTGCATCCCCTGGAGTGGATGTCATTTGGGAGCTTTCATCTGGAGCCACGTGTTAGAACAGTTCCCCCTTTCCTGGGAGGAGAGCTGCATTGCTCCAGGGCAGAGCTGGGACTTTGTTCTACATTTTAGTGACTGCAGGTTAAAATCTTTTAGTTTTCTTTCCTCCCCCCTTTGCTCTTGTCCTCATAAAAGATGCAGGCAACTGGTTTAGAGCCTGAAATAACACCTCACAGGGGACCCATGAAGATCGGCAAGTTAATCTTTGCTCAGAGCTTCAAAAGTATATGGCACTAGCAGTGCCCTAATCATAGGGGTGAGGACACAGAGAAGACTTGACTCTGGTACTGGTTGCCCATCTTCTCCAATTGACCCTGGGATCAGTGGGCTTAGCCCTTGCCTGTCTTCATGCCCCACAGAGCCTCTCAAAGCTACAGATTCCATTTTCTTCTTGCATGCCCCAAGAAAGACGATCTACCCCCACAACCACCACGTCTCCACGGCATGAGCATCTTGGCAACTCTGTCCCACAGCAGGGCTGATAGCAGCGATTAGTTAAGGAATCAGGACCATGCTAGGTTTGGAGAGCATGGCTGCTGCTACTCTAACTCTCCGTCTTCCATTTGCCAGAGTGTGAAGCTACGCATAGCCCCCTGTCAGGAGAGGCAAGAAGATCCCCACTCTGCTGGCAGTGTCACTGGACTCAGTCTCATTGTTGTCCCCCAGGAGGAAAAAGTAGCTGGGTCATCACTTTGTAATAAACAGGGCACAGAGGGAGACAAAGCTCTCGGGATCTCAGACAGACACATAAAGTGAGCTTTTCTCCGGCTTTCCCAGAGCAAACTGGGCAGTGTCAGCACTAGGGAGAGGCAAGGGCCTGAAAATTAGGTGCAAGTAGAACTGGGAGGGAGCTAGGTCTGTGGCATGTTCAACCTGTCCTCTCCCCACACCTCTTCCTGCCCTGCAACAGCGAGAGCAGTGCTCCCTCCTTCCCACAGAGGGCTGGGCAGCTGGGCCTCAGCTAGAGGGGGACAAAGATACCCTGTCATGCATCACCCAGAACTTCCCAGTAACACACAAGACCTTAGCCTGCCACCCATTCCCATTATGGATGGTATTTAATTCTCCTTTATATGCAGTTTGCCAATAAAACGCTCCATTAATAATTTACAAGCAATAAAAAGTACAGCTCCTATAAAACAAGGTTGGTTGCAAACTTAGTGTCACTCCAGCCATGCTCCCTGCACCGCGGGGCCAGAGGTGAGGTAGACAGGGGAAGAGGGGATCTGGAGCACACAGTGCTGCAGGGCAGAGGCAATGGGAGAAGGGTTTAAAATGTGTGTGAGAAATGTTCCTACACAGCCTGATTCCACAAAGTTTCTACACATTCCAGATCTGGCAATCTGACCATGTACCAAAGTCAAGGGCAGCTCAAGGTGATGAGGAATAGCCCACAATTTCCACCAGTAGAAGACATCTCTAATAAAATACAGAAAGCTCAGAGTGGGGAGTCAGTATGTGTTACTCCCCAGCTCTTGGTGGGCTCAAGGGGACCAGAAAGGCTACCCCTGGGGGCTTTTGCTGCTGGCATACCCTTGAGGAGGAAGGACACGCTACCTGGAGGAGCTCTGGGAGGCAGGAACCTCCAAGAACAACTCTTGGGGACAGTAGCTGGCAGTGCCTGCACCGCTACCCTCAGCTCAGTCGTCACCCTCCTCAATCCACAGCGGGCGGGTTTGCTCCTGGAAGATGCATCCCCGGACCACTTTGGGCAGCTCCTCAGCATGATTCCAGGCATGGGGCTCCACACGGGCCCAGGAGCAAGGCAGGGCGTGGAGAGCCTGCTCTGCGCTGCGGCAAACCTTCAGCACCTCCGAGTCCCGCTGGGCTGCCTTCCCCAGCAAGCTCCTGGGGAAAACACAGAGATAAGTATTACCCTTGGCACAGAGAGACGGGGTGGCAAAACCACCCAGGAACTCTCTCGCATGCACATAGAGCCAATTTTCCTGCCCTTTCGTCCCCACAGCAGCCAACCCCAACACACATGCAGTGAGTATTCCCACTCTAATCCTTGCTTCTCTCTCTGAACAGAGACAAGGGCTCCTCTCTTGCCTTACAATACCCTCCATCCATGCCACTCTGTCTTTTCTTACCTGAGTCCTCTAACATTCTTCTCTGTGACCTCAACATGGATAACAATGGGGTATATTTCACTTTTAATTAGACCCCTCACACTCTGAACTCCCAGCTCAAGCAGGCAGTGTTTATTCTGGAAGGGAAATTGAATAGATTTTCTGATTTAAATGGAGAAAAAAATAACCCCAGTCTCTGACAGTTACATTAAATCAAACCCTATACTGTGAAATATCATTGCTTTTCCAATAGTAATTCCATTAAATGTGGGATTTATGGACAGGGTGAAGAGGGAAGGGGAGAATCAAAGAGAAGGGTCATCTACTCCATCACTGCCAACCCAACCCAAGAGCCCATAAGAACCCTTGTTCAGCCATAACCTATTGTCACATCCCATTTGTTATCATTGTCACCCACAGCTCCCCCGTTTCTCTGTGTCTTGAGCAGAGCTGTTGCCACTTTGGCAAAGATGAGGAATATGACAGCAGGGAGGTCATTTCTGCATAAAGCATTTCCCATTGCCTCCTCCATGGATCCCCAGTTGCCATTTCTTTCACCTGAGCTCAACAGAAACTCAGGGAAAAGCCCTATCTACTGCACCACAACCCCACAACCTGTAACCCCACGACTTCCAAGTAAATAACTCCTCTACCATGACAATGCCCTCCCTCTTCCCCTGCTCAGCTGTCTTCTCCTCCAATCTGAACAAGGTGCCTCATCCTGGCCCTTTCTCCCCACATCAAACAGCTCAGTACCTTCTCCATTGCCTCACGGATCATGCGGATTTGCTTGCTCTCCCTCTGGTCCTGGGGGACACTTCTAGACACAAGGTGCTCCTGACCATGGGTTGTGCTGGGATCTCCTTCTGCCAGTTTTTCTGTGAGCCAAGAGGAGATACAAAAAGGTAGATGTCAGCCCCTTCTCCCTCTTGCACATACTTTGTACCTTAGATCCCGCACGTTTGCTGTCACGTTGATGCTCGTCAAGTTCACTCTTTATGGATTCTGGAGAGTGAGCCTAATTATACAACATTACATGGTGGCATGGATCTCCTGCAGCTTTCTGTGTACAGAACAGGCAAGATATCACAGCTGAAGACACCTTGCAGGGCAACAGTAGCACTTGTGTTGTGGTACTGCAGCAGCCTCACTCAGCTCATATCCATTATCCCCCTCTCCCCGCTGCCACACTGTTCCACCCCCTCTGTAACAGAGTATGGCAGAAAAATAATCACTTTATTCGGCTAAGAAGGTTTTCTTCAGGCTTTGTGAGCTGGGGTTGTTTAGCCTGGAGAAGAGAAGGCTGAGGGGAGACCTTATTGCTCTCTACAATTACCTGAAAGGAGGTTGTAGAGAGGAGGGAGCTGGCCTTTTCTCCCAAGTGAAAGGGTACAGGATGAGAGGGAACGGCCTCAAGCTCTGCCAGGGGAGGTTCAGGCTGGACATTAGGAAAAAATTTTTCATGGAAAGGGTCATTGGGCAATGGATGCCCAGGGAGGTGGTTGAGTCACCTTCCCTGGAGTTGTTTAAAGGACGGGTGGACGAGGTGCTGAGGGACATGGTTTAGTGATTGATAGGAATGGTTGGACTCGATGATCCGGTGGGTCTTTTCCAACCTGGTGATTCTATGCATGGGTTAATAGATGGCTCCAGTGAGCAGCAGGGCTGGGAAAGCAAGGGCGGCACATGACTTGGTGCGGAAGAGTAGGAAGAAGATTGGCATAAGCTGAACCTCCTTTTTCAAGTGGCAGCCTGAGCCACCTCCTCCTGCTCAGAGGTAGAATGACGGCACCTGGTAGCAGAGCCAATGCCAAGCAAAAAAGTAGCAGAGGGAGAGAACTGGGGGCAAACCGGCAGGACAGCAAAGTCTGCTGTGGCTGAAGGAATCACTCTCAGATGACCCTTGTAACTCCCACCAGAAGATGAGGCAATGCACACAGAGAGACCTTACTTAGGAGTCACAGGCTTTACAGCTTGGAGAGGCTGAAGCAGGTGCCAGGCTTTACCTGCTGACCATGCAGCCCTAGGCAGTTGACCACACTGCCACTGAAACACCAGCAGGGAGCCTAACAAGGCTTTTAGGAGCTGCACACCCCTAAAAGAGCAATGAAGTAATATAATCAGGAGAAGGCATATTTGGAATTGGGTCCAGAGTATGCTCCAGCTCTCCCAAGCCTTGGGCTAGCTGGGCATCCTCTGCTACCTCTATCTGGTGCCCAGGTAGATTGAGCTGGATCCCACTTTATCTTCCCAGATAGAGCTGGATCCTGCAAAGCCATCTGTCTCCTTTGGGGGGTGGCTTATACTAACTCTACACTGGCTAGAAGGGAAAATGTAGGCAGTGAAGAGAAGAGAAATGGCTTAGGGCTCTCTGATCATCTCCCTTCCCTTGCCACAAACAAAACTGACAGGGGAGAAGTTTTTGCTCTTGGTGTAAGGTCCCCAGCCACAGTAATGGCTTTGACGCTTGTCCCCATGCAATGTGAGGAGGACCCTGCAGAGGGCTCAGTAGGGCAGGATATATGGAGAAGTCACTCAAATAAGGAGTTCAGCAACCCAAGTTTGCGAAGCCATCCTTTTTCAAACCAGAGATTTTTCACTACCTCCATTATCACCACCACCCCCAAAAAATATACCAACTCATTTTTCAGTCCTGCAGTTGGCAAAGGGAGAACTGTAAACAAGAGGAAAGGAAAAAGATGGAGAAGGAAGGAGGAAAGGATGAGTTGTTCTCTGTAAACATTCACTATGGAAGAAAAGCCTTTTCCTCAGCAACTTCTCCAGCAGTGTGTCAGTGTAACACTGTTGGTGGAAGGGAAAGGATGACAGCACTAAAGCTGGATCTTTTTATTCCCCAGGAGGAAGAGCTAGTATGAAATCAGCCTGCAGATCCTGCCTCAGCCAGGGGTTTCATCTTTGCGAAGAGCCACCCAGAGTGGCAAGGCAACACCACCACCATCGCCACCACCCACTCAAGGAAAGAGAGAGGATCGCATGCCCCAGGAGACTAAAATGGAAGGCTGGTTTCCCTGTGGGCCAAAGGTGTAGGCTACAGTTAAAAACAGTACAGAAAGTCTTGCAGATGTTCGTCCCAAAAACGTGAACTGTCAACGGGTATTGTCTGCAAAGATTGAGACCCTCCCACTTACCTGCTGAAGAAACACCCCATGTCCTCTCCAACAGTCCCATAAGACCATATCTAAGATAACCTCTTCTCTGAACTGGACTGACCAAGGCCTCTGCAGAAGTGACCTCCTTGAGCAACATCTTAGCTTCCCACCATATGGCTAAGAAATGGCAGGAGGTCAAAGGGAAAAGCAGCCTTGGGAAAGAGATGACTTGAGTACTTTACCTCACTCAGCCACAGGCTCCTAGAATAGCCTTGGACATGTCAACCACCCATTGCTGCCTACCTACTGGACACACATGGAAGTCCAGACGAGAAGTGGGCAAATCTAGCAGGTTCCTAACAAGCCGTGGCACAATGCAGCTCGGTGACAGCACCACAGGACGGGGTGTCTTGACCACTACAGGGCGCACCAGGCTGTAAGGCTTCAGGCTCATGTCTGGGTCTGTAAGACAGAAATGAAGAAGGCAAAGCCAAAGATGAGAACTTGGGAGACAAGACTGCCACAGACCATCCTGTTCTTCCTTTACTGTCCCCTCATCCTGACTCATGGAGGCACTTACCAACCATACTATGTCCCAGGAGACACCTTAACCTGGTTACAACACTCACCCATAGGCAGATACCAAGGTTGTAGCCCTCCTTGCCCATTTCCGGAGACTCCCCTGAGTTTATTCTCAACAAACACTTAGATGACCCCAAGAACCACAGAAACAATGGAAAGCTCCATAAAGCCTAGGAAAAGGAGCATGGGCTTCCCCAAATCCCATTAGCGAGGTTATAAGAGTTACTTTGTCCTGCACAAACTGACTGAGGTATTCAGGCCCTGCAGGGGACAACTGTGTCTACTAGGGTAATGGGGCAAGTGCAGGGGTAACAACTCACCTGAGCAGGGGTCCAGCCAGAGCTGCTGAGGGGGCTTTTCTGGGCTCCTCTGTGGTTTGGATTTCACCAGGCGCAGTTGGTCCAAGGCCCGCTTCTTTAGCTGAGTAGAAAGTGAGGACAATAAGGCTGAGAGCACAGATCATTTCACACACGCATACACCAAGCTGGCTGCAGAACACCTGCT
Organism: Clamator glandarius; assembly: GCA_033459285.1. NCBI lineage: Eukaryota > Metazoa > Chordata > Aves > Cuculiformes > Cuculidae > Clamator > Clamator glandarius. The sequence continues at coordinate 1,544,460 of JAUNZM010001251.1, forward strand.
GGCAAAGGGGATGGAGCACACATAGAAAAAGCATAGGACCAGGTCTGCCACCCATCAGATTCAGTCTGGGAAGTGTAGAGGGGGCAGGAAAGCAGCCAAAGAGCGGTAGCACTGCCTGGACTAGAAGCCCCTGCTCCGCTTGCTAACCCAGCTGCCACCTCTTATATAAGCTGGTTTGCAAACAGAATAGGGCAGATTGCATGCTGAGGTGGTGGAGTGGCCGTAAGCACAAACACATAATTCTCACTGCTGGCATCTTTGGCTTACATTATTTCTGTGGCCCCTCTGCTGCCCAGGCATTTGGCCCTTCTCCTGAATCTTCAAAAGCTGGTGAGCCCTGAAATGACAGATATGTTGCACTTAAGCAACGAGAGCCCCCAGCGGCTGTAGGCAGCTGTGCCTCTCTTTGCTAAACCCCACAGAGACCTGCTAAAGCATAAGCATATCAAAGCCCTCACTCAACCCCCCAGTCACTCAGAGGCACCCAAACGCTATTGGTTTGCTCCCTGCTACAAAGCTTGGACAGCCCACGCTATCAAGAGACCAGCCCACATCCCTCAGGAGTCCTAGGGGATGCTCACAACAGTGCAATGGGGGCAGGTAGCCCCGGTACCTCCTGCCTTCCTCCTCATCCCGGTTACCTGCTATAGTTGGGGACTGTCCCCTTGTCCAAGTCCCGCATGGTCAAGGGATCGACACGAGAACAGTACCATTCCAGACGCCCTTTGTGCATGGTGTCTGTGATGTGGAGGATCTCCCGACTCTTGACGCACAGTGCATAAGGGTCTGACAGCTCCAGGAGGGACAGGTTCGTGCGTACATAAAATGAGTCTCCAGAAAACTTCTTCCCTTCTTCTAGGGCTTCCCGCAGAGGCTGGTATCCTGAAGCAGGAAATATAGGTCACCAGTGGGGACGCAGGAGACTACCATCACCAACAAGATAGGCAAGTCCCCAGCACAGCTGTGATGCTATGGATAGGGATGGGGGGTGCAGAGAAGGCAAACAGACAGAAGGTCTGTACCTCCATCATGTAACTCAGAGGATGCACATGTCACACCAGACAGAGAAAGCTACTGGAGCTACAGCCAGCCCCTGTGTCACACATGTTGGCCTAGGACCAAAGAGGAGAGGAAACAGAATAACTGAGATTTACCTCCAGGGCTGGGTGGAGGATCTGGAAAGAGAGACAGAGAGCTCATACTCAAAGGAGATGCAGCTGCAAAAGCCTTACCTTCCAGGTCCATCTGAAAGACAAGACTGGAGGGCTCATCCCAATGCAGCAGGCTCAGGTAGGCAACCTCCCGTGTGCAGTTCTCCAGGGAAAGAACCTCTTCCTTCAGCGACGGCACCCTCAGCTAGCAAGGACTCGATGCCATTAGACCTAGTGGCTGGAAGATCAGGCTCCCCTCCCCAGCAACCTCACCAGTCAGGGTTATACAAGAGATCTGACAGAGCAAGGCAGGCCTGGGGAAAGCTCTGCCTATGGACAAGGCATCCTCAGTCTGCCTTCTAGTTCTCTTCCCTGCCTTTAAAATACCCACTGCCAGCCACCACCCAGTCTGGATGTCAGGCTGCTGTGAACGCAAATGTGTGTGCATAAACACAAGTGGCAACAGAAGAGCTGGTTTATTTTCAGTTACAGGTGAGATATTAATTCAAGTAGTGTAGCTGTATTTTAAGTGGCGTCATTCTTGCCAAAGCAAATGCCCTTCCCTCCATCCAGGAGCTTTCTTCAGAGCAATTATTCTCTGTAGCTCAGGGAGGAGTCACAGAATCCTAAGAAATTTCACTCCAGAACTGATCACTTCACAACAGGCATGTTTGGGATGCAAGATGCAAACTGTTCTGAAATACTGCAAGGTGACAGACAACTCCACGGACATATAGTCACATTGCCATCTTAACCTGCGTGACCCCTTTTTGTTGCTCCCCTCCCACAGCTGAAGGAAGTGTTTCAGAAGATCTCAGCATTTTTACAGGCACAGGTACACTTGAATGCCACAAGACCTGGATGGGTGTTTGTGCAGCATAAAGCTCTTGGCAGGGAGCAGTTCCGGGAAACAAGAGAAATGGAGGTGGACTTCAAGCTGGTTAGAGGTCAGTTTGCACAGGAGATCATTCCACATTACTTGCATCATCCCAGATGCTTTGCAAACCCACAAAGTGAGCCCATTCCCAGACTCACCTCAATGAGCCGGCACCCTTCCCTGAGTCCTGCATCCTCAACCCGTGAGCCAGGCTTGACCCACTGGACATAAATTCCTGTTCTGTTCCCTCCAAGGATGGAGATGTCTTCTCCAAGCCTCTTTTCCTGGGGTGAGAGGTTGCTGGGGTGACCCATGCTACTGAGCTGTACCACCAGTGACCTGGTGAGGAGAAATGCTGAGTCCAACAACTGAATTTTGCTGTCTTTTCTAAGAACTGATCCCCCATGCTTTGGATCCAGCTACAGGGTGTTCATTGTATGGAGCACTGTGATCCAGAGCTCATGATTCACTGCCATCACCAGGCAGGGGACACAGAGCTTATTAAACCCCATGACCTATTCCACCCTACAAGCCCCAACACCTAAGAGGGCTCCCTTGGTCCTCAGACAGGTGTGTATCCAGCCCAGGGCAACACCCCCACCCCTGCCACAACGTATAGGACAGCACAAAAAAATGGAGTCCTGCTAGGAAGCAAGGACTATAGGATCTTCATTTCTGTCCTCTACCGCTAGAAAGAAAGAGTCTGCAGGGGGGGAGACAGAAAGGAAGGGTCTCCCAAGCATGGTCTCCCAGCACCATAGAACATCCTCTCGAGCAGATGGCTCAGAGTCACCTCCTAGTAACCTCCTTGCGGCTGGGAAGTGTGGACAAGCAGATCTCCGACTTCACTCTGGCATAAGTGCTGCTGGAAGAAGAGGAGAAGGCCCCAAGGGAGGCGCTAGCAAAACCACTGCCTAGGAAAGAGAGCAAGAGGGAGAGAGAGGGCACATGACCTCTCTGAGTGCTGCAAGGAGCTTAGTTCTCAGGGTGATAAGGCTGTCACACTGCTCCTGGGCATTTTTTAACAACAGACTGGGAAACAGAGGCTTCAGGGAGGCTTTGAACAGTCACCCTCCTGGAAAGGGTTTCCCATGTCTTCTAAGAACGAGCAAGTCTTCACTCCCTTAATCAGCATTTCAGTCAGAAGGCAGCAACAGTCAAGACCACCTGGATGTGCTCAGAGATCAGCCACCAGCACCCACCACAGGACCTGCCAGCACCAGGAGCTCCACTCCAGGAGACTTAAAACCCATCACCCAGAATCCATAAAACCCCAGGGCAAAAGAATTTCTTACTTCTATTACCTATCCCTCCAACTCCACATCATGTTCTCCATCAATGCAGCTCTCTAGGAATTAAACAGAGCTGATGTGAATAGCTACCTGCTCTGCAGAGACAAAAAAGAGCTTTTCCATCTGCTATGCCTGGCATAGCAGGGGACAGGATGTGTAGGTCCACAGCACTCTGCTGTGGGTGCAAAGCCCTCACAGTGAGCTGCACAAACCAAAGGGCAAGGGAGAGTCATTTGTCCAACCCCTCTCCCCATAACCATCACTTATTTTTAGCTAAGTCCTTTGGGGAAAGCCCCCACCCTGGTACCTGTTGCATCTTCAATGCTGCTAAAGGAGCCACAGGACAAGCTACAAAGGAGATAAAAGAAGTGAGCTGTGAGGCAGCAGCTTCTCAAAGCCTGTACGCTCCTCTTCCCAACCCCATCCCAACAGCTTTCCCGCAACCACCAGCCAGCATTCCCACTCCCAGCCAGCATTCCCACTCCATGTCCCCACACCAGATTCCCTCCTCCACTGCCAGCCTGCTCTTCCCGGCCCCACAACCCTGATGCAGCCTCAAACAGCCTCCGGTAATCACCTTTTGTATGGCATGCACCTATCTTCCCGTTGCCGACGGAGAATGGAGCCAATACAAGGGGGAAAAGGGAAGGTGGAAAGGCGATTGATATCCTTCTCACTGTCAGGAGTCACCTCCTTGGGCAGAGTGAAAGAAAAACACCTGTTAACACCACTATCCAGCACCACCTCTCCCCTTCCTTTGGCCTAGGTTGCAAAACAGTTCCTAGGGTACCACATGCCCCTCCCAGGACCATCCACATCCCTCCAAATACCCAGGGGCACCTTGTCTTCCCAAGGAGGGAGCAGAGATGGAGACGCACAACACTGCATCTCTATCTTCTTGCAATGTACAAGCTACGAGAGTAGTAGCAGATGAAGGAAATATGCAGCCTTGTCATTGTATCTCACTTTCAGACACCACACCCTCAGAGGTACGAGTAACCTGTAGGACTACCCACTTTAGGGTGCTCAAGGATGAGGGCTCAAAGAGTCAAAGGGAAATTGATAAGAATTATTAAAAGCAATAGGATGCTACTACAAGATTCAAAAGACCTGGGATTTCTCCCCCAGCATGTGTAGATTAAACAGCTCTTTGGGAAGGATAACATCTTACACGGGGCTGTTGATCTCTAGGGTGTCATACAAGACGAAGAGAGTTTCTCTTCCCCTTCTTTCTCACCCAGCTGAGTGCTATACACTTCAATGCAGCATTGCCTGGTTTGTCAGAGACTAAGAGAAGAAAACATTGCATCTGGGTTCTGCTCCCATCTTACAGAGTGCCCCATGCCCAGTCTTTCACCAAGACACTGCCTCACGATGAGCCCACTCCAATGCCTCTGTGCCCTTCTTGAGCAGTGTGGGTCCCCAATACCCTCAGCTGAGGGTCAGCCTCTCATGGTCAAGCGCTCACCATGCTCTGAACAGCCGAATCCCCTGGGAATGGGATGGCAGAAGCTCCCAGTGCATCCACAAGCCCAGTTGTAAAGCTGGTAGAATTGTCTACAAGGCTCCAGGTGCTGCTGAGGTTGGAGCAAAGGGAATAGGAAGAGCTGCACATCTAGGAGAGAAGAGACTCCATCATCTCACTGCGTCCCTCAGAAATTAGTCCTGAACCCTCTACCTCCACTGTTCTCCCTTCTTTCTAGGCACCCTCACCTTGCTCAGGCTGCGACTGCCTTGATACCGCTGCAGCTGCGCCTCCAGTGTGCTGTTCAGCCCTTCTGCCTGGCTCAGCTTGCTTAAGAGCTCATCTCTCTCCTCTTCCAGGGTCCGTACGCGTTTGCGGTACTGGTCCTTCTCAATCAGGCTCTGGGAGTATTGTAGCTGCACCCCATCACGGCTCTGGATTGCCTGCAAAGAGCCAGGGAAAGAATGAGAAAAGGCAGAGAACTGCACTACAAATTACCACCTCCCACTCCTGGCAAGATCCACTGGGGAAGGAAAAGGTATCCAAAGGGGAGACAAAAGCCCTGGTCCTGCTGGAAAGTGGAGAAGCGGAGGGGAGAGCAATTCACCTGGTCCCGCTCTTTTTCAATCTCCTCCAGCTGCAGCAGCACTGTGTTCATACGATGCTTGTAGAGATCACAGTCCTTCTGCAGCGTCCGGTATTTCAGCTGCAGATCTTCCACCTCCTGGAGATACTGGCAACAGCAGGCAGCAAGCATAAGCCCTCCTGAAAGTGACTGCTACATCTTCCCAACCCTCTCCCTCCTGTCTCTCCTAGGTCCTGCTCAGTGTGCAGGGACAGGGGCAGTGATGGATGCTCTACCTTATCCCTCAGCTCTTCAGCCCATTGCAGTTCATTCTGCAGCGAGTTGAGTTTTTGGCAGAGATCCTGCCGGTCGTCTTGGGCTTCCTTCCAGGGAAGCCCAAGACGACCGCAGGATCTCTGCCAAAAACTCAACTCGCGCAGAATGACTGCAACTGGGCTGCACGGTGCTCTGCGGGCTAAGGTAGAGCATCCATCACTGCACACTACGATCACACCTGCATTACTGCAGCCAGGACACCTCACGGAGAGCACAGGCAGGAGCAAAGGGCTGGGAAGATGTAGCAGTCACTTTCAGGAGGGCCATAAGCTTGCTGCCACTGACACCAAGCAATATGCTCAGAGGAAAGAACAGGGATTTCCCCCATCTTCCCAGTGCCCATGTCACCAGCACTGGAAGTGCACCAGGACAGGAGATGGCTTGGAGCCTGCCCTGTCCCATCAGGTACCTGCAACATGCCCTGCAGCTCCTGCAGCGATGCTGTCAGCCGCTGGTTCTCAGCCCACAGCTCAGACATGGCATCAGAGTGGCCTCGCTCGTCTGCTTCTCGCTGGGGGGGCACAGATGCCTGTTTCTGCAGCAGGCTACACTCCTCTTCTAGACCGGTCACTTTGCATTTCAGCTGGTCTACCTGCAACCCAGGGACGAAACACAGTCTGACACACATGACCCCACACTTCTGCCTTAGTGAGGAGTGAAACAGAGAGGGCACTGGGCAGGAAAAGGGTCTGGAGGTGAAGAAAGCAAGGGCTGGCCAGGAAGGACTGTCCTATCAATGAGGCGAGGTTAGCACAGCTGCACACAAAAGCTTTTCCCTGCAAGGCAATGGAAGAACATGCGCTTCAGTCTCAGGATCTTCTTTCTGTGCAACAACTTTCTTGGACCTTGGGGCATCCTCAGTGCTGCTGGCCTTGAGCACGGGTGAATCAGGGATCTCTCGTACACAGCCAGCAGCTGTGAGTCTCCCAAAGGCTTCCCAACTCCTAGAATAGCTGAGAAACAAATTTGCAACAGAAAAAAATCCACTGGAGGCTATTGAGGTCTGGGAGGCTGCCTCTGGCCTGGGAAGCATTTGAGGCTCAAGCCATTGGAAGGTGCAGGGTTCCATAGATGCATCATCGCACCCTGGCCTGCTCTCATACTCTTCCACCAACATGTCACTGAAGAAAGAGGAGGTTGGTTACTTTTAGGAGTAAGGGAGGTCTGATGACTGATAAGATTGATCAGGGAACCAGAATTTCACAGCCAGATAAGGCTTTGAGAGCAAACAGGGTAGAGGAAACCTATCAAAGCCACCGAGCACTAACCAGCACAACCAAAATCGCCAAGGAGGGAGCCAAAAACTCGATGACTTCTGCAAATCCACCCAAAAGACTTAGAATGACTTTCAGGGACTGGTCATTTCTGGACTTTGGAGCCAACAGGAGAACACAGGGTAGGATCTGGTGGTTCACTCTGCTTCCAGTGGGATTTCCTTACTCCACAGTCGTCCACAAATGATTCATCCCCTGGCTCAGAGGAGGCCCAAGGGAGCTGGCATTAACAGGAATACTGGATAAAAGTTAAGGGGGGATCCCAGGGCTGGCACAGCAGGATAAGGAATGAAAGGTAAACACAGGGCTGTGTGAGAGGTCCAGGCCCTGACTGGTGGGGGGAATGCCAGAAGGCAGCAAAACACCAAGGAAATCGGTTATTAATAGGATCAAGGCAGGGCTGACCTTGCCCAGGCAGGAAATGGGTGCATATTTTGCTGGAGGTGAAAGCCTGGCAGCTGGAGTGCGGTGTCATGAATTCCTTCAGGTATGCAGCATGAGTCTCTCAAATGTCATGAGAGAGATGAGGAGGCAGTGGGGAGCAGCAAGGGGCGGATGGAGTCTGGGCCAAAACACTTCTATGAGTGGTGAGGCGGGTTGGGCAGCTCCAGGCAGCAGGCACACTCCCAGCACCCTGTGTGTGGGTGGCTGCACAGCTGCCATCCTCACTAGAAAGAGGAAAATGCAAGCCCTTTCCTGGGGAAGGAGTAAATGCAAACACACTGCTTGACAGAATCAGATGCCAGCTGCATGCCTGTGCTGCCCAGACACCGTGCTGGCACCCATCAGCACAGCAGGCAGCACAGAGCAGCCAGCAAACAGGGCATCTCATGGTACCACTAGCCAGGCTGAGAGCCAAGAGGTGCCAGGGAAGGCAACAACCTGGCAGCTCCTCTAAGAGTTGGTTCTGGGTCCCATAAGGAGTTTGTTCTGGCTCCTCTAAGTGACATATCGCCGGATGAGCAGGAGTTGGTCATTTATCTCCAGCTGCTGCAGGAGAGTGGCAAGTCTCCTATGTCGTGCCCATGACTTGGCTGCTCTGCCCCGCACAAGGCATGCTGCCCATCAAGAGCAGGGGAACGCACCCCAACAAGTCCTGCCTGCCATCAGCTCCTTCATGCTCATAGGCCACCACTCAAGGACACCCGTGTGCATCCCTCAGCCATCAGTCCCTCATCACCTCCAGCCACCCACTCCCATATTCCCCAGGGCCATACCACCAGCTGTAGGTCCCGGCTCCGCAGTACAGCCATGTTCTTCTCCTCGCAGAGCTGTGCGTAGCGCATGGCCATCATGTAGTTCTCATCCTTCAGCCTCAGCAGCTCCACACTGTTGGAGTCCCACTCCTCTCTCAGACGCTGGTAACGCTCCTGCACCTTCAGGAGCTCCTGCAGCTGCTGCTGCAGCTGTGTCTGCTCTTGCTCCAATGCCTGGTTTTTAACCTGGAGCTGGTGCTCCTTCAGCAGGTGCTCCTGCCGCTGAGCCCTCACCTTCTTCACCTCCAACATCAGGAACTGAGTTAGTCCCTCAGGGCCTTCCTCATCTGGGAGGAAACAAAGGAGAATCAGGTCCTGGCTGCTGAGACAAGGGTAACACCCCAAAACCAACCCAATGCTCTGTTTTCCATCATGGAAAGCACTCCTGTGGGTCTGCAGCCCTTCTTGCCCCAGGTTTACAGCACCACAGTCCATCACACACATAATTCCTTGTGCACAGGTAGCATGAACCAGGACTTTATACGTGCATCTGCCCAGATTGCTGACCCTTCCCATGCAAGCAGCAGCTGAAAGGAGGACAGAGCACCTCTCCCTACCCAGGATCATAGAGCAGCGCTGGGCTGGCTCCCTCCCTGTCAGCCGGGTGTAGTGCTCTGGGTAGTAGAACTCTAAAGACTCCAGGAAGGCTTCGTAGCCTCGCTTCCCACGGCGCCGGAGGATGTCCATCAGGTAACCTGGAAGAACAGATAAAAAGCTAGGATGAATTCCCTGCAAACCAGGGAAAAAAACAATACCAACCAGCTTTGTGATATGAGACAGCATCTCCACTAGTTCTGCTTCCATCCATAATAATGGAAATGGCTGGAGGATGGAGTGGAGTTAGAGCACTGTCTTCTTCTGTGTGCACCCTGAGGGAGGACCACCACCACCCTGGGGGAGGTCTGGCTACAGAGCATCTCAGAGAACAAACAAGGGACCAGGAACAAAGGGAACAAACAATACCACATGCTGGGTAGCATGCACTGCATGTCAAAATCACAAACCAGGCCCATCCAATGCAAGCCTGTGCTTTCTCCCACCTGTCTGGTTGCTTTTGCAAGGGAATCGGCATGAATTCAGCACCTCCTCCTCATCCTGCTCGTCTATCACACGACACTGGCGCAGGTATGGGGTGAGCTTTGCAGGGTTTAGGGAACGGGTCAGCTGATGCCTTGCACTCTCAATCTTCTCCCAGATGGTGTCTTCTTCCTCCTCCTGCTCTGAGAGGCTGCAGGCTTGGAGAGAGGCATTCTCCAGAGCTGGGAGGAAAAAAGGAAAGAGAAGGTCTGAGGAGTGATGGAGGAGCACAGGCTAAAAGGCATGAGCAGCTATGGGAGAACATGAGTCAAGGTATGATTCTACAAATGTGACCCAGATACATTAGAAGCCATTTTACATACAAAACAGTCCAGCATGATATTGAGTGTCCACCTTGGACCTCAGATATGCAGGAGGCAGAAGGCAAATAGCAGTATCTGTATTAGGAGTCTACACAGTAGGAAGTCTACACAGTGGGAAGTCTACAGAAGAGGTCATCTTCCCTGAAGCACTCTTAAATCCTCCCAACCATCACACATCTTTCCTTTTTGCCCCCATCTCTGAGAACAGGAAACTCTCAAGACCAAGAGTTTTCACAGCCTCAGGCACGCTCTCTCATCTTGGGGTAGGAGAGGAGCGTGGAGAGGAGCGTTTCACTGGGGATCTGTTTGCCCTGTGCATGCCCCAAATTCCAATGACCAAATGGAATTTCTAAAAGGCATCCTTCCACAGAACATCTTGGCTACAGGTACTGGCCCCAAAGGGAAATTGCATAAGTATATCTTCAATATATCTTCCACACATCACTGTAGAGCCCTGGAAATACATAGCAATAAGGCAATGTTTGCTCTGTCAACCAAAGAAAGCAAGAGGGACCCCCTGAAGTCAATGGAACAAAAACCCTTAGAGCAGTGGTGAACCAGCTCCATTAAGACCTACAGGTTGTACATGCAAGGAGCTCTCTACCCAGCTGGATATCAACTCAACCAGCATATCTATTTTCACTTGAGAAATCAAGCCTGCTTCACAAGCCAGCACAAATCCTCTTAGCTGGCAAGGCAAAGCACAGCAAATACCTTCTGAGACTTAGAAGCTGTTTCTCCTCCCTGGTGTGCACTGCTACCTGCTGCTCTAGTGCTGGCATCACGTCCAGCTTTCCTACCCCAGCCACACAAACATCCCCAGGGCAGCACAGAGGTTGATGTTGCATGAAGGCAGAGGGAAGGAAATCTCCTGCTCCTTTTTTTTTTTTCTTCCTTTTGTTATTTCTTTTTTTATTTCTTGTGGTGAGAACTATATCATGCAATTCCAGACAGCCAACTAGCGCAGCAAGGAGAACGGCTGAGAAAGCTGTGCAGCAGTTAATTCTCCTAGTAGGAATATAGGAGACCCAGAGTCTGTTGGATGAAGGACAACAGGAAAAGAGAACTGTTGAATCCACAAAAGATACTCAAGTGTCTGATTTCCAGCACCAAAGGGCTTAGGAGCCTAAATAACGATACAGATCTGTCTCTTCCCACGCTGAATAAAGCAAACAAACTGCTTTTCTTGCAGAAACTGATCTCTCTCACTCCGGACAGTCTCGCTTGCCGCAGCGACACAAATACGCAGCAGGAGGATGCGACAGCAGGTCACAGAAGTTGTGCTGTTCTGAGCTCTGCTCCTCGGCCGAGGATTTACGCCTTTAAATCGAAGCGTTTCTCCAAGAAACCCAAACCGGCTGAGCAAGCAGCGTCCGGCTCCCCGGCAGGCAGCCTCGGCAAACGGGGGAGAGGGGGCGGAGTGGTCTGAGAGCGGGTCCCCCTCCTCCCTCCACGGCCCCTCCAGCCCCGGGTGGGGGCAGGCAGCCCTTCCCCTTTCGGCCAGCTCTTTATGGAAAGGCGAGCTGCAGGAGTTGGCTGGGAAAGAGGAGGAGAAGAGGAGCAGGAGCAAACACACCATCACGCCCGGAGCCAGTGCGAAACCCGGGGCGATGCCGACGGGCGCAGCAGCATCCTCCACGAGAGACAGAACCGTGGAATTATAGTCTGTAAAAGACCTTTGAGATCATCAAGCCCAGCCGTGCCTGTCCTCTGCTAAATCATGTCCCCGAGCGCTTCATCTACCCGCCTCTTAAACACCTCCAGGGATGGTGACTCAGCCACCTCCCTGGGCAGCCTCTGCCAGTGCCCCATGACCCTTTCGGTGAAAGAATTTTCCCTAATACCCACCGTAAACCTCCCCTGGCGCAAGTTGAGCCTATTTCCTTTCGTCCTAACCCTTGCCGCTTGGGAGAGGAGGCCAGCACCCACCTCTCTACACCCTCCTTTCAGGGAGTTGGAGGCAGTGAGAGGGTCTCCCTTCAGCCTCCTCTTCTCCAGGCTAAACCACCCCGGTTCCCCCAGTTTAGACCTGTAAGACGGGGCATTTCTCCGGGCTCGGGGAGAGGCTCTGCTCCCCGGCTCCCGTCCCCCCTCTCCTTACCGGCCATCCCCGGCTCCTCCGCTCCTCTCCCACCGCCCCGGCAGGTGAGTCTGACGCTCTCTCCCCACCCCTCCGCACCTTCGCTCCCTCCTTCCCTCCCTCCCTCCTTCCCTGCCTCCCGCCCATCCTCCGGCCGCCCGGGAGGGACCAGCCGAAGCCCTGGGCGATGGGGAGCTCAGCCCTGCCCGCCCCCGGGGCCGCAGAACCCCCCTCCTCCAGCCTCTCCCCTGTTCCCAGAGCCTCCGGCTGCTCCTCACCTGGGCGAGCCAGAGAAAGGATTTCTCACTGCGGGTGTCCCGTCTTTCTCCCCCTGCTCCCCGCTCCCCAGCCCCGGGATGCGGCTGCTCTGCGGAAGGATGTAGCTCGCCAGCGGCTTCTCTTCTGAAACGCACTCGGCTTCACCTCTCGACAGAGAAGGGGCGGTGCCCGGCGTGGCCAGAGCCCTGCTCGGCTGGGAGAGGGTCTCTTCTGGCAGGGCACAACCTTCCCAGAATCACAGAATCACTGAATCACTAGGTTGGAAAAGACCCACCGGGTCATCGAGTCCAACCATTCCTATCAATCACTAAACCATGTCCCTCAGCACCTCATCCACCTGTCCCTTAAACACCTCCTGGGAAGGTGACTCGACCACCTCCCTGGGAAGTGGATAAGTGCATAAGGGAGGGGGGGCGGGGGTGTTCAAGGGCTCTAGAAATGGTAGCCTACCCACCCCATGTGTAGGGCTGGTTCTGGATGGAGGCGGGGGTCCAGCAAGGGGTGAAAGTGGGGGATGGTGGAAAGGAGACCAATCTAGACCTAGAAGAGGGTCTCACAGGCTTTATTTTGCCCCTCAGTCTTCCATAGTGTCTGTGGGTGGAGCTGGGTGTGGAGGCACCCTTGGGGCTGAATCATAGAATCACCAGGTTGGAAAAGACCCACTGGATCATTGAGTCCAACCATTCCTATCAATCACTAAACCATGCCCCTCAGCACCTCATCCACCTTTAAACACCTCCAGGGGAGGTGACTCAACCACCTCCCTGGGCAGCCTCTGCCAGTGCCATACCCCAGGGCACGATGTGGCTTGCACTAGCCAGCCTGACCAAGCACTGAATCCCCCCGGGCGGGGGGGGGGGGGGGAAGCCTCCCTCCTCTCTCAGCCCAAGTGGCCACAGCAATCCCAGAAGTGGATCAGTGTGTCCACGCAACATCCCAAAGAACCTGCACAGGGAAATATCCATCCCTGCCACATACTCAGTTGCCCAAATCTGGGACTAGGAGGGATCTGACAGAGATTAACTCAACAATGTGGTTAGGTGCAACATCATACACCTCCCATTCCAAAGCTAAGGTGTTTTTCATTTTCTCTAGCAACCCCATTTCACTTGCATTTCATCACTCTCAGCGGTGTCAAACCTCAGACCTCGGTGACCAGTATAGACGGCACAGCCGTGCAAGAAATTCCCAATGCAATATCAAGTTCATAAGAAGTGGGAGCTCACCTGATTCTCCCCAGCCTCAGGGTCAGCCTACACGGCAGCCCAGGGTAGTGCCATGCATCCCTCCAAAGCTCTGCACACATGAAGGAGCCCTACATTGTCCCTGCCTCTGCCAATGTGTTCTCAAAGGGGAGATGCCCTGAGCATCCCACAGCCACAGCTTCTAGACCTCGCCTCTGCCTGACAACCTTCCAAAGAAGTGAAGAAACCAAAGTGTGGGGCAAATGAAACAGTCTCGAGGTATGAACTGAGACCCTTGCCCTAAAGGATTCTCACTGCACTCAAAATGAATATCTTCATTTGTTTCTCCTCCACGGCCAATGGCAGACACATCCCCTCTGGTCCCCACAGGCCTCCTGCGCTGGCTTGAGCAAGGTTGTTTGAGGGAAGGGAGGCTTTAGCAAGACCCTTTCTTCAGGCTGCTGTGCTCTATTGAAGATCAAGCACGACCACCATCTGGGAATTGAGACTGTATCTGCGATGCACAGAGCATCTCACAGATGCACAGCCTTTGTGTTGCAAAATGTAGACAAATATTGAGCAAACACTAGGCACACACGTGCGCTCAGGGCTTTCAGCAAACGCCACCTCCTCTTGCACGGCCTCTGTCCCAACAGGCACCAGTTGACACACTAAGCCTATGAATTTGTTGCTGACTCAGCCTCCCTGTGAGGGGTCCCAAGTGCCACAATATCCTCCTGCACAGCTCCACCGCAAAGTGACACAGGAGCAGCGGGGCGCAGTTCCAGTCTCCAGCCCTTACTTCCAGCCAGAGGCCTCCAGCTGAGTGATCAAAAGCAAGTACAAGCAAGGCTGGCTGCAGGGAACCCCTTCTGACTCAAGCCATGTCAATTTTTGCCTGCCAGTTATTCTCACAAACAACCCAGGTGTCTTTCTCTCTGACTCTCTAGTGAAAAGATTTCCCCGAGCAGAATAGTATTAGGTGATAGAAGATAAGATCTTCACAGTCATGATAAAAGCCCCAAAACAAGAGTTGGTTTCTTTCATTCACCCAGAGAGAGACTGAAGTCTGATGTCAAGGAAATCTCTCTCCACCCACCCTGACCCCAGGGGTAACGGCGGCGGTTCTTGGTGACTCAGAGCATGCAGACATCAGACAGACCAGCTCCCACATCAAGCATCCTCAGCCACTTTCCTTCATAAAGGGTCTCTGAGCTCAGCTGGGACCCCAGGAGCAAGCAGACCACTCCTGAGGGCTCTGGGCTGGGTGGCTGATCCCAACAGATCAGACAGCTCCTGAGAAGAGGGATATGTTCCATTTCTCTATTTTGGCCCAGGGTTTGGAGGCACAGAGATGAAAAGCTAACCCTTCAGAGGAAAGCTGCAGTCCTACAAGACACCCTAGGTTCATATGAGATGCAAGGTCCCACCAGACTGAACATGCTTACAGCCAGGTATTACATTTCCAAAATAGCTTCTTTGGTGCTGGTGCACTTGAGTTCATCCTAGGAATGACACTGGGCTGTTCAAGTGCGGTTTTTCTGTGTTGGGTTGCTGGTTGGTTTGGTTTTTTTTTTCAAGTCCAAACCAAAATAAGTTGCACTGGTAAAACTTTCCAAGCCAGGCCAGCTCGCACAGGAAATCTATGACAGGCCAGCAAATGGTGAGCCACATGTTGTTTCCACCACCAGAGGAAGAGTTTAGCACACATGGCCCACAGAGTGTGACAGGCAGTGGGTCTTCTGAAGCACCTTGCGGTGTGGGTCCGATCGACAGGGCTAAGAGGACAGTGGGATCCCTCAGAGGCGAGCAAGCCCATGCTGCAGGAGCAGGGCTGGGTGTGACCCAACACCACATGTTTCGCCCCTCCTGGAAACAGCTTTAGAAAGGTCTGAGGCAGGAAGGAATTCATTAAATTCCCCAATCATGTGGCTAAAACACCACCATTATAAAGCTCAAGCTACAGTTACAAGTGGTGAGCTTAGATGCTTTGTCAAGTCCTGCCCTATCTCTTGGGAAGCACAGTATCTTTCCAGACCAGCCCAGAAACCTCCTATCTATGCAGCATCCATAATGTGAGTTGGTAAGAATATCTTCAGTAATATATTCCTTGCTTACTTCTTCTTTTTTTTTTTTTTTCCAATCAAAATATGCTATTCTTCTCACAGCCCAGTGATTTGCAAGGACCTACAGTATCCAATGAGGTTTCAGGGGGGAGATTTGCTAAGGTCCGGGGTGGTATCCCTACTCAGATAGGGGAAGAGAGTTGGAAATAGCACCTAATTCCTTTAATAATAGTTATTATTTAAAAACTTCCACTCTGCAGTAGCTGTCCCAGCATGATTTGGTGTAGAGAAAAAACTCCCCAGTTTTTGTTCCTGCATGGAACAAACACAAATGCTGAAAATACAAAAGAGGTTGTGAAACAGAATTAGCAACTTCAGCCTGATCTAGTTGGCTCATATGCTGGTTGACATCGGAATAGATAACACACATACAGAAAAAAAAACAGCCAACACTTTTATTTTCCTAATGTCACTCATCAAACTCAGTGTTTATATTAGCAACCTTTGCGAGGACTTTAACTACCTGCTCATCTCCCTGGTGATTTTCATAGCAGATGTAAGGCTGCCCCCGCACGCTGCCAGTGGTTTATTCCCCTCATAGTGGTGGTGATGACTGCAGAAGGGAAGGGGGAATGAGGCCTCCCCAAAAAAATGGATGAGTGGCCTTCCTAGCAGGAAGGAAATGCATGTATCTGTGTGGAGATAGCAAAACAAGCAAATATTTCCTTCAGCATTCCTCCCCCGCACGCACACCCGCACGCACACACCCATTGCCTGGAGCTACAGAGGGCATAAGCGAGTGGGAGCCTTTTGGTAAGGTATTGGCAACACATCTCATCCTCATTAGGGCACTGAAGTGTGCCGGGTGGCAAGGAAGATCTGAATTAGAGCAAGCTGATGGGATTCAGGTCATGAAGATAGGCTTCCTCACACCAAAGCTGCCCATGGCAAATGCACTCTACCTCAACAGGGCTGAACCTGGAAATCTCCTCATGCTTGGCTCCCACCTCAGCCTTGCTTGCAGTTGCCTTATTCTTAAAGTATTATCCCTGTGGGATCAGTCTTGGCTTTTTCTTTTCCTCTCTCTCCAGAAAATGTGCCAGATGTGAGTCCATCTCACTGAATCCAATTTCCTTGTTTGTTTCTTTGCAAGGGGTCTATTGAAGTCTAACCTCCACTGCACAAGAAAGGTCCAAACGCTGACTGCACAGAGGCCACAGCAAATTCAGGGGAGCAATATCTGCTCTCCCCAGGTATGACTCACTCTATCTAGAAACTGGGAGCGAACTCAGCAGCTGGGAGTGAACTCAGCTCTCCAACAAAAGATCCACTTCTGTTTTTTACTGGTGTGCATGCAAACAGAATTTGACTCTGAGGGTGGAGCTGTGCACACAAAGAGCGGCTAGATCACACATGCTTCGGGCAGAGAAGAAATGATTCTCCAGGAGGCAGTGGGGGAGGGAGCCCAGAGAAGGAACAAACCCAGCTGCATTTTCATTGCAGCAGGCAACAGCTGACCAAACCCATCCGCTTTTCTTCAATGCTTTCCTTGCACGCTGAGGCTGCAACCACCAGAGGTCAATGTGACTACGCCAAGCTCAACCAGCTGTTGTTGGGTGGTGCAAAGAGCTCCTTTGACAAACAGGAATATGAAGTAGATCGTGTTTTCCACCTTTCAGGACACAACTTCGGGACAGATTTGCATATAAATCCAAATTCAAAGCATTAATCACAATATGACCTCAGCACTATCCTGGAAAAATAAAAAGGCTTGAGAATGATAATGTCTCCAATTAACATCTCACAAACACTCTTAATTGAGGCTCTGTTACTTGCCCGTGGTCCTACAGGACCTCACAAGTGCTCCAGTCATTCTGGCCATGTCTCATACTGCTAGTTTCAGCATCACTTAGGTGTTTTCATCAGTCCCAGACCTGCCCTGTTAGCAACAGCTGGAAATGGGCTATCTGTCCTTCCCCAAGTCCCACTTCTGCTCCTTGGGGCATAAGGTCTGTTTGAGTGAATGAGGTCTGCCACAGATCCAGGGTGATTGAATAAGAGGAATAGCTGTCCTGCAGCCAGAGGAAGGCAAATGAGTTAAATGAGCAGGGTCATCAGTCTGGGTTAGAAGTCAGACAGGGAAGATAACAGAATCATAAAATCACCAGGTTGGAAGAGACCCACTGGATCATCGAGTCCAACCATTCCCACCAATCACTAAACCATGCCCCTCAGTACCTCATCCACCCGTGCCTTAAACACCTCCAGGGAAGGTGACTCAACCACCTCCCTGGGCAGACCGTTCCAGTGCCTAATGACCCTTCTGGTGAATAATTTTTTCCTTATGTCAAGCCTGAACCTCCCGTGGTAGAGCTTGAGGCCATTCCCTCTTGTCCTGTCCCCTGCCACTTGGGAGAAGAGGCCAGCACCCTCCTCTCCACAACCTCCCTTCAGGTAGTTGTAGAGAATAATAAGGTCTCCCCTCAGCCTCCTCTTCTCCAGGCTAAACAACCTCAGCTCTCTCAGCCGCTCCTCATAAGGCCTGTTCTCCAGCCCCTTCACCAGCTTTGTTGCTCTTCTCTGGACTCGCTCCAGAGCCTCAACATCCTTCTTGTGGTGAGGGGCCCAGAACTGAACACAGGATTCGAGGAGCGGTCTCACCAGGGCCGAGTACAGAGGGAGAATAACCTCCCTGGAGCTGCTGGTCACGCCGTTTCTGATACAAGCCAAGATGCCATTGGCCTTCTTGGCCACCTGGGCACACTGCTGGCTCATGTTCAGTTGGCTGTCGACCAACACTCCCAGGTCCTTCTCCTCCTGGCAGCTTTCCAGCCAGACTTCTCCTAGTCTGTAGCTCTGCTTAGGGTTGTTGTGCCCCAAGTGCAGGACCCGGCACCTGGCCATGTTAATCCTCATGCCATTGGTCTCAGTCCAGCAGTCCAGCCTGTTCCGGTCCCTTTGCAGAGCCTCCCGACCCTCCAGCAGATCCACACTTCCACCCAGCTTAGTGTCATCTGCAAACTTGCTAAGGGTGCACTCGATGTCTTCATCCAGGTTATTGATAAAGACATTGAACAGGGCTGGACCCAGCACTGAGCCCTGGGGAACCCCATTTGTCACTGGCCTCCAGCTGGATTTAACTCCATTTCCCACCACTCTCTGGGCCCAGTCATTCAACCAGTTTTCCACCCAGGAGAGTGTGCACCTGTCCAGTCCAGAGGTTGACAGTTTCCGTAGCAGAACGCTGTGAGAAACTGTGTCAAAGGCTTTACTGAAGTCCAGGAATACCACATCCACAGCCTTTCCCTCGTCCAGCAGCCGAGTCACTTTGTCATAGAAGGTGATCAGATTACTCTGGCAAGACCTGCCTTTTGTGAACCCATGTTGACTGGGTCTGATCACCCAGCTCTCTTGCATGTTCTTCATGATAGCACTCAAGATCACCTGCTCCATGACTTTCCCTGGTACTGAGGTCAGACTGACAGGCTTGTAGTTCCCCGGATCCTCCTTGTGCCCCTTCTTTTAGATGGGCACGATATCAGCCAGCCTCCAGTCCAGTGGTACCTCCCCAGTCATCCAGGACTGTTGGAAGATGATGGAAAGGGGTTTGGCCAGCACATCCGCCAGTTCCCTCAAAACTTGGGTGGACTCCATCTGGCCCCATAGACTTGTGGGCGTCTAGCCGGGCAAGCAAGTCTCTAACCACCTCCTCTTGTATCATGGGAACCTCGTTCTGCTCCTCCAACCCCTGGGGTTGTGCACAGAGGGAACAACTTTCCTTACTATTAAAGACTGAAGCAAAGTAGGCATTGAGTACTTCAGCCTTGTCTTCATTCCCTGTTACTGTTGTTCCCTCTGCATCTAGTATGGACTGGAGATTCTCCCTAGTCCTCCTTTTACTGTTGATATATTTATAGAAAGATTTTTTTATTGTCTTTCACAACTTGGCCAATCTGATTTTGAGTTGGGACTTAGCCCTCCTGATTTTTGACTTGCACATTCTCGCTTCCTCCCTATAGTCCACCCAGGATGCCTGCCCCTTCCTCCAAAGCTCATAGACCTTCCTCTTCTTATTAATGTCTCTCAGGACCTCCCTACTCAACCACGCTGGTTTCTTGCCCTGCCGGCTACTTTTCCAGAACATGGGGATGGCTTTCTCCTGGGCTGCTAGGAGTTTCTTTTTGAAGAGTGCCCAGCCCTCATGGACTCCCTTGCCCTTAAGGAGTGCCCCTCATGGGACTTTGCTGACCAGCCTTCTGAACAGTCCAAAGTCTGCTCTCTGAAAGTTGAGCGCAACTGTTCTGCTAACCTCCTTCTTCATCTCACCCAGCACTGAGAACTCTATCATCTCATGATCGCTTTGCCCCAGGCATCCTCCAACCCTCACATTCCCCCGAAGGCTTTCTCTGTTCACGAACAGTAGGTCCAGGAGGGCACCGTCCCTTGTCGGTTCGCACACCAGCTGTGTGAGGAAGTTGTCTTCCACACACTCCAGGAACCTCCGGGACTGCTTCCTTTCTGCTGTATTATACTCCCAGCTGATATCCAGGAAACAGAAGTCTCCCACAAGGACTAGGGGTAGTGATCTTGAGACTACACTAAGTTGTTTGTAGAAGAGCTCATCAGCTGCTTCTCCTTGGCTGAGTGGTCTATAGCAGGCTCCCATCACAACATCTCCCTCCTCTGATTTTTACCCACAGGCACTCAGTCCCATCCTGACTGTAATCCAGTTCGAGGGTATCAAAGCCCTCTCTAACACAGAGGGCTACCCCGCCTCCTCTTCTGCCCTTCCTGTCCTTCCTGAAGAGTTTATACCCCACCATGGGTACACTCCAGTTATACGAGTCATCCCACCACGTCTCCGCAATGACAACAACATCATAGTCTCCTTGCCCTACCACAGCTTCCAGCACCTCCTTCTTATTTCCTATGATGCGTGCATTGGTGTAAATGCACTTCAGCTGGGCTGGCAAACCTACAGCCCTCGTAATAGGGTTTCTTCCCAACTGAGTGATCCTTGGGTTAACTGAGGCCACAGTGCCAGTTTCCTGCTTACCATCCCCAGGTGCACTCGCCCCCTCATGCTTAGTGGTGATATACTGGTGGTCCTCGCCAGCACACCACCCCTTTGCCGCTTAAGTCTCACCTCCAGGCTCACTCCCATCTGGCCTGGCCTCCATCCCCTCCCCCCTCACATCTAGTTTTAAGCCCCACTTATAAGCTTAACTAGATTTTTAGAGAGGGTTTTAGTCCCCCTAGGAGACAGACGTGTTCCATCCCTGTGCAGAAGAAAAATCAATATGTCTAAATAGCTTTGTAACAGACAGATGCTCCACTGCACGCCCACGCATACCAGTTACATTCTCCTCTCCGTCCTACCCGTGTCTTCCCCTTGACCTCCTCAGTCATAGATGCCCTTTCCATCCTAGTCTCCCAACCTTTATTATCATCTATATGAACACACACCTAGTCAGAGCAAACAAAAAACTCTTCCCACTCCAGCAGAGCTCCAGCTTTGTCTCTAGCCTTGTGGGATGTCTGGTTTCCCTAGATGAGAGATGTCTTCTTCTCCAAGAAGACTCCATCAGACTACAGGATCATCAATGGTCCTCTGCACAAAGCTAGCCAGCTGCCCAGACCAAGCGTGTTTCCACCATCTCATATAAGCCTTACTTTAGGACAGGAGCAAAGACAGGCCAGAATGCAACCCCTGCCTTGTGTTTGCAGTGCAGCTGAAGTTGAAGACACTGGGACAGTGAGAATCATCAGATGCCATCATATAGAGGGGCAAACTGACTGTAAGCAGTTTGAATTCAGAAGAATAAATTGCCACCAAGTGATTAGCTATTTAGCTAGGACCTCTGCTCTGCCCACTTCAGAAATGCCCTAGTCCCTCACGCAGCTTCAACAGGAGGGAAGGAAGGACCTTAAGTGGAAAATACTACTTCCATCTTCCCTTCTTCCTCCCTGAGATGATCAAAGTCCCATATGGCTCCTCTTCTGAGCTGGTACACAAGCACGGCCAAGGTTCTCTGGCAGCCAGAGTCCCTAAAATTCACTGTCAGACTGAGAGTGGCCAGATGCTGATGGAGGAGTAGCAGGAGGGCGTGGTACCATCCCATAACACCCATGACACCAAACACATGGTCTGTCTGTGAAAGGGATAGGGTTCATGTGCTGGGGAAGGAAGATACTGCCCACCAGCAAATTTGCTCCATAGAGCAATAGACATAAATAAGGACCCCCCTCAAAAGCCCTTCTGCTTCAATAGTTAGGGCTTTGAGGACACGGGCTGGTGATGTACATGGGAAGGCAAGTCGGTATTTCAGCATGCAACCCATCAAAGCTCCAGCAGCAACTGCCAGAGGACAGATCCTGGTTCACTTGTGCAGCTGGCATTGTAGTTCATGGTTTGGGCAACAACCAACAAGCCGGTGGTTTTCTAGCCCCAGGAATACCTGGCTGTCCTAGGAAGATAAATGGAGCTGCGAGAGTGGGAGATGTGCAGAGACTTTGCTGAGGTTTCAATGAGCCAGGATCAGGCCAGGATCTTTTCTCCATGTCTGGATAGCAAATGCATCCAGGACACAGACAGGGAAAAGAGCTAAGCTTATGCTAACTGCAGCAAAGTCTCTCTGGAGAGGACAATGAACAGCCAAGTGTCACCAGCACTTGTAAGAGCACTCCAGAGCCATAGGGTGGCACCACCCCACCGTCCAACCCTTTGGGGAAGGAGGTGGCTGAGGAAGTGCCAGTGCAAAGCCCAAAAGCTTCTGGGTCAGCATGGCCTTCTGCTGGAGCCCTTGCAAAGGGAAGGATGTGGGGAGCCAACAGCTGTGCCTGTTCTTGCCATGCGGACCAGACAGGGCAACTTGTTCCTGACTGCTGAGGCTCTTTCCAAGCTTTTCCATCCTGAAGCTGCTGGACTCACACCAAGATGCACCAACTCTCCTCCATCTTTGCCCCAGTCTATGCTGGATCCAGCTCTTCTCATCCCACAGCTGATCAGAAATGGCTGCTGCACTGAGCCAGGACAGGCTTCCCTGCATGGCAGCCAAAGGGCCACTATCTCCCTTGTGCTTCTGTTACAGTGCCTGCTGGGGTGTGCTCCGAGGCATCTGTCAGAGGCCAGTCTGCACAGAGCATCCCTCAACCCCTGCTCAGCATGGGCCAAGAGCTACAAACCAAAGCTGAGATCCAACAAACGGGTACAGACGTGGTATCAGCTGGAGTAGTTAGGCGGCGGATGTGAAGGCAAGAGCACAACCTGGGACCTCGTTTCCTTCTCCACATACCACCATGGCCACACCAGATGTCCTGCAGGATGTAACCCTAGATAACGTGGGAAGTCTTGCAGCCCTTCTGCCTGCTGCACCAACTCTGTGCTGAAGCCATTGTGGCTGTGTGTGGTGTAACTTGTAACCTTCTCCTAAGCACTCCTCCATGCCTGGCATTCCCAGAGCTCCCCATTCCTGTGTCCCAAAGCCAATATAACCAGCTACCCCCTCGGCTTGGCCTGATTGACTCTTTGGCCTTCAGATCATCTCACAGAGACCAGCATCTGCCAAAACTGGAGACAAACATGGAAGGAATGGCTCCCCAAGAAGCTAACCTCAGGCTTCCTGCTAGACCAGACCTTCACAAGCCCCAGGAATGTAATCCCAATGCCCTGGGAGCTGGATGCCCGTTTCCCCTAGGGAAGGAGTCGTGCCCTGCCCCAGGGATGCAACCCCCAGGCTGAGAGCCAACAGACACTAGCTGGAGCCCACCCAAGAGCAACGAGCTTTCCAAGTCCTTTCCCTTTCTTGGGGGTCTGGTAGTCACATAAACAGGAAAAGCCTGGCCCTCTCCCCCTTCTTCCACAGCTCCTCCCCTTTCCTCCAGCGCGCACTAGCGTGATAGAAGCCCCAGCGTTGAGCTCCTTGGCCCCCATGGGACGAGCTGCCAGCTGGCCCCTGACCTCCAGGCTCCGCGTTTCCTGTGGCAGCCGAGGAGGGAGACGAGGCCCCTTCTTCCAGACACTGGGGCTGGGCGTGAAGGGGCCTCTGTGGGCCAGCCTGGCTAGGGAGGAAAGGTCGTGGCAGTCCTTAGCTAGCAACCCGAGGTCAAGGAGGCAGAGATGCCTGCTGCCTCAGAGAGGTGATAGCATCGCTGGGACAGGGATCGTCCAGTCAAAATGACAGGGCAAGGGCTGCTCTCCCGCCCTGGCCCTGCAGCCAGCTCTCCAAACCCTTGTTTATCTTCTGGTGCTTATTTTTAAAAGCTTTATGGCCTTCCCTCCTAAAACCAAAGGCAGCCATGCCAGATCAGGGCAGCTGCCCAGGAAGAACCAGAGCAGGAACCTGAAGGAGGAGGATGCAGCTTCTTCTTCTCCAGCTGACACAGTTCCCCTTGCAGAGATCTGTGCTTTTAACCCTCAGTAAACTAAGCCCCGTCACAGAAATAGGTGCCATTCTAAGATGAAAAAGATGTGAATAGTTCCTAGCAGGGTGTTACCTCTTTTCCTTGGGGAAGGACTAAGCTAGGACAGCCATCCCCTGCTCCTCCATGTTTCTCCCATGGGTCACCATTGGGAGCAGGACTGAGATCTCTTCACGGGAGCAGGAAGAACGGAGCCTTGCTGCAGGCATTCAGCTTGAGAGGCAGATCCCTGACTCCATGGTCCTGGGTCCGTGCTTGGGGTCTGTGCCAACCTTGGGTTTTAAAAGTCCAGGATGCCAGCCAGATGTGATGTCCACTCTTGTCAGCCTGGCCAGAGGTGCCAGATGCCCAGGGAGGGCAAGGAGGAGAAGGCAGCATCCTGGATGGAAACCTCTGGCATGCCTCTGCGCTGATCTCCATGCTGCCCTGGAATGCGCTCGCCAGCAGCCTGTGGGAAAGTAAAGTCAGCAGAGACCTTGGATGTGTCAGCTCCCCGGCTGAGTAAACAAGAGGAGCCCTGGCAAGCATTCAGCCCCAAGCATCCAAGACCTTGAAAAAAGGGGGTTATAAACAGGGAGGCTCTTCTGTCCCCTCCTTGCTCAACCTCTCAAAATATCTCCTCACCTCTCCCCTACCTCAGGTGCTAACTCCTCCTCCTCTTACCCCTACCAGGTTTGGAAAAGTATGGGAAGGGACTCACCCTGAGGCGTTTCCACCACCTGTTTGTCAAATCTAACATCCCAGGAGGAAATGGCCATGGGAGAGAGAGTGTCAGGAGATGAAAAGGGGGTTCTGGAGAAGAAAGAGGTGGGATAAAAGGTTTTATCACACACACATACGCACTGCACACACACACTCCCTGCTGTGCACACCCATTCATTCCCCTTGGCCATCTCCCAGGCAGGACACAAGCAGTACCAGCACTGCCCCAGCAAGCAGTCATGGCCAGAATAGAGAGAGGCCAGGACAGAGAGGCATGCTACAGCTCCCAGATAAATACCTCCCCAGGGCCAGCTGGGGACATTCCCACCAGGGGATGCCAGCTCCAGCCTCCCTCCCTGCAGGTTTCACAGGCTCAAGGAGAGGCTGCAAAATAACAGGTTTCCCTGGTGCTGGCTGGAGACATGCTTCCACCGCTCTTCGGGTTGCTGGCATTACCTCCTTCATCTCCTCCATGAAGTACACCCACAAAAGACAGTCTCCCATTCCCTCTTTGCCCAGGCACAGGATCTTGGTTTGGGGTCTGGAGGAAAGGCATGAGCTAGCGAAGGTCCCACCAGCAGACCCCATCATTTCTTGGGGGGCAGGCTCCCATGGCAGTGGCACTGGGAAGCTATGCCTGCTTTCTGGCCACTGTCCCGCGTCCCCTATCGCTTCTCGGCAGGCGCGGACTCCCAGAAAATGAGCCATTGTTCCCCAGCCCCGCGGCCTCTTCCTGTCCCCGTAGGGCTGTGAGACAAACAAAAGCGGAGCCTGACGCCATGGGGAAGGAGGCTGGGCCTGCTCCCCTCCTCCAGATCCCGCAGCAACCCCGCAGGCAGGCAGACAGACAGACGGATGCCTGCCTTGGGGGAATGGGCAGGGACACCCCTATTTTTAGATGCCTCTGCATCCCCAGCCCCTTCCTTCCGTGGGCCAAAAATACACAGGCTGGATGGACAGGCAAAATCATTATGATAAAAGTGTTGTCCAGACCTTGTGTCCAGCAACTCCCCTGGCTTTCACCTCTTCCCGTTGACCAAGGCAGGTTCCTCAGGCATGGTCTCCCTTTCCCCCATGGATGACTTATATCTTCATCCCTGCTCTGCATTCCCTATATCCCCAAAACCTCTCTCAACACAATGCACCCTTCCTCAACCCTGCTCAATAGATGCATCCCCCATTCCCTGACAGTCCACTCTTCTATGTCAGCCCTGGGGATCTACTCCCTTCTCCTGAGATACTCAGCTCCTCCTTTCCCCAAAGCACCTTCCCCTACCTCCTCATGCAGTTCTTCTCCAAAGGGCTCTTTGCCCAAAGAGCGCCCCCCCCCCCCCCCCCCCCCCCCGTTTCATGCTCCTCACGCCCATCCCCCTGCATTCTCCCTCCCTACTGCATCCTTCCTACCCTCACCATCTTTCCCTTTCTCTCTTCACCCCAGCAACTTCCATCGCAGACCCATCCAGCCTGCACAGGCTTTAAACTCCCACAAAAGTGCTCCCCCTGCTTATTCTGCCAAAGGAACGTATCTGGTGGAGGGCAAATGGACCTCTAGGTTCCCTTGCACACAGAAATGTTTCTCCAAGCAGCAAACTGGTATCTGAGCACACCCCTGGTCCCTCTTGCATCTCCTTAAGGCCTATGATAAGTAACTGTGGTGTTAATAAATAAGTGGTGTTTGGAGTAGGTTGTTCTGGGGAGACTTAATGTACATACATACATATACATATATTTACATCTCCTTTCCCAGTGCCCAGAATCACAGAGGTGTTTTCAGGCCACAGACAGCTGCTCCTGGATTGGTTCTGGTTTATGCAACATCCTTTCTCATGTCCCATCCCATCCCCCTTTCTTCTTCTCTGCATCAGGCAGAAAGTCAGCAGAGCTTGGTTCAGGTCTGTCCCTCCATCCTCCTTGCCACAACACCCCCTCAATACCCCACATCCCCACCCACAAACAGGACTAGCATATGAGGAGGAAGACAAGGAGGGTGGGAGGAGGAAGAAGGATAAAAACGTTTGGGATAGGAGGAGATGGGCAGAGAGAGAAAGGCAGTCTGCCAACAAGCCTGGGAACTCATCCCTACCTCCTCCTGGGCTTTGGCAAACCCCAAGGCTTTGAGTTCCAGGCCCAGCTCCCGGGGAATAAAGCACTCTTCACAAAATCAAACCCCACAAGTGGGATGTGGTCAATCCTCTTCCTGCGGCCTCTCTCTGCTCCAGAGGAGGGGAGCTGAGGGAATTGTTGGGAGAAATTAGAAATAGGCTTTTACAGAGGTCGATCCATCCTCTTCTAGCATGAGTGGGTCTAAGGTGGTGCTGCTGCCTGCTAAGTGGCACTCACCACAAGCCACTGGCTTCCTTTCCCAGGTGCAGCACAAGGATGCCAGGAACTGTACCAGTCTCATCCCTCTTCCTTGTTATCACAAAGGCTATGGGTACAGAGTATGGACTCACAGCACAGCCCCTAAAATGGGTTGAGCCTGGCCCAACACATCCCTGGAGGTGTCACTGGTGGAGAAATCATTCTAGTGAACAAACTACAGAACATGAGTGATCCAGTACCCACAAAGCCAGCACTGTCATCAAACCAGGGATTCACTGGGCAGACACTGGGTGTCTCACACCTATCTCTCGCCCCAGGGTGTCACCTCCTGCCACCACCCTGTCTTGCTCACCCTAAAACCGGCTCTGCCTCCAGCTCATCCCCAGGGCAGTGATATGCAGGCTGAAGGCAGCACCAAGGGCCATGGGCTGGGAGGAAGGAGGAGGGACCCGGTGGCACCAGGATGATGGGGAGATGGATGAGGCCACACAGGGTTGTGTGGTGGGACAAGGGTCCCTATGGACCCTATCATGGCAGAGGACTGTACCCCACCCCACTGCTGGCAGTAATTCCCATACCCATGTGGTATGCACCCTCACAGCCACTGAACGGAGAATGGAAATATCTGGAAGTCACCCACAAATGAATGGTGCTCCCAGTTAATGAGGAAATATAAGCTGGAGACCCTGGGGAGCAACAGGATATAGGCTTCTTGTGTGCTGAGCAAGGTACCCCCTTCTCACTGAGCCCCCTTGTCTGCCCTCCTTCCCCAGGAAATTTCCCAAATGCGTCTCTGGTAGTTCTTCTGGAGTCCCATTCATGGAAATTTCCCAGAGAAGGAGGGCAGGGAAACAGAAATGGCAGGGTATAGAAATCCAGTGGTGAGCACCCTGTCCACAGGCTAACATGACCCTGTAACCTTCCCTCAGCTCGCCCCAGGCACTGGGGAAGGGGAGAAGGGGAATCTTCCTTCTCTGTCCGGGAGTCTTGCATCAGCCCCCTTCAGGCATCGGGTCTGCAAGCAGCAGGGCTGCAAAGTGAGATTGAAGGAAGGATTGAACACCTGGAGATGTGGGGCAAAGAACTCAGGTGCCCTCAACTTCCCTGCATCCCTCTCTCCTTCCCCATCCCACTGAGCCACCCATAAGATCTTGGCCCCATGCTGGAGGGATGAGTGCTGGGAAGAAAAGGGGGTACAATTTGTACAGCCCCATCTTTGATGTTAGGGTAATCAAAGCAAATCCTGAGCCAGGAAAGCTGTGGGGCCACTTGTCTGCTCCCATGATAAGCCCAATGGCCGGTCTCTCTGTAATGGTGAGACTGGTACTGCTGCCTGAGGCACAGATGGGATGAAAGGTTGGAGTGACTGAAGGTAAATGAGGTACCCAGGCTGGGAGGCATCCAGGCATTAGCTCCTGCCCAGGGCATCCACGGGTGGTACAGTGGCTCTGCAGCACTGTCCAGCCCCACAGCCACCTCTCATTTATCAGCCGAGGTGGATAAACAGGCTGGGAAGCAGGATTGTATGGATTCACCTTCCAGGCAGCTGTATATGAAAGAAGAGGGTCTCAGGAGGGTGCAGCCCTTCCTAGACTACAGCCACAGGGGCTGCGCCACCTCTGCTCATATCCAAGCAGCCAGCCAGAGGCCAGGACGGGTACTGTGTCCTGAAAGTCTCCAAAGCACTTCAGCCCCAGAAGGGCAAAAGTCACAACTCAACTGGCATGGCTGCAAGACCACAATATTTTGGGAATGGTGCTGAAGAGGAGGGGATTTCCAGCTGCTTTCCTGGAAACAGAGCCTGGAGCATAAAGATGCTTGGAGCAGGGGCAAGGAGGAGGAGGCGATGGAGTGCCGGCTGCCCTGCAAGGAGCAGAGCGTGGCCCCTGTCCCATCTGGAAGAGATTTGTTCTGCATTCCCCAGTGGAGGCGGCTGCCGTCGCCTGGGCTCCACTCCCCACCGCAGTCCCTGCTGCAGGGCATGGGGATGGAGGGGTGAGGGGAAGCAGGGGTAGATACCCTGACAGGCCATGCAAAGGGAGGAAAACAAAAAAAAAAAGGGGGTTTTCCTGCCTCTCCTACCATCCCCATTGTCTTCCTCTGAGTAGGATATTTGGGAAGAGATACCTACCATACCTCTGGCAAACAGGAAGGATGCGGCTCATAATTTCTCCTCCTTTCCTCACTAATGGCACCACTCACCCCACCACAGATCTGAACTCTCATCTCCCTCCAAGACACAGACCCACTTAGAAGTACTACCAAAAAGCACAGTCCAGGTGTTCTTAATTCCTAAATGGAGAAGACCTCCACAGAAGGCAGAGAGCCCAACCAACCCATTTCACAGAGAAGCCTGAGGCTGAGAACAGCGCCAAAGTCCTACTGCTGCTTAGCAAACCTCCATGCAACAAAATTGCCCCTGCCTGGGCAGCCCATTATAAGCCACCGGAGCCTAGTGAGAGGCCAGGCTCCATTTTGACATCACCTCTGCAGACGTCCTGTCAACGAGGGCCTGCTTAACCCTAACAAGTCTCATCTCGTTTTTGCCAGCAGAGACACCACCCTTCTCCTCCTCAGGGCCTCAAATAGGTGCTTATGCCCAGCCAGGTGCTCCCTGGAAGAGCCACTGAGCCTTACCTGGAGTCCACGAGAGTCACTAATGGCACTGCTCATACTGTGGCCACCAACTGATTGCCCCTCATTGGCACTGATAGGGTGTTCTGCCCTGTGACCATCATGGGACAAAACAACAAAGCACGAAGTCAGAAGAATGTGGTGTCCCACGTGTGGGCAGAAACGCTCCCTGGTACCACCAAAAAGCACCTCCTTGGATTTACCCACTGCCACCCCCTCAGTCTGGTCTGACACTGTGCTGCTGCTACGACACTTGCCCTGACCCCATAACACTTATCCTGACCCCATAACACTACCTGGCCCACTCAGCCTTCAGTGAGGCTGTTATCCTGCTAGCACTCAACCCAACACTATCCACAGGTCCTGGCACAACCTGCACCTCTAGACCCCATTCCTGGTGGGCAGCACTACAATGAGGGCACTGGGGACTTTCCATCCAAGGTGGGATGGGATGACGCCATCTGATACATTTGGTGTCACACACAAACAGAGGGGGCAAACTCCTTTCCATTGCCCTCTGCCTACGTTCTCCTAACCAGGCTACCTAGCGACCTGGGCTTCCCCCTTTCACCATATTCATTGAAGCGGGAGTCCAGGAATGGGAAGCAGCCAGAGCTGGAGGACGGGAAATAGCACTGGGGAAGCAGGGGAGGGGGGAGAGCGGCAGAGAAGTTCCTGAAGTTTTCTGTCCTGGATAGTTGGAATAAATCTCATTTTCTCTGGTCTCCCTGACGAGGCGAGGATTGGCTAAGCGGTGCTGCAGCCCGCCCTCCTCCTTCCCACATTCCCTCCCTGCCAGCTTTGCTCCCTCTCTCCCGTGGCATCGGAGCGTCAGCCTGGGAGAGCCAGCCTTGGGGAGACAGCCGTGGGAAAAGGGAGGGCATACCTCCTCTTTCTCCCCCTCCCCTCACTCCAGGACCCAGAGCCAATAACCCTCAGAGAAAGTTACGGGTGCCCACAGGGAGCGTCTCCCAACTTTTCTTCAGGAGGACGAGGAAAAAAAAAATAACTCTCGTTCGGAAGAGGTAAATCCTTAAAGTTTTGATTCCTCAGTTTGTAGAGCTTGGCAGAGGGCAGGGTGGGGAGAATCAGGAGCAGAAGGAAAAGGGTGGAGAAGGTGGTAAGAAAGGGGAGAAGTGACAAGGCAATAGAGGCAGGGAGGATGGCAAAAAAAAGAAAGGAAGAAGGCAGGAATGCAACAGGAAGCCGGGAGGAGGGAAAGTGGGAGTGAGGAGAGGGGAGACAGGCCAAGGGGACCAGGAGAGAAATGGGGTAAGGAGGAGGTCCCACGGATGGGCAAAAGCATTGGGTACTGGGTACCCCCATCCCACATCCTGCTCTGGATACCCCTTGAAGCCCCACAGGCTCTTGGACGCCTCAATTTTGTGGGTTTGGAGGAAGAAAGGGAACTTCTGGGGGGAAGGGGCCAGGGAGAGGATGGCTGGAAACTGCCTGCCTTTGGAGCCCCAGCCTACCTCCACATCCCAGTGTGTCATACAGAGAGATATAAACATATATATATAGCAGCCAGCAGCACAGGAGTCAGACTCAGGCTTGTCCGCCTACTGCCCGGCACTGCTCCAGGGGAGCTGGAAGAGGCCCAACCCAGCCAGCTGAGTCCCTTTTCCCCTTTCCCAAAAGCTTATCTCTGTCAGCTTTCCCCATCCCAGAACAAAGTGACCCAATGGGTGAGCCTCTGCCTCCCTTCCTCCAGGGAAAGGGAGGTTTTGCGGCAGTTGGGAAGGCTGGGAAACCCTTCCTGGCTGCCCACAGGCATTTCCAGCCACTCTTCCCCCTGTTGAGACCACCCTAAACATCTCCTTGCCCACTTTTGGAGTATGTCCGTTGTGGAGGGCAGGCAGGAGAGGAGGAGGAGGGAAGAGGCTGCTTTCCGCAGCTCCAGCCAACTAGACATCTGGATTATTCCCCCCCACCCCCCTTTTTGGTTTCCGCTCTTCCCAGCAAGCAGAACAGCTCTGGCCATTCCTGGTGAGTGGAAAACCAGTGGAAACCAGCTGAACTCATGGCGGGAAACGGGAGAGGCCAGGCTAGGAGGAGGAGGTGCTGACGACTGCTCTTTGAGGGCAAGGGGCTTCCAGGAGGAGGTGAGGTGGGAGACAGAGAAGGGGAGTTTACAATGGGCTGTGGGCTTGCTGTGCTGGGGGCTGGTGAATACAACAGACTGTGGGATGGAAGCAGCACCCAGACGGATGGGTGGTCAGTTGGAGGGTTCCCATGCCCACTGGAGAAAAGCAGAGTGCATGGGTCACCCTTTGCCCACAGAATCACGAGGTTCTCTGGCATGGATAAGTCTGCTTGAGTGGAGAGAAGGGCTCAAAGGGGCACAGACTGCAGGGAGACGCACCAGGGGCAGAGGGAAGGAGGAAAAAGGGGCAGATTGGAGGGAGAAAAAGCCCAGCAGGCCTGCCAGAAATATGCCATCCAGGTAGGGTTGGGCATTAGCTGCCTCCCTCCCTCCCTCCCTCCTTTCCCAACACCCACTGCCTGTCAGCAGGCAGGGAGAACCAAGGGCCAGGAGGTGCTGGCTTGTGTCCCCATAGTGGCCAAGGGACAGGGAAGTGGAAACTCTTTCCTCCTACTGGCTTCCAACTCAAAAGTTCTTCAGGCAGGGAGCAGGGGGGTGGTATCCTCCTCCATCTCCCTTTCCCTCACCTCCCAGCCCTGTCCCCAGGGCAATGCCAAGCTCTGCTGGGGAGGAGGAGAACCCCTGAGAGGGAGTAGGGGGGAACCTGAGGCAGGGAGCACCCCCTCAGATTATCGCTATCAGGTCTAGCATATGCCCCACATTATGCAGGCAACCACTGCTGAAGGGCACAGACCCCGCTTTGGATTTCTCAGCAACTCCAATGAATGGAGTCAGAGGAAAACTTTAGGGCTGCAGCTCACCTATGTCCCTCTCCTGGGGTCACATGCCTTCCTGGGAGACCCAAGGACAGATCAAAAATAAGGTCACATATCTTTCCCTGTGGTCCCAAGCCCCACATTGTCCTGCAGGGATCACCCCAATGGCTTAACTTGCAGCCCAGGATGGCCCTGATCCAGTGTCTATGGGTGGTCTTCTGCCAGAGGAAGGAAATTACTCCCCAGTTGTTCTCTCACTCCAAATCTGACACATGCCTGGCCCATCCTAGCTTCAAGGCACCTCACCTGTGAGCAGGAGGCTGAATTAAGGAGCATGAGCCAAAGAGATGGGGGCCAGCAGGAAGCCACCATCCACTGCCACCCCAGGAGGCAGCCAATGGTGCTGGGAGCCACTGGGGGAGGTTTGTTTTCCCTTCCCCAGACATTGACCCCTGGCAGATAAGAGGGGCCCGGGTGAGCAAACAAGTCAACGGCAAGGCAAAACCGTGTAGTCAGCCAAGAAAGCAGCTCCATGGCCAGGTCTCCTCTTTGTCAGAGGCTTTGCCTCCCTGGCACCAGCCTACCTGCTCCGAGGTGGCCTGGGGACAGGCAGAGAAGGCAGGCAGCAGCAGGGAGACAGACATAACCATGCAGTAATGGGGGTCGTGGCATGCAGGGAGTGATGGATGAAAGACTTCTGCATCACCTCTTCGCATGCTGCCCTGCACAGCCGGCCCTGCTGAAGGGACCCAGTTCCTTCCTGTTCCCCAGCCCATGAGCAGGAACTGAGCCCAGGGAAGGACACATCCCCAACCAGACACTGAGACCACTGTTGCACTGAGGTGCCCTATGCCCCAGATCCTCTCCTTTCCCCATCCTGCTATCTCCCTCCTGCCACACACACTGCTGGGGGAGCTGTTGATGCGATGTCCTGCCCGCTGACTAGAAAGCTCATTGCCCTGCTGTCGCACAGCCAGCTGCAGCCTCCCTGCCTGCCCCCTCAGCACCTCTGGGACTCACATGAGTACAAGCACCCCTCCTGCATTCCCCTCGACCTCAAGCAATCACCTGAATTGCTGTGCCTCAGTTTCCCCTGCCTGCAAAGCATCAGCTTGCCCTGCACATCCATCTCCCTGCTGCTCCAATGTGTCTGCCCAGCACCCAGGGACCAGCCAGAGAACAACAAACCAACATATAAATATTGCATTTTCCCTCCCTGCCGCCCCTCCTTCAGGAGAAGCATGCAGTCCCTTGGCCTCACCCTCTCCCCAAGGGTTCATCTGAATAGCAAAATGAAGGGAGAGGTTTCTTGCCTCAGGAGCCCAGTCAGGGCATCACTGGGAGGAGATGCTGCCTGGGAGGGAAATCCTCAGCCTGCATTTGTGGCACAGGTCTGACAAAGCTGCTTTACAGGCAGAAGAAACTGAGGCACATCAAGGGAAGTCAGAAGGAGAGTATGTGTTTTGAGGGAAAGCCAGGCGAAGAGAACAGCCAGTAGCAATCTCCATACCTTTTCTCATCCACCACCTTAAACTTCTTCAGACAGTCCCAGGGGTACAGCCTATGTAGTTGGGAAAATCCTCTTGGAGGGCTTCATTGTTCCTCTTGTCTTGTTTAGGTGGATAACAAGGGGACTGAGGGCTTGCCGTGCCATCACATCCCGAGGTCCTGTTACCTGCTGCCCCGTCTCTGACCAGCTCCCTCGTGCTCCGTGGCAGCGGAAGACAGAGGATTGAGTCCTAAGCCGACAGCCAGACACAGCTTCCAGTAGCTGCTGCAGCACAGGGGGTGACCCTGGACTTCCCCTGGGAACACCTCCATACCACCACCAGCCTCACCCCTGGGTGCATACCCACAGCATAGTGCAGGGAAGTGAGGGGACAGCCACCCTTCCCACCCATTGAAGGCCAAGGTGACGTGAGCCGTTCCTCTGAGAGCACTGGAGCAGGAGCAGTGGAGAGGCTGGGGATGTGACAGACCACCCTGCTGCTGGAAGCCCAGTGAGGGCTTGGGTTTGTGGCTTTTGCAGGAGTAGGGGTGAGGTGAGGGGTGCAACATGAGTCTGGGGAAGCTGCCAGTGCTCAGCTGGGTGTCAGGATCCCATGGCAAGCGGCGGCTGAAGTCAGAGCTGACACCGGACATGATCAGCCCGCCACTGGGGGACTTTCGGCACACCATGCATGTGGGGCGTGGTGGAGATGTCTTCGGGGACACCTCCTTCCTCAGCAACCATGGCGGGGCTGAAACAGCCAAAGCTAACAACTTCTTCACCCGAACGCTGCGACATGTCCGCCGGACACAACTGAGGAACCGGGGCAGTGGAGGCCAAGCAAAGGCATCTCCTGCCCCTCCACCCATCTCACCTATCATCAAGAATGCTGTCTCGCTGCCACAGCTCAACGAAGGGATGTACGATGGCGGTGGTGGCAGACGGAGCTTGACCAGCAAGTTCTCCTTCAAGAGTGCCTCCAACAGCTTCTCCAAAACACACCAGGTCTACGGTGAGTGAAATACAGGGCAGGGGCTGGCACCCAGGCACAGTACATCCCCTGCAGCCCCTCTCCATTGCTCTGTGCCTCAATTCCCCCATTCAGGAACCTTAGGCTTTCAGTATAGAGAGATTTAAGAGTCCCTGTGAGGAAATAACCCTAACCTCGCTTTCAACTGCTGTCCTTACTTCTGTGCTTGGAGGGTCTCTTCCCCAGGTACCCCCCAAAGTGGGGCAGGGATGGTTTGTCCTCCTCTTCCTATCCCACAGTCCCAAGCAGCTGGCAGCCCATGTGGAGCAGTTGTAAAGGGAAGCCCCCGCATCTCTCCCCAGCCCTACAGCTTCCCCAGGAGCAGCCTACCCAAGTAAGCCAAAAGGGTGAAGGGACAGCAAGCCAATGCCCATGCCAAGGTAGCAACGTCAAGGGGACCCATGGCACAGCCTTCCCCACCTCCATGCAGATGCACCAACCATATCTGTAGTTGTGCCAGCCCCTCTATATGCATGTGCTCCTCAAAGGACTCCATCCCCCTCTTCCCCATTTTGGCCACATCCCTCCCTACTGGCCAGGGTCCAGGAAGACCTTTGGGGAAGGATTATAGGATGAAAGGGACGGGACAGCTAAGTGGCTTTTCTGCAGCCTCACAGCACCAGGCTGTGGCTTAGCTTTTCTCCAGGGGGGTCTGGAGCAGAGGGTCTCGGGAAAGGGGGCCTGGGGAGCCTGCAGCAGCCAGGGGAGGCGGCTTGGCTCAGAGGGAAGGGCAAGCTGAGGCAATACTGCCATCTCCTGGTCCCAGCTGCCTGGCTCTGCCCCCGTCAGCATCTTACCAAGCCCAAAGCCCACCTGGAGACCCTCAGCTGTGACTCTGGGCTTTTGAGATGTCCACACAGACATTGGTCTGTCCTTTAGAGGCCAGCACCACTGACAGGAGTGTGACCCGTTCCAATTCAGTGGCAGCGTCCCTCATCAACCACAGACATAAGTCAGGTTTCCTCTCACCCAGCCGTGCACCCTCTCATCAGCCATCTCTTCTGCCTTACAGGGCTGGAGTCAGGGTTTTGCACCATCCCTCGCGTCCCTCGCTTGGAAAAGGCCCAAGAGAATTCCTTCCCTGGAGAAGACGAGTTGAACCGCTCCGACTCCCTGCTCTCCTTTCGCCTGGACCTGGGGCCCTCCCTGATGAGCGAGCTCCTCCAGGTGATGAGCTTCTCTGAAACAAACGGGAACAAGGTAGGGGAGGATGGCGCAGACCTCCCAAATGCTGAGGGGACCAAGGACAAGGTCCCTCCAGCATCAGCTTCAGCCCATGGAGAGGACAAGGCAACTTTCAGCTATTGGGACCGTTCCGGGCAGACCAGCCTGTCAGGGGCCAGTTCACTGCCAGGACTGTCAGTCCATGCCAACGGAGAGGCACACGCCATCGAGGGTGCTGGAGAGGACCCTGCCTGGGCTTCGGGGCCAGGGACAGTGGCCAGAGGGACACCATGGCAGGGGCACTGGAACGACTCTACCATCGAGGCAGGAGAGTTTGACCGGGCAGCCCAGGTCCTGGCTCACCATTATGGTGGGACCAGCACCCCGCGGAGCTCAGAGAAGGGTGAGGGTCCCCGG
Organism: Clamator glandarius; assembly: GCA_033459285.1. Taxonomy (NCBI): domain Eukaryota; kingdom Metazoa; phylum Chordata; class Aves; order Cuculiformes; family Cuculidae; genus Clamator; species Clamator glandarius. The sequence continues at coordinate 1,580,726 of JAUNZM010001251.1, forward strand.
CAGGCCCGGACGCAGACCCTGTGGGAGAGCCCCAGCAGCAGCTCCTGGCGGTCACAAGTGACAGGCGAGAGCCTGTCCCCCGAGGCCACTTGGAACCAAGGAGAGGAGGAGGAGGAGGCTGAGCTCTCCAGCCTGAAGGAGGGATACGTTGGTGCCCGGGGGATGCGCAGCAATTCCTTCGAGTATGCTGATGAGGAGGAGGACGATGAAGTCAAGGTGTGAACAGCCATCCTTCCCATCATGGCCCCTGCCATAGGCACCAGTGCCAGAGTCTCCACCTTCCTCCCTGTCCCCCAGCCTCAGGTGCCATCAGCAGCAGCAGTCCCAGTGGGCAACCTCCTTGCCAGGCTGAGGGAACTGGGGGGCAAGAGGAGAGCCACGGGGGCTCCCTGGGGCTGGGCGAGGCTGCTGCAGAGGGCCAATGAGGACTTTGCATCACAGCACCCAGCATCACAGTCCTTCCCCGTCTTCACTGCCATTAGATGCCAAAGGGACATTCTCATGTGCCAAAGAAACCCTAAACCCCTTGCTACCCCATCCCATTCCCCTCAGGTTCTCTCCCTTACCTCGGCCTGGCCCTGCCAGCATGTCTGAGGATGTGCCCTGTCTTCCCACCAAAGCCCTCAACCACCCTCTGTGCTGGCCCGGGTGCCCTCCCAGAGATATTCTCACAAACAGCTCTGGCACATGGAGGATGAGGGTCTCCTGAGCTCTAGCTGATGCCAGACCCTCCCATATAGCACATGTATCTACCAGGGGAGGTCAGCTGGGGGCTCAAGGGGCAGACAAACCCCACATAGCTGGGCTGTCTCTTCTCTCTCCCCCCCCCAAAAAATGTCATAAATTCAGTGTTCAGGAGGTGAGAGCACGTGCAGAGATAATTGCAGGGTCCTTTCCATTTGCCTCCTGCCTGCTGAGCGTCACTTAGGACGGCTCCTTTGCCAACCCCTGCCCCCTCACAGCAATGAGATGAGAAACTTCTTGACTGGCTGGAGGCAGAGGGGTGGTTGTCAGGTCACTGAATTCTGCAATTTGGGCCCAAAAAACCCTCCCCTTCCTGCCTAGCTCAGAACAAGGAGACTCTCACTCTGCAGCCACTGGGTCTGTGCTGTACTTCTCCATCCTCACCGGCTCTCCCCATTCCCCATGCATGTGCCTCTCTTTCCAACATGCCCCTTCCCAGGGGGACATGTGAAGGATGGCTGATGCCCCTTACTGAGTGGCCCTGGGTGGTGTGGCCGCCTTGGAACAAGCTGCCCCCCACGCTGCTCTGCGTGCAAACTGGCCCTCACAGAAGTGCCTTTGTGCCATGGCGTGGAGCTGAGATGCTTGGGGGCTGAGGTCACTGGAGTGACCCTCACAGGACCCCCTTGTTCTTCAGGACAGGAGGGGGTGTTCAGCAGGGAGAGAAGCTGGTCGTGACCGCAGGGTTCTGCTCCTACGCGGCTTACCCGCCACCCGGCTGCTTCTGGCAGAGAGTTCTTCAGAGCAGAATAATGTCTCTGGCGTGCATGCGTGTAGTGTGTAGAAGTGCCACTTGCAGTCAGGGCATCAAGATTATAGGTGAGCCCCCCTCCTCCAGCCTCCCAGGGCGACTGCCTCGCACTGGCCAGCAGGAGCAAGCTGGGGCAGGCAGCAGCTTACAGGAGTCCTCAGCTCACAGGAGTCCTCAGCTCTGGCCACTGGCACCCTGCAGGATCAGCCTTACCACCCTGCACCCTCTGGGGCAGGGACCCTGGCTCTCAGGGTGAGCTCCTTCTGACACCCACTTCCCAGACCATAACACAAGCTCCAGACCAAAGACCCACATCCATGGAATATTCTTTCTGCCTCCACTCTGTATTCCTTGCACTTATTATTGTCCTTATTAAAGCAGTTTTGATACTAACTTCTCTGGTGTCTCCCCTCACCTGCAGCAACCTTAGTGTGTTCCTTGCTATATCTGCCAGCACCCAGCCACAAAATCCCACCCTCTCCCCACTCAGCAGTATTTTCCAGTACTTTTGGGATCCCTGGATTAACTCTTCTGGTATTTTGCCACTCACAGTGGCTAACATAAAAAACAATCTCCTATCCACCCTGCCTCGCTTAGCACACAAGGAGGGTGAAAAACTTCCTCAGCCCAGCAACAATTTATCCGTGGTCTAAAGAAGATCAGCACACTTCCCAAACCTGGCTTGAGTACAGTCCTCTCAGCCCATAACACAACTTCTGCCTGAACACTCAGGCAGCAGCAAGTCCCTCAAATTCAGCAAGGAAGCAGAACAGAAGGACAAGGGAGCTGCCACCTTGCCTTAGACCAGGCTCTCTGTATGACGCTCTTTTTTCTCTGCTTTCCTCCTACCTGGCCTAAAGTGCCCTGGTGTGTGCTGTCACACATTGGTCTCATTTAAGGCTCTTTTTAATTAGAGCAGCACTATCTGACAATCAGCACTAATTGCCTGTAGCTCCATGCAAGGGACACAGACTGAGATGTGCTGAGCCACATAAACCAACCCGAACCTTCCCCACTGCCTTCTCCTGCCTCACTTTTGCTGAGTAGGGTTCAGCTTGGAAATGTCAGAGTAAAGGGTAACCCAGACGGAATGTGCCAGTATGTAAGTGAGGTGAGATAAGAGGAAAAGGGAAAGGAGACAACTCCTTATCACTAGCAGGAATGCTGGCTCAGGGGCACACCTGTGTTCCCTTCCCAGTGCCATCCGTTTGCATGGTACCACTCCTGTGGGAGGGCAAGGCACCCCTTCCTTTTGTCCGCTGGCTGGGAGAGCAGCCAAGAGGAACCCATCAAACCCATGCCCTGAGGTTTCCAAACCTAATATTTAATTATGTACTTTTGTGCCACCAGATGCCACATTGCTCACGTCAATGCTTTTGTTCCTCTCCCTCACTCCCAAAAACTCGGGTGCAGGAAGAAATGGTGCATTGTGAAGAGATTACGCAACCATTCCCCAAGCAATCCCCCTCCTCCTGAACCTCACCTACAGGCTGCTTTGCTCTACCTTCTATCTGTTCAACCCTGTATCCTGTTCGGACCTGGGAAAGCACCTGGAGTTATCTGGGAGGTATTTCCATCTAACAAGGGCTCCATTCCTGTTGAAAGAAAAACCTTGGATTTCAGTAGTCTCTCACACAGAGTCACAGAGTCGGAGATCTCACAGAAGCCAAAGCAGCTGGAGCAAGCAACTGCTTGGGTTTTTATTAGAGCTAGGAAGCGATGCCCATCAGTCCAGCTTGAAGGAGGTGACTCTGAAGCCTCCCTTGATGTTCATGTAGTTGACCTTGTTGTAGCTGTGCCGGTTGGGGAACTCTATTTCATGCCCATCTGGTAGTTTCACCTGGAATTTTTCTGCCAGCATTTCGATGGTGAACTGAGAGAAGAGAGGGGAGGGAGGGCACGAATTGGGAACAAGGAGGAGATGATGAAGTGAGCACCCAGGTGCAAGCTGGACTGTTACTTGTGAGGGTCAGACCTGGTCCCTATAGCCTTAAGCAAGGTGCTAGGGATTGAGCGGAGGGTGATGAAGGAAATAAGCAGTTGATATCAAGGATCTGAGCTGGTATCTACACTGCAACTTGCGGACAGGACCTCTCCTGAGGCTGTTTCAGCTACTCTGATGGTAAACTCAGAGCAGTTAAACCCATGTATGTCTTTATAGACCACTGAGCTTAGAACTGCTCTGAACAAGGCAGAATAAACGTGCCACCTCAATGCCCTCAGTAGCCCATCAAGAACTGGAAAAAGGAATTTTGCTGATGGACATGCACAAGCAGACAGGAGGAGAATATACCACTGATCATTGCAAATTAAAGAGATCATTCCTCAAAGCCATCACCTCACCACTCCTTCCCCATGACCCAGCCATGACTAAGGAAACAAGCTTCCTCACTTTAGTATTAGAAAGAGGAATGCTCCTAAATGCAGCCCTGTTAATGTTTTGGGACATCAGATGGGGTGCAACAGCTGCTAGAACAGTATCCTTGACAGGAGGAGAGGGAAGACAGATTGGCAGATGGATCCAGGAGCAGGGAGGACTGAAAGCTGAGGGAGAGATTTTAGAGCATTGCTCCCAATCCTGAGTTGCCTTCAAGGCTATGTTTGCTTAGGAGGGAATTAGGGAGAGAAATCAGGTGAAGAGCAGTAAGATCCTGCTTCTTGGAGACTCTGCTTTACCTTCATATGTGCTCACCTGCTGAGCAGGTATGAGGGGCAGGAAGCACTTACAAAGCCTGAGACAGACACACAAAGTTCCCAAAGGAAGTGTTGGGGATTTGAAGGAGGAGTGGAAATAGCAATCAGGACCTAAACCCCAGAGGACGAGGGGCTACTGGGCAGGAGCAGGAGGCATTGGATGGGACTAGGAGAACTAGGGTTCAGGAATCTGCTAACCAGGGCCTTCCCCCCACCACACACAACCCACAACCCCATGCCAGCATAGACCCCTCACCTTGACAGTGGAGCCCCTGGAGAAACAGAGGTTGTCATGACGATGCTCTGCCTGCCAGTCCTTGGAGCATCTGGAGTTGCAGACGATGACAGACTCATCAAAGCGGGGATTGAAGTGAAGTGCCAGATCCGAGGAGCTGCAGCCCAGATTGATGCTGAAGCTGTGGGTGAACAGGAAGAAAGCGAGCTGCAGAGGCAGGAAAGGGTCTTGGAAGACCTAATATCCAGCTCACAGCTTGGCACCCTATTCCTCCATCAGCGCTGCAGGTACTTGATGCCTCCTATGTTCTCATTCTCCTCAGGAACCAGGAAAGTTTGTACGGTGGTGGTATAAGGTCTCCCTTAATACTGAGCTATGCTCACACTTTTAGTACCTTGCAACTTTGGAAAATCACCTCCCTCTGCATCTCATCTTCAGTCCTGGCAAGTCAAGGTGCTTTCTTTGTACTTACCCATTAGTATCACCAGATATCTTGCCCTTGATCTTCAGGGTGTCTCCAGTCTTCATATCCAGGTTGAGAATTTCAAATTTTTCCTGAGGCAGAGAAAAAAAGTCTGCAGGGGTCCTTCAGCCATTCCTCCTCTGCCACCCTAAGTGAGAGGATGCTGCTTGGAGAAAATTCTCCAGACAGGAGACTGGTTTCAGCTGGTGTTCCTCTCACAGCCAAAACACCTTCATGGTGGAGGTCCTGCATGGGCTTCTCACTCAGTGAGGGAAGAGTGGGCTGAGTGAAGCCAGAGAATGAGAAGAGACACCAGAGGGAGAGAAGATGAAAACAGTCTTGTCCTCAGCAGAAGGAAAGAACGTCATGGCAGACGTATAGAAAGTGTTAAAGCAGAGGGACACAGTGCAGGATTCAGTGGTCAGCATTGCCTGCAAGAAATAAAAGTGGTGAGAGCAGAAGGTGGCTGAGGCTTGCTAGTCCCTCATTAAGCCTTGCTGAGCTGGGGAACCTGGGTGACAAAGGACAGAAGCAACAGCCCTTACAGACATCTTCCCCAGAGGGCAGAGTAACCAGTCAGGAAGCCACCAGCAGTTTAGCTCAGAAATGCTTCACACAGGAGACCTTACATCTCTAGACTTCCTTGTGGCTTACACATTAACAACATTCTTATCGGCTGTTATTAGGCAGGAGACTTTGATCCAAAGAAAGTTTCCCTATGGACATTTCCTCTCATTATTGATTTCAGGAGATTTAAGCAACTCCCAGCCACTTCAGTGGGTTTCCAGTGGAGGGACCACCATACACAGCCCTTAGTGGTGCTACTTCAATTAATGCATAGGACAAATGTCTTCCCAACTGGCCATGGAAGTATGACCACCATGTTCAGTTCTTTTCTGCCTGTAACAGCTCAGCCAAAATAAGCAACCCAGCTTTGCGGCAAGGAGCAGCCCTCAGTATACACATGAGCACAGCAAAATGGTCCCCACCATCACTCCCCATGGCGCTCCAAGGAAAGGCTCTGAGGGACTTAGAAAAGAAAGCAGCCAACATATCCCCTCTGGGTGACACAAGCTAAGAACAGTCCTTTGCACAAGTGACATGAGTGACATCCCAGCTCCTTCCCTTTTTGTGTCTCTAGATTCAGCCCCATCTATGTGTATTGCAATACACAGGATCTGGCTGCAACCTCCAAGCTCCATCAAGACCCAAATCTTTTAGTCTGAGGAGCCAAGCATGGAGGTCAAATAGCCCCATCCTCTCTAATCCTGAGACACTGGAATGTTGTCCTCACAGGGGATCATCACCCCTGCTGTTTCCTTCCCAGGTAAGAGCTATGAGTCAGAAGACAATATCACAGACTTTGTTGAAAACAAAATGATGCTGCATTCCTCAACTCAAGAAGTCAGTGGGAGAACAAGAGGGAAGAGGAGGCGAAGGCTTAGGAGACCAGCAGCCCCTCAGATGCCCCCCAAGCCCTGCAGCTGAGTGCAGTCACCCTGCTGTTGCATAGCCAGCTGGGAGGCAGCTTCTGCCCTTCCCCAAAAGCTCATGAAGCAAGCAGAGGTAAGTACTGATAAGCAGTCCAGCCCCGGAGGTACTTCCTGTTATCAAGGGACCATAAACCCCAGCAACCTTGGGAAATTTGTTTGCTATTGAGGTCATTCAAGCTGTTGGTGAAACCACCCCAGGATGAGCATGGAGCCAGCAAGAGCAGGCACTAGGGATGGTGTTTTCTGGCGCTGGGTCTGTTTCCCATCACCCTGCTCCCCTGCAACCACCCTAGGGAGAGCCCAGAGACCTCTCCCAACATATCTAAGCATCCCACTGGATATGAGAGTGTCATCTTTCCAGCAACTAACTCATCTTGTCCCTTTGCAGGGGCAAGGGCAGACCGAAGACACTGATTGCATAGCCACCATTAGGGTTAGTTACTTGAATTCACATCACGCCAGTGGAGAAAATTAAACATCTCTAGAACTCAAGAGATCACATTCCAAGGCAGACTCTAAGCTTGGACAGAAAAATCCCATCCTACGTGGCTGGACAAAGTGACACAGGAATATCATGGCAAAGATAAAACCCAGGTCCTGGGCCAGCAACACAGAGGAGCCCTCACACCACTTTCCACACAGCCCAGCGTGGAGCAGATAGAAACGTCGCTCTGACTAGTATTTATCTACCTCATTCCACCACTAATATATGAGGCTGCATGGAGGGAGAGCAGCACGTGTCTGATGGATAGGGAAAATGACCCGCATGGAGAGTTATGTGTGGAGCTGCAAGTACCACGGATATGACGACATGAAGGGAGGAAAGATGGGCAGGAAAGAGGCACAAGTGCTCAGAGAAGGGACATGAGATTTTATCAAGATAACATTAACCCCGCTCCTACAATGCACAGCAGGGGCGTTCACCCCTCTTTTATTTGCCACTGGGAACAATAGTGGGAAACCAGGCAGCAACTCTGCCAGCACTGGTGACTTCCTTCATCTGCAGAGCTGAGTCTCCTCATGGTCAGACACCAGCCCTGTCCAGACGGGCCTCTCATGCAGGGGGATGTGCTCCCCACGTAGGAGGGGTCTGAGACTTTACAGACCCCAGTGCAATTGGAAATAGTGATGGGGATGACCAGAGGGTGAAGGCGGCAGGTTGATACTTCCCTGCTGACACTGCAAAGTAGAAAGCTCAAGGAAACGGTGACACGCTGGGAACATAAATCCCAAAGAAAGAGGAAATCTGGCTAAAGGGCATCTACAAAGGAGCTGGAGGGTCTGTGCAGTGAGGAAAAGACAAGCAATGATTGTAGAAGCTGGCAGCCACTGGTGCAAGGGATCTAGGACACTTCAGCTCCTGAGACATGATCCTATACCTCTCCACGGTCCTGTATAGATGCTCATCTTGGCCAGATGGTTGTTGGCCTGCACTGGTATGGGATACCCAAGGTCACATCACTGGGACTGAAAGAGGCTTTGCTGTGCTGCCAGAGGATGCCTTGGGACAGCAGAGTTCCAACAAACGATCATTGGTGAGAGGCTGGTGGCCATGCCCAACGTGAGGGCAAGATGAGCTTCGATCAGGGAGCAGGCAGGCCTGCAATTTTGTGTGGAGAAAATAAACATATTTTAAGGAGGGATGAGATCAATGCAATGACATGGACTTTCATCCAGAAGGGTGGCAGGGCAGGTCCTCTGTAGAATGCTTTCACCTCATGATACATGGCATCTTCATTTGCAGAGGTTCCATTCCATACAGTAGGTTTTGGGGTTAACAATCCTTCCAAACTTTCCCTCTAGTCCTGGGGAGATCTCAGGCCACCAGGAGCACCCATGGGCTCACAGGACCCTCAGGGTGCCTCCAGACAAGCAGCATCTCATGTATCATAGCCTAGAGCTTCCACCTCTACCACATGGTGCCCACAAAGCTGTTGAGAACACACTGAATGCCACCCTCCCTAGCAGGCTGCCAGGATCCTCAGCAGCAGCATTGCTGGCAGCAGTATTTACTTTGCTTTCTGACTCAGGCAGGAGATAAGCCAGCTAGGTGTGAAGCCCTAAGGAAAACCACAGGCTTCCCCACTTCCCAGCAAAGGCAGCCCAACCACCCCAGCTGTGAGAGGTTTCTCAGGGCCTTCTGTGGCAGGGTCAGTCCCCAAAATCCATGCCAGCAGACCAAAATGGTCCCCACCATCTCTCTCAATGGTGCTTTGAGGAGGCACTCCATGGGGCTTGGAGGAGAGGGCAACCAATGCATCCTCTCCAGACAACACAAGCTACGAAGAGTCCCTTTCAGGAGTGACATGGGTCATCACCGGACATGACGCTCAGCTCACAAGGGAAGAAGGAGATTGAAGAAGGCAAGGCAGTCAAATTGAGTGTGCGAATGCATGTTCCACTACCCTCACATCAAACCAAGCCCTGCAAGAAAAAGAGATTCCCTCAGCAGCTTCATGGAGGGCAGCAGTTTCAGCTTGACGCTAATTAGAAACCAAAGAAATGGCACCAGAAGAGGACAATGCAGAGGGGGAAAGGCTTCTGATCCATTTTGCACTGGAGGAATGAGCGAGCCTGTGCTGTAGACCAGGCATCAGCATCTGTTCAAGGCAAAGGGAGCTGGAGAGACCAAGTATGCATTCTTTCTTGGAGTAGCAGCTGCTCACTCTGCTATTATTTCCTACTGCTTCATATAATTTGTACTCCACAGCAAGCTATTGTCTCTTTCCACTGGCTATTTATTTCCTTGAATAGCCTCTGGGGAAGGATTTCAGTGCGGGGGTAAAGAAAAAAAGAGAAACTCCACACAATAAATATCAAGCAGTGACCTGATTTAAACTGTGTTCTCTGACCTCATCTGGGCCCCAGTTGCGGTTCCTCCTGGCAATTGTGATTAAGCCACATTTCTACCTCAGTTTCCCCCTTTTATGAAGACTAGGGGGATGCTCCTTGCCTTAGAGGGATGTGGGATGGATTTCAAGAAGCAGAGCTCCAGATTTTCAGAGGCCAGGGCTCAGGACAGGACCAAGAAGAGGCTTCCATCACCTCACAATGGAGCTGCTCAGTCCCTCACTTGCCTGACACAAAAATTCCCACATAGGTTTGACGGGACCAGTTTCTCCTTTAGTCAAGAGGCGTTGGTTTGCCTTTCAGCAGACAATGCTGCAACTTTCACCCAACTGATCCCTAAGCTCTGAAAGCCAGCCAGCTTCCTAACGGAGAAGCCGAAGAGAACAAACTGTACTTACCTCAGCCAAACACTGAGGTAAGCAGGAGACTGGATAAGCAGGTCTGTGAATCTGGAAGGCGTGTACAGGAGAGGATTGTCCAGGAGATGCAGAAGAAGACAAGGCAATGACAAGCAGAAGGGAACTGGTGCCCATGAGCAGTAACCTCCTTGCGAAGAGGTTAACCAAAGTGGGACAGCTCCTCTAGGGAAGGCACTGAAGTCTCTGTACTCAGATCAACTACAATGGGAAGGAAAAAAGGACTGGAGGTGAATCTTCTGCCCTTCCTCATGCCTCAGCTCCCTGACAGTGAGTTATCCGGAGCCCCTGTTGGAAGTATGGAAGCAGCATCTAAGCTCTGACCCTAAGGTCAAGGGATAAGAGGCCATCATGCTCTGGTAGGCTCTCCACTGGCATCATTCCCCCGTCACCCATATGGTGCAATTTCTCTTCCTAGAGCTGAAGAGCTACAATGTGGAAAAGCTCCACCTTTCTTCAGGACTAGAGGCAGCAAGGAAGGAGGCAACGTGCGCCAAGCAATGGCACAGATCAAGAGCACAGGAAAGAGGTGTAGTCTCAGAGTCCATTTCTTTCTCTACAGGCAGTGGTGCCACAGTGATGGGCATCCCCATCTCCATGGGGATCTCAAGTGTGCTCTGATCGATGGTTTCCATCCCCAGGGCCAAGTTATGTCCTCATATCTTTGCAGGGGACATCTCTCTTGAGCAGCTCTGAAGTCTGTGGCAACATTTTTGTGTGGTACAAGTTGTGCACAAGGAGGGGAGGAAGGTAGTTCACATGCAAGGAGTCTGGCTTATAAGGCATCAGGGCCATTTTATCAACCAAAACAACCAAACGAGTCACCTCTTATGTGTCCCTGGCTTGTCTGAGGGGCAGGAGAATGAACCAAATCAGCAGAGGGTGGAGAAGGGAAGTCAGAGGAATGATTACATGCCACACAGTTCCATTTCTGGCCTTCATTTCTCTAATTCTTTCCCTCATGGGGGCATGCCAGGAATGTGGGTTGTGGGAAAGGCTTTCAAAAGCACGCCTGGAGATAAAAGAGCACTTGTGTTGAAAGCTTCCCTGCTGGTAAAGAGAAGATGCATAGAAGGCTCCTGGTTTCCCCCTCTCCTGGATTTTTGGGATCTCCCAGCTTTACCCAGACTTGCTGGACGAGATATTATTAGCTTACTGGGAAAAGGATCTTCCAAAGACCTCTCTATAAAGGATCAGGTTTATGAAGTCTTATGCTCCACTTGCATCTTGTACCAAAAGACTAAGATCTCCATGAGCTTTATCTTACCACTGAGTAAGGAGGAAGATGGCAGCCCCTTCATCTTACACATGAGGAAAATGAGGCACACATACCAAAATTCACATCCAAAAAATATCTTCTTGTTTAGATTTTCATCTTAAAACTGCCATGGACAGATTTAAAAAATAAATAAATAAACAAAAAAATATATCCACCTTTGCAAACTTGTCCTAGAAGCTAAAATGAAGGTGAGGTCCCCTGGCCAGTGCAGCTCGAGTATCAGAGGTGCTGATCTCTCGCCACACCATCTACTATCAGTAGGAGGTAGAGAGGCATTCAGTGCCTCAGAAAAAAATTAGCCCTTGTGTGGGTCCAATTAAGTCCAAAAACCAGAGGCATTCAAAATGAACAGGCGTCTTCCAACAGTGGAAACCAGGGCACTTCTGAGATGCCCCAAGCCCAGCTCCCCTGTCTCAAGGGGATCATTTCCCACAACAAAGACAGCATGACGCCAGCTGGCTAGAACTCGAAGCAAAACCAAAACCCAGCATTGCACCACACACAAAAGGTCCACTGGGACCTCCCTCCACTGAGCTCTGAGCAGTCATCCTGGATTCAACCCCACAAGACAACAAGGGTGTGCAGCAAGAGTGGCTGCAAGTTCCCTCACGCAGCTGTCTATCCCGCACAGGGAGAACAAGGCTGCTGGCACTGTGTGATTCCCTTTGAGTGCGTTTCTTACAGGCTACAGTGGTGAGCCCAGGCGGGTTGGACAACTCTGAGGACTTGCAGGAATCCTTCAGACAAGCAGAATTTGTCTGAGTCACATGCACGAGGCATGATGCCAAGGGTGGCTCATCCACTGGAAAAAAAAAAAAAAGAGAGAGAGAGAAAGAAAGAGAAAGACATGCTAAGGGAGAAATAGCAAGTTTTGAAAAGCCACAAGAATTAACAGCTTATGGGCTGGAAAGCAGAGAAAGAAAAAAAAAGGAGTGGGCTGTTCTCCCATGTTTACGTCACTAAAGCCAAGTACCCCTTATCCCTAGTGGAAAACAGCAAGCCACCTTACTACCCATCAGCTCTGAGAAGGTCTGAAGGGGTGACCTATACTGCATCTAAGGCCATGGTTGAGGTTTTGCAGAAGAAGAGGTTGTCAAGTCAAAACTATCTGTTGCTCCAAAATCAGCTTGAACAAACTCTCTTTGATGGCCCTGCAAAATGAAACAGTAAAAACCAAACCAGATGGAAATGGGAAAGAAAAGCTGCCAAAAGAAAGGGAATCCAAATCCCAAAATGACTGACTCGGTGTGGGAAACGGGATTCTAAAGAGGGAACTGCAGGCATCTGAAGGAGACCTAAGAAAAGACCAGGCCCACACAACCAATTTTTCCTGTTCCCCACCTCCTCTCCACTTCCAGAGGGAAGGGCACCAGAATTGTATGAACCCGTGGACCTCCAGAGTGAGTCACTGGGAGCCTGACCTGCAGCCACTGCAGGAGCTTCAGGGGCACTGAAAGTGCAGAGGAGGTTCTGGCTCTGCTCTCACCAGTATGAGGAATGCTACCATACAATACTTTTACGCAGTTAGGAGCTACAACCTCAGCCCTGCTCAGAGCTGCCACCAGGTGAAGGAGCTTTCAAAGCCAGCACCTGAGCCTGCTGGGTCACAATGCCACCCAGAGATGTTTTATCTCTGCATGATATGGCAGGGAATGGGGTGGCAGCTGCTTACAGCTGCTTTGCCCTGCTGAGACACCTTATCTTCCTTTCTAGAACTATATTGGGTACTAAGGGATGCCCCGTGCATTTGAAGACACCTTGTTTTGTTGAACAGCCCCATATAGGCATCCTGTCTCTCCTCTGCACTGCTCTTATGAGGCTCTACTCCTGTTTGTGACCCATACCAAGTAGTCAGTAATACAGAAGCTCTCACTTGACTACAGAGGATGTTTATTTCGTGTTCCCAGTAGACATGCTATGCTGTTTGTTCTCTCTGGCTTTCTTTCCCTTCCCTCCAGTTTATGCATCTTTCTGCTGTCCTTATTTTCCTCACTACTGGCAAAACAGCTGCACCAGAACCTGGCTGTGTCTCTCTGGCTGCCTCCTAGTTTCTTCACGCTGCTCTCCTCAAGAGCCCCCCAGCAGGGAAGCAGACATGCGGTTTTAATTGTAGTTAGATTCATGGATGGAGAACGCTTGCTCCCGAGAGAGGAAAAGGATATTACAAACTAAATGCTTTGAACAAGACTCACATCAGACAACTGTTATCATATCCCAGGCTGAATAGCCCAAAACATGTTGCCATTCACTGTGCAACAAACAGACTTCCCAAGACAGGAGATCTGATAAGAACAATGCGAGGAGCACTGGTGGCTGCAACTGCCAGGCAAGTTCCCATCAGCACACAGATAGTTTATGTCTTCTGTCAAGATGGAACATGCATCAATGTCTGCTGCACAACAGCAGGGAAAAGCTAGTGGAGACCTGCTCTCTGGTCCTGAACATGCACGTAGCACTCCTTACAACACCATCCCTGCGGAACATCTCTATTACTCACTCGGTCTCATTAGGAAAGGGGTGGGAATCTTTCCTGAACAGCTCTGGCAGAGATGCAGCTCCCCAGGGACTCAGCTCAGCTAGGGGATGGCTGGAGGGAAGAAGTCTTATAGCCCATTCCTTAAGCCATGCTGTGGCAACTTGTTTTTAACCCCATCGACTCCCAGCACGCCTCCTCCCCCTGAAATTCAGCCAGAGTACTGCTTTGGGGAGGCGAGCTACTCAAGATGCAAAGCTGCTCTGTGCAAAGAGGGAGATGGAAAGAGGATCAGCTTCCATTGACAGCATCTCCTCCTTCTGCACATAGGAGGGGGACTTGGGCTGCAAATCAAGGATAACAAGGGTGTAGTGTGGTGAGACCCAGAAAGTGCATGCTGCCTCTGAAAGGTCCGGTGGGCTGAGAGACAGGGTGGTGTGCCACTTGAACCCAGTCCTTCCAGGCACACAAGGCAGAGGCCATTCAGATGCATACAGAGGTGTGAGTCCAATCCTCCTCCTGGCTGAGGGACTCATACATCAGCAGCATATTAAACAGTGGATACACAAGCTCAGCTCCCTGGATGAGATCCCAAACCTGATGTAGTTTGGAGTGGTGGTAGGACAGAGATGTGCGAGCATGGGAAGCCCTTGGAGAACAGGGTGCTCCACAGACAACACGATGGGCTCCTCATTCCACCTACCCAAGGCAGGAGAGTCAGAGAGGCAAATTCAATGCTTGTGTGCCCAGGCCTGTCCGATCACCTGCATCCAGGAGCTGGCCTCCATGACCTCATGCACCATTTCCTCATAGCATCTCTCCCACACAGACAACACAGGAGGTCAGACGCGGCCAGTGATCCATAGCGCAGGGTGTAAGACACTGAGTCACAGCCCTGGGTTCAGCCATGCCCAGCAGACAGAGCATTTCCCAGTTTCAGTCTGGCACACACATTCCCACCCCATGAACTCACCTAGAATCTCTTGCATGACATTTCCCATCTTCAGACAAGGAAAAGTGGAAAATTAGCGAGTAAACATGCAGGCTGCAGTGGACTTCACTTCAAAAGCCTGACTTCATGTGGACCTGGCCTCACAGGGTATAGTTGTTTCACACTCAGGCCTGAGGACAAGAAGCAGGGCATAGCTCTCATCCATGGGCTTAAACCCTTGGTGAAACCAGGGCTCTGTTAGGAACGGTCTCCAGCCCGCTCTGTCTCCCAGCCATGGCTAGGTGCTGCAGCACTGCTGGCCCAGCACAAAACCCTGCCAAGGAGGGTGCTAACAAGCATGCAGCATCAGCCACCATCCTGAGGCAGTGCTCCAGCCTGGCTCCGCTCCTGCCACATTTGCTAACACAGACGAAGCCAGAGGGACCAGAAGCAAGCCTAGAAAGGCCAGGTCCAGCCTCGGAAAATCCACATACACAGGCTCTGTGTCTCCCTCCTCTTCCTCCTCCTCCTGGGTCGCAATTTTCTTTTCATTCCTAAACCCACGTCTGCCATGCCCCAGCACTGGGTTCACTACGCCCTGCTGCTCCTCTCCGCTGCCAAAAGCAAGACTGAAGCTGGCTGCAGTGCCAAGCGGCAGAGTCCAAGTAGCCAGGCTGGAGGGAGAGAGCCACCAGACTGCCTCCTCTGCCGTTTCACAGCCCGGACTTAAGCCAACACTGAAGTTTCCTAGGGAACCTGAGGCAGCTGCAGCTAAAGCAGGATCACTGGCAGTGGGGGATTTTCAAGCCCTGGGCCAAAACCCATCTATTCAAGCTCACCAGCTGCCAAACCTGAGTCCGCTGCACAGCTGAGAGCACATGCATTCAGCGCTGGGGCACCCCACAGCAGGAATGCCTCCTCCCTGTGCCGTGTTGTAAAAGAGAGGCTGCACAGGGTTCTGTCTCTGAGCTCCCCGGGTTGCTGATAAACATCCCCAGCAAACGCTTCACTAAGTCACACTTTGTTGCCGCCGCAATGCAGAGATGTATTCATCATCCAGTCTTGGGGATTTGCTGCAGCTGGGCTCCCTAATTTGCACCACCATGCCTAGCTTCATGTCACTGATCTCAGCTCGGATCATGCTTGGATGCCCATGAAAAATGCCTTTGCAATAGGATTTTTCTCCTTCTCAGTGTTTTTCACAGCTAAATGGTATTTCAGCAAAATCCAGGCTCTTAAACGTTTTTCCCCCTCAATATTGTGCTTTCTAATGACACACCTTCCATCTACTAATGATTACAGAGCAAGTCAGGGATAGAGTGAAAATGGATGAAACTGTTCACCTTTCCAAGTGCCTCTCTCGACACCTGAATCCCGAGTGCGCTGTATCGGTAGCAGATCTGTTCCAGCCTGGAGCTGATGTCATCAGCGATGCGGCGAATGACTTCATCGAGGCTCCCCCTTGCGGGCTCGGGGCCTTCGATGCTCACTTCAGACCCATAAATTCAAGCAGCACTCTGTGACCCTGCAGGTCTTCCCCTCCCTCTTCTGTTTGGTTTTTTTTTTTGGTTGGTTTTGTGGGTTTTTTTTGTTGTTTTTTTTTTTTTTGCTTACCCAGATATGTAATCTTTAAACCTTCAAGCCACGGCTATGACCAGGGCTTCTGTCTTGTCAGCTTTCTTTTTTTTTATCTTTGCCTGCTGTTGTTACTGTTCCTCTGCAGGAAGAGCATTCCTGTGTGCTCAGGGCCATCTCCTGACTGTCCTGGATTCTTTTGGGAAGATGCTATCTGCAACAGCAAATCCAGCTGAGCCCTCCCCAGCAGGTAATGAGGCGCTGCCACTCCTTACACTGACCAGGAGGGCACTAAGAGATCAAGACATCCCAGGAGCTGCTCAGTCTGGAAGGGGAGCTCAAACACGAGGAAGATGCAAGCTACTCAAGCTCACCTCTAACTCAGGTATTTGCTTCTCTGGCCTGCTTGTCTTGCTGAGCTAGTTGCTCTAATGACAGAACCAACATGGAAAAGAAATTTAGTATACAGAGGTCAAGGCAATTCCCCTAAGGAAGTAAGTGCAATTATCCCCATGCTAACAACCAGAGAAACCGAGGCATTGAGAACAGATAATGAATTTCCTTGAGTCTTGCTCAGAGACATGTTTAATTGTAGACATCTAGCCAGCAGGTTTTCTGATCCCTTATCCAACATTCCATTTCCTCATTCTCCTCCTGTAGTTGTAGAAGGATGCCTTTGATCAGCAGGGACAGGTCTTCCTGCAGTGAAAAGGGAAACACTGAAAGAAATGGAAGGCAGCAATCCTGGTGGATGACAGCATACCACAAGAAAGTGCTGAACATGAAAGGGAAGAAGACATTTCCTATTAGATTAAAGGAACTCAAACCTGCTCTCCCTCTAGAGAAGCCTGCAACTCTATACTTGCCTCTCTAATTGCAACTCTCCGCTGGGAGAGGTGCTTAGAAGTGTTGCAAAAGGAAGGAGATTAGCCAAGGTCAGAGAATCGCAGGGCTGCAAATCCAGGGGATTGCATAAGAGGTGCATGGTCCAAAGTGATGTCAGGAGAGGTGCTGCCAGCACTGTTCTAAGAGAAAGTGGCAGAGATAAAACTGAGCCAAAACCCCAGGAACTGGCTTCTGCAGTCGGCCAGGGCAGGAAAATAAGAAAAGGGAACAAAAGAATATAGTATTGAGCTTCGGGAAAGTGAAAGGTCTCCTGCAGAAAGAGGAAAGTGAGAGGGGAAAGGGAACCTCACATCAAGGGCCAGAGCCAATGACCCAGCAGGAAGCACACAAAAGCTCTTGCTGCTGCACACAAGTGCATCTGAAAAACATTGCAGGGTTCACATAAACACACAAGGCAGATAAGCCAAACAAACGTGGGTACAAAGCAAGGGTGACAGGGTGATTCTAACTGGCTGCAGAAGAGCTGGTGGGTGGAAACTCCTCTCCCAGGCGACCCAGCCACTCCTGCAAGGCTGTTTTCCCTTCCCCACAGAGGGGAACTTTGCCTGATTTGCAATTCACTTGGACTGTACAGGCAGCTAGAGCGTTAGCTATGCTCATGCTGATGAGGCAGGAACTCTCCTGGCTGCTGCTGCCCTCTGCGGGGCAGCCTGCTGCCGGGCCTGACAAACCTGGGCATCTGCACCCCTCCACCAGGGCAACCTTTCCTTTCACTGGCACGCAAACTATCCAGGCCTCCAGCTCATGCATAATCACTTTCCTCTGCAACTGACTAAATATAGTTCCAAGACTTCCATTCAGAAGTGGTGTTAATGACAACATGGGGTGTCTCCATCCAAAACTAGTTCAGGGTCCCAGCTGTTGATAAATATAAATCAAGAGACAGGAGAGAAGTTTTTCCTCACACATCATCTAACTACTGTTACAAGGGGCAAAATTCAGCCTCCAATCTCTTTTTTTGTTGTTGTTATTGCTATTATGGCCCCCATCACGCAAAAATCAGATATAAGCAAAGGGGAAAGAGATTTCTAAATCTATGAGAAATAAACGCAAGTTTTGAAAGGCTGGTGCTGACACGACTGTTATGCATGAGTTCACTTGCCATTGTTCGCAACCAGCTAAAAAGAGGTGCAGCCTTCCATTCATCCTGGACTTGCTAACCACTGGGTGTTGCAAAAGAGAGGAAAAAACCAACCTGGAGACTCAGACAGATCAAAACCTGAGCAAAAGGGGCATGTGAAATGCCACACTGCAACCACTCCTTCAGAGGCATCGCTTTGTGGGCTGGAGAGATGTATGCCATCTACACAGATTGTACCTGACCTAGAAGAGCAATATCTAGGCTTCAGTCTCCTAAATACAGCTTAAAGATTCTCAAAAAAAAAAAAAAAAAAAATCAAAGAGGTGGTAGTGACAGGCAAGGCTGACTCATAAGATTAAAATAACTCATGTAAAACGTGCCTGAACACGGCAGAGGGAAGGATGTGGCAATTTTCTATGAAAAGCACTTAAAATAAAAGCTTTGTGATGCAAGGCAGTAAAAGTTAAAAAAAGAACTGCATTTGAGTGCCAAAGAGCACCTTCTAATGGCCAAAAAATCCCCTGCAAAACAATGGCAATCCATGAGGAAAAGACATTAGGTGTGACACCAAGGCGATTCCCTCGCCCGCCATCTGCAGGATTAGCACTGTAAATGAGTAACCCAACACAAGGCCGCGCTGACTCAGACCTCGCTCTCTGGGATCAGACAGTTTAAGGCTGAATAGGTCGTACCAAACGTGCACTCTTATCGCAGAGGCTCTGTCAGGGCCAGCGTTTGCCGTGAGCAGCACCCCTGAGACCACACATCAAGGACTCTTCCAATGGGTTGGGGTCTGCCCTCCCCATAGGTCACCCTATTGGCACCTCCCACCAGCATTATTAAAAAAAGAAGGGAAAACAACAGAAGCAATAAATCACCATGGGGAGAAGACACTCAGTTTCTTGTGTGTTTGGTCCCAAGCACAAGAAGTACACAAATCTGTTAGATTGAGTCCAGAGGAGGGCTATGAAGACAATTCAAGGACTAGAGCATCTCCCATATGAGGACAGGCTGAGAGAGTTGGGGTTGTTCATCCTGGAGAAGACTTCAGAAACAGCTTTCCAGTACTTAAACAGGGCCTACAGGAAAGCTGGGGAGGGGCTCTTTATTAAGGAGTGTAGGGACAGGATGAGGGGTCACAGTTTTAAGCTGAAAGAGGGGAGATTTAGATTAGATATCAGGAAGAAATTTGTTACTGTGAGGGTGGTGAGGCACTGGCACACAGAACTCATGGATCCTCCATCCCTGGAGGTGTTCAAAACCAGACTGGATGGGGCTTTGAGCAGCCTGATACAGTGTAACGTGTCCCTGTCCATGGCAGTGGGATGGAACCGGATGATCTTTAAGGTCCCTTTCAACCCAAACCATTCTATGAATCTGTGATTATTTAAAGAGAAAGAAAAAACAAGTAACAAAAGCAATAAATCACCACAGAGAAAAGACACTCCACTCCTTCCAAGTCCACCGGAGCACAGAAAAAACCTAAAATGATATCGAGTGACACATGGCTGGCCTGGATTACCAGAGCCACAAGGAGAAATAGAGGACAAATAGAATTTACATCCCTGAAGGCCTTAGTTATTTCTAGGGCTTCACTAGCCTTCCTTTCCACCTCCCACTACCAGCTGCCCAGCCAGGCAGGAGAATCATAGAATGGTTTGGACTGGAAGGGACCATGAAGCCCTGCAGTGAGCAGAGCCCCATCCAACTTGACCTTGAATGTTTCCAGGAATGGGGCACCCGCCATCTCTCCAAGCAACCTGAGCCAGTGCTTCACCACCCTTAGCAAAAAAAAGATTTTATAGAATCATAAAATCACCAGGTTGGAAGTGACCTACCGGATCATCGAGTCCAACCATTCCCACCAGTCTCTAAACCATGCCCCTCAGTATCTCATCCACTCACACCTTAAACACCTCCAGGGAAGGCGAGTCAACCACCTCCCTGGACAGACCGTTCCATTGCCTAATGACCCTTTCAGTGAATAATTTGTCTATAAACTTCTCTTTTAGTTTAAAACTATTACCCCTCAGCCTATTTCTACAGGCCCTGCTGAAAAGTTTCTCCCCATCTTTTCTGTAGCCCCCTTCAGGTACTGGAAGGCCCCTAGAGGGTCTCCCTGGAGGTTTCTCTTCTCCAGGCTGAACAAGCCAAACTCCCTCAGCCTATCCTCATATGCTCCAGCTCTCGGATCATCTTTGTGGCCTCCTCTGCACCCATTCCAATAGTTCCACATCCTTCTTAGAGTGGGGATTCCAGAAGTGGACACAGCACTCCAGGCGGGGGTCTCACAAGAAAGGAACAGAGGGGCAGAATCCCCTTCCTCTCCCTGCTGGCCAAGCTTCTTTCGATGCGGCCCAAAGTAATTTTGACCTTCTGGGCGCGGCCAGGGCCGGTTAAAAGTAACCCCTGGAGCGCGGCTGCTCCCTCACTCGCGGTCACAGCGCCCCATATCCCACCCTGGAGGCCTCGAGAGCGGCATCGAGGCCGGGCCACCCGCGGGACCCAGCAGCCACACACCGACTCCTCGCGTCCTTTTAAAGGACACGCGTCACCCTCGGCCACCCGGGGCGGAAGTGCCCGGTCTCCGGGGCGGAAGTGGCGTCACTTGCCCGTAGTTGGCTTCTTCCGGGAAGGGCAGGGCGGCTGCTTCCGGCGCTCGGCTTTGTCCCGCTGCCATTGGCTGAGAGCGGGGGGGCTGGAAAGCCGCCTAGCAGAGAAGAACCCGGGGTGTTGGTCGACAGCGGCTCAACGTAAGCCCGCAGTGTGCCCAGGTGGCCAAGAAGGCCAGCAGCATCCTGGCTTGGACAAGCCCTGTTGTGGCCAGCAGGAGCAGGGGATGGATCCCACCTCGAATTCTGGGTTCAGGTCACAGCTGCCTCTTGGCCCGGCTTTTGGCCTCCACCATGCCCTGTTCCCACCAGCTGCTTTGGTGAGAGCTGCTCCACCAGCACATGCAAGGGTCGCCCGCTCCTCATGAGCCCAACTGCTCCTCTGTGCCTTCATCCCATGGAGCACAGAGTCACGGGATGATCAGGGTTGGAAGGGACTGCTGGAGATCACCCTGTCCAACCCTCACTACAGGGGGGGACGTTGAGCTGCTGGAGCGTGTCCAGAGGGGGGAACAAGGCTGGTGAAGTCTCGTTCTGGTGAAGTCTTGGAGCACAAGTCTTACAAGGAGTGGCTGAGGGACTGGGGATGTTTAGCAAGGGGTAAGCTGAAGGGAGACCTTATCACTGCCTGAAAGGAGGTTGTAGCGAGGTGGGTGCTGGGTCTCTTCTCCCAAGTGACAGAAATGGCATCAAGCTGCATCAGGGAGTGTTTAGATTGGACATTAGGAAAAAATTCTTCACTGAAAGAGTAATGAAGCACTGAAACATAGAATGGTTTGGGTTGGAAGGGACCTTAAAGATCATCCAGTTCCAACCCCCTGCCATGGGCAGGGAGATCCCACCAGCCTAGGCTGCCCAAGGCCCCATCCAACCTGGCCCTGAACACCTCCAGGGATGGGGCAGCCACAGCTTCCCTGGGCAACCTGTGCCACTGCCTCACCACTCTCATCATGAAGAAATTCCTCATTATGTCTAGTCTAAATCTGCCCCTCTCCAGTTTATACCCAGTGCCCCTAGTCCTATCACTATAAGCATTTGTGAACAGTCCCTCCCCAGATTTCTTGCCCCTTCAGGTACTGGAAGGTCGCTACAAGATCTCATCGCAGCCTCCTCTTCTCCAGGCTGAAAAACCCCAACTCGCTCAGCCTATCCTCCTACAGGAGGTGCTCCAGCCCTATGACCATCTTTGTAGCCCGGAACAGCTCCACATCCTTCTCATGTTGAGGATTCCAGAACTGGACACAGTACTCCAGATGAGGTCTCACAAGAGAAGAACAGAGGGGCAGAGTCCCCTCCCTCGCCCTGCAGGCCGTGCTTCTTTGTCTGCAGCCCAGGAAGGAGCAGCGAAGCACAGGAGCAGCTGCCTGGGGAGGGCGCTGAGCCCCGATCCTTGCCGGAATTCCAAAGGCGGGTGGATGAGGCGCTCGGAGCCGCTTTACCCGCGGGTCTCGACACCTTCGAGCCCCCTTTTTTCCCGCCAGGCGGCCCCGCGCCTCGGGCCGGCAGGGGGCGCGCGCGGGGGGCGGGGCCGCTCTGCGCTGCCGCTCGGTGGGCGAGGGCGGGCGGCGCTCTAGGCGGCTCGCGGGGTTGCTCGGTGGCCCCGCGGCGCGGCCCCGTGGAGGAGCCGGCGGGAGGCCCGGAGGGCCCCGTGCCATGGAGCCCGAGACGCTGGAGGCTCGGATCAGTGAGTGAGGCCGGGGCTGGGCGGGGAACGCGGAGACAGGTGGCGGGGAGGCTCCGGCTGCGTGAGGAGCGGGGGCCGGGGCTCATAGCGAGGTGTCGGGGCAGGGCCTGCCTGGGTGTGGGGGTTTGGGGGTCACTCGTAGCAAGGTATTAGGGCAACTCGACCTGGGTGTGGAAGGGAGGCTGGGGGTCACTCACAGCAAGGTATCAGGGCAGATCCTCCCGGGGTGTGGAAGTGGAGTCTTGGGGTCACACATAGCGAGATGTCAAGGCAGCCCCACCTGGGTATGGAAGGGGGGCTGGGGATCACTCGTAGTGAGGTATCAGGGTGGCCCTGCCTGGGTGTGGAAGGGAGGCTGAGGGTCACTCATAGCAAGGTATCAGGACAGGTCCTGCCTGTGTGTGGAAGTGGAATCTTGGGGTCATACGTAGCGAGGTGTTAGGGCAGCCCCACCTGGGTGTAGAGGGAGTGTGGTGGTCACAGGTAACATGGTGTCAGGTCAACACCCTCTGGATATCGAGGAGGATCTCGGGGTCACACATAGCGAGGTGTCAGGGAGAGTCCTGCCTGGGTGTGGGGGAGGGTCTAAGGGTCGCTCATAGCGAGGTGTCAGGGCAAGCCCCCTTGGGTGTGGAGGGATCTGAGGGTCACAGGTACTGTGCAGGAGCAAGGTGTCAGGGCGGCCCTGCCTGGATGTGGAGGAGGGAACTCATGGCAAGTGGAGGTGTTGGGTGAAGCTGGGTTCTGCAGGTAGCATGGAACAGGCCTCTACACAGCCATGGTGGGTCAGAGAATGCTGCTTGTGCGAGTGAGTTCAAGCTCACATCTGCACTGTCCTCCGTCAAGGCGCCTGGTGGAATCAGCAGGGAGGGAGCAGGAACAATATTGGCTGGGGAGATTTTGTCACCATCCCCTTCTCCCTTCTGCAGACAAAGCAACAAACCCTCTGAACAAGGACTTGGACTGGGATGGCATCAATGCTTTCTGTGAGCAGCTCAATAAGGAGCTGGAGGGGTAAGTGCTTCTTCCTTTCTGCAGGCTGCTCCCGGGTTATGATCGCCCACCCAGTAAGAGTCAGACGGGTTGTCCTGAGAGCTGAATAGGCACAAAGCCCCTCAGGGTGGGAGTGGGTGAGCGATCCTGATTCACTAACAGAGAGTACCCAACAGGGTTTTAGTGACTTATCAGTACCTTAATCCTGCAACACGATTTTCAACCCTGGATTCGTAGATAGAAACGTGGGTACCAGGCTTTTCATCAATAACCGGCTAGCTTTTTTATTTCCCCTCACTCCTTCCAGTCCTCCACTTGCTACCCGGCTTCTTGCCCACAAGATCCAGTCTCCACAAGAATGGGAAGCTATCCAGGCCCTCACGGTAAGGCCATCTGCAGGCTGGTAGAACTAGGTGGAGGGCCAGGGTGTGGGATTGCTCCAGTTTGACTGGAGGAGCACGGGAGGCTTTGAACTCTCTCTGAGAAAGCCCTGGAGCACCTGAGCTCTTGGGTGAGAGAGGGGCTGATGGTGGTTCCAGAAGAGAGAAGGGGTGACTGGTAGGAAAGGTCTTATTTCTAGGAAGGATCATAGCCTGTTGAAGTTGATAAGGAGCTTTTTGTTCTTTGTGGACTTGGTAGTGCTGGGTTAACAGTTGGACTCAATGCTCTTAAAGGTCTATTCCAACCTAAATGATTCCTAATCATGTTTTGGATCCATGCTGTGAAACCCTGGTGTCTGTGAGCTCTCTAAGGGTATCCCCTTCCATGGGCTGTTGAGCTACCTGTGCAAAGTCTGACTTCAAAGAGGAAAATCCCCTTGCTTCTCTCTGGGATACTGCTTGGCCGCTTGGGAGGGTAGGGGGGTGTCCCTCTGCACTGCTGTGAGGATAGCTACAGGCTTTGTGCCTGGCGAAGGGGGAGCAAGAGGGAACTGGCTCTTGAAGCTGCTGCTGACCCCATGCCAGGGCTCACCCAGTCCCTCTTCCCAGGTGTTGGAGTCCTGCATGAAGAGCTGTGGCAAACGCTTCCATGATGAGGTGGGCAAGTTCCGGTTCCTCAATGAACTCATCAAAGTCGTGTCACCCAAGGTGGGTCCCAGGGGATCATCCTGGAGGAAACTAGAGCCTGACGGTGGCAGCAGCAGCGCTTTGGGAAGCAGTGGTGGCTGAGCAGAAAGGTCAAATGCTCGCTGGTTTGTGGCGGAGTTAGGACATTAGTCCTCATTCCCTGGTAATTTTTCCAGCAGGAACGTGAGCTTTTACCACTCTACTCCCAGCTGATTCTTGATGCAGAAAGCTGAGGGCCACCTAGGTGTGATGCATCCAGCACTTCTGAAACTACTGAGCTCATCTGTGTTCCTGGAGTCACTTTCCCTGAATCTCTCTCTTGGGCTCTGTCTGTGCTGCATATGCTGAGGAGCTTTCTTCAGCTTTGACGTTGTGACCGTGTCTCTCCAGGGTGTCCCAACCTGGTTGAGGCATTCTCAGAGGGCAAGCCCAGGCCTGGTCAGTTGTGCTTTTAGCGAGTCCATCTGAAGCACCAAGTCATTATCTGCTCCTCTGCTGATGCTGCTGTTCCTGCAGCAGAACAAGGTGTGCATGCTGTCCCATTCAGTCAAGGCAGTTAGCACCAGCAAATATGGAGTTAAGAGAACACAAACAAATTATGACTATGGAAAACCTTCGTTTGCCAGTCACAGCTTGTGATCTGTGATGATGAATAGCCAGGGGTGGTGACAGCAGCACCCTAAAGTCCTATTGCTGGGCACCCTAGAGAATGTCCTGTGTGTTAAGCCACTGGCCTCCGGTGGCCCGTGCACTGTTTCTACCACCAGCAGATCCAAGGGAGAAGAGTGAAGGATGAATATGTGGCAAGGGAAGAGCTGTAATGTTTGGACATCTTCCCACAGGGTGCGGATCCTCTAGGGCTCACCTTGCTCCAAAAGGTGCCAGGCACTTGTGCTGGAGAGTGTCCTTGAAAGAGAGGGCTGGGCTCTGCCCCGGGGTCTGTTACCCACAGTCCTTCCCCTCCCAGTCCTGCTCTCCACTTGTTCCTGAAGGGCGGCCTCACCCAGCAGCTTCTGTAAGCAGTACCCTTTCCTTTACAAGGCGACAGAGATCCGCCTGAGCTTTCCCACCTGTCCCTGCATGGTGTTGAGGGGCTGCTGGTGCAATACTTCTCCCACCTCTTGTGTTTCCTGTGGTGAAAACCAGGCACAGCATAGAACATGTTGCAAGGTCCTCGTGAGCTTTCCTACTTGCTTCCTCTTTCCTCCTCCTTGTGCTGTTGGGAACAGTCTCACTTCTCCTGGGGGAGGGGAGGGGAGGAGAGGAACATGCCAGGCTTGCAATGGCTCAGATCAGTTTCAAGCCACCTCTTCTGCTTCGGAAACTGTTGGCCTCTGGCCTGGATGGGCACACACTCTCCTGGGTGAAAAACTGGTTGAATGACCGGGCCCAGAGGGTGGTGGTAAATGGAGTTAAATCCAGCTGGAGGCCAGTTACAAGTGGGGTTCCCCAGGGCTCAGTCCTGGGTCCAGTCCTGTTTAATGTCTTTATCAACGACCTGGATGAAGGCATTGAGACCTCCCTTAGCAAGTTTGCAGATGACACCAAGCTGGGTGGAAGTGTGGATCTGCTGGAGGGTAGGGAGGCTCTGCAAAGGGATCTGAACAGGCTGGACTGCTGGGCTGAGACCAACGGCATGAGGTTTAACAAGGCCACTTGGGGCACAACAAACCTAAGCAGAGGTACAGACTAGGAGAAGCCTGGCTGAAAAGCTGCCAGGAGGAGAAGGACCTGAGGGTGCTGGTTGACAGTCAACTGAACATGAGCCAGCCGTGTGCCCAGGTGGCCAAGAAGGCTAATGGCATCTTGGCTTGTATCAGAAACGGCGTGACCAGCAGGTCCAGGGAGGTTATTCTCCCCCTGTACTCGGCACTGGTGAGACCGCACCTCGAGTACTGTGTTCAGTTCTGGGCCCCTCACCACAAGAAGGATGTTGTGGCTCTGGAGCGAGTCCAGAGAAGAGCAACAAAGCTGGTGAAGGGGCTGGAGAACAAATCTTATGAGGAGCGACTGGGAGAGCTGGGGTTGTTTAGCCTGGAGAAGAGGAGGCTGAGGGGAGACCTTATTACTCTCTACAACTACCTGAAGGGAGGTTGTGGAGAGGAGGGTGCTGGCCTCTTCTCCCAAGTGACAGGGGACAGGACGAGAGGGAATGGCCTCAAGCTCCGCCAGGGGAGATTTAGGCTTGAGATTAGAAAAAAATTCTTCACGGAGAGGGTGTTTAGGCATTGGAACGGTCTGCCAAGGGAGGTGGTTGAGTCGCCGTCCCTGGAGGTGTTTAAGGTTAGGGTGGATGAGGTACTGAGGAGCATGATTTAGGGATTGGTGGGAATGGTTGGACTCGACGATCCAGTGGGTCTCTTCCAACCTGATTATTCTGTGATTCTGTGATTCTCTCTTCCTCTAGTATCTTGGCAGCCGGACATCAGAAAAAGTGAAATCAAAGATCCTGGAGCTGATGTACAGTTGGACATTAGGGCTGCCTCACGAGGTAAAGATCTCAGAGGCCTACCAGATGCTGAAGAAACAAGGTGAGAGGCAGTGCTCTAGAAAGGGAAGGTGAACGGGCACTTTCCCCTTCATCCTTTTTTTGTCTGTGCAGAATATTAAACAGATTCTCCCTTACCCTGTGCCCAGACCCAACCAGATCCTTCAGTCTGTCTGATTCTGGGGTTCCTAGCCAGGAATTGCTGGTTGTCTGAGTTGTTTGATGGGTTGGAGGCAACATCTGCTTGCTCCTGCAGGAGATGGGGCACTAGAAGGGGTTGGGAGCTTGTGAGTGCTTTGGAAAGCAATGCTGGATTTTTCTAAGATAGGATATTGAAGGAGAGAGGGGGCAGTTCTTGTATGAAAACAAAATCCAGGATCATGGTTAGTGGGAGCAGACCCAACCCCCCTCAGCTTTGGGGTTTGTGGGTCCATTAGGGAACAAATTACCTAGGTAGTACTGCCATCCCCCAGTCGACGAGGCTTATTGACCTCTCCTTTGATTTCTACTGCAGGGATTGTGAAATGTGACCCAAAACTGCCTGATGACGCTCCTTTTCCACCTCCTCCTCCTCGGCCCAAGAACATAATCTTTGATGATGAAGAGAAATCCAAGGTAAGGACCCTGTGCAAGAAGATGGACAGCAGGCAATATCTTCCCTGCTGCAATATCTCCTGTCCTCCTGGGATGTAGAGATCCAGAAAGAGTCAAGGCCCCTGCTCCACATTCTGCACTTCAGAAAATGTGTTACAGGAATGCTGAGGGCCTGCTCCAAAATCATGACAAAGGAAATGGCCAGAGGTGGGGGATGTGGGCCTGTTTGACCTTCGGAGCTCTTAGCTGCAGGATGGTGCAAAGGGTGTAGTGCTGACATTAACCCAGCAAGTTCTGGGAGGTTTGATGCTGGGCGGTTCCAAGGCTTCTGAGTTATCTGGCCATGAGGTTTAAATCCAGATGCTGCTGCTATCTCTTCCCAGCCCTGGAATCTGCTTATTGCCCAACGAATTGTACCTTCCTGGACCCATCCTCCATTGCCTTTCCATTAGAATTGTGTCACCACTCAGACAATTATCTGCTTTATCAGTGGTGATAGATTTAAGCAAGTGTTAGGCTCCTCTGCATCTACTTCTGCAGGAGAAGTGTGATGCCAGTTTGCTGCAGGGGATATATTTTGCTTCCATGGGTCACAGTGTGCAAATGAGGACTTGTAGGTGGCCCGTGGGAGCGCTCACTGACTACAGAAGACAAAGAGAAAGTGAGAGCTCTCCCTCTTGACCAGTTGCACCTGTGAAGAGGCATGTGAAGAGGTCTGAGCAGGAGTCCATTACAATCCCATGGCAATTCCTGCATTAAACTAGGCTTTTTCTCTTTCTCAATACTAGTGCTGGTGTGCTCCAGGATCGTCATGGTGTGTAACAAGCAGGCAGGAGCAGGTTTTGAATACAGGGGCTCTTCAGGGGAAGACCTGTCTTACATAACCAGAACCACAATGGTAAAAGGGAGACCAGTTGTACTACTTCTCTTCCTGGTCTCTGATAGCCCACAAGCTCTCATGGTTGGTCTTTCATACGGCTGGCATTGTCTGCTGCCTTTTCCAGATGGTTTGGGGCAAGAGTAGCTTTGCTCGCTGTAGCGTGGCAGGAGTGATTCTGACTAACACCCCTCACCTTGGGCTCAGAGGTACCTTCTCTTTTGTAGACACTGGCTCGTCTCCTGAAAAGTTCCCATCCTGAGGACCTCCGGGCAGCCAACAAGCTCATCAAGGAGATGGTTCAGGAGGTGTGGCTGGGGAGAAGGGGAGCTGGGGGATCATGGTCTGGGTGGCAGTGATTGGCACCAAGGGAGCAGTGGCACTCTGTCCTCATGCGGACATATGGAGCTTCTTCCCAAAATTTGCAGCAGCAGCTGCTAAAAGAGTCCTTGTGTGACTTCTGCCATCTCTTGGCTACTTGGAGGAATGGGTCAGGGCCCTTCCTGTGGCCCAAATCTTGCTGCAGCACTAGATCTGCATCAATTCCACCTGTTTGGCAAGTGCTGGCCCAGAGACAGTCTGGAGTTTTCCACTGAAGTGGGAGCTGCTTTGAGGGCAGCGTTGCTGTGCCTTAGTCCAGGGAAGCTGGTGTGTAGGCTGGCCCAGCCTTCATCCTCTACAAGTTGTAGACAAGAGCAAAGACGTTCTTCCCCATGTGTTTCCCCTCTAGGACCAGAAGCGCATGGAGAAAATCTCCAAGAGGGTGAATGCCATAGAGGAGGTAAACAACAATGTGAAGCTGCTGACAGAGATGCTGACAAACTACAGCAAGGGGGAGACAACAGAGAGCAATGAGGACCTAATGAAGGTGAGGAAAAGCCATCCCAGCATCTTCCCCAAGCTTAGCAGAGATGGGTGACTTTTCTCAAGTTTCTCCTGCCTGTTTTGCACTCCCAACTGAGCATCCTGCTGCTCATTTCAGCACACTTTCTCCTCTCCCTCAGGAACTGTATCAGCGCTGTGAGCGCATGAGGCCCATGCTTTTCAGGCTTGCCAGTGACACAGAAGACAATGATGAAGCTCTAGGTAAACATAGCTGGTCTTTCTCATTCTGTCCCCTTCTCCCTCCATCTTCTTTCGGGGACCTTGTGCTTGGGGTGCCCATGGCATGACATCTGTCAGCAGCCACCACTGTAGGTTAGTCATTCTATGGCCTGGCATTAAGTAGGGTCATGTGGCAGCAATCAGCAGTGCTACAGGCGTCCTCCGCTTCCCTGCAGGAATGATACTTGAGTGTGTCCTGCTGAGGCTGCCATGCAGGTGTCAATATACCCTGATGTGGTTTGCGGCAACAATTGCCAAAATGCTTTCTGCCATGGGCTGCTGTCAGCTCCTTGCGCCTTGCTTTGAAGGAATACACAGAGTTGGGTATAAGTCACTGTCTTTGTTTCTTCGTGATTTTCAAACTTACCTCCTGCCTATTCCTATTTCAGCGGAGATCCTGCAAGCCAATGACAATCTGACACAGGTGATCAATCTCTACAAGCAGCTTGTACGGGGAGAAGAGATCAACGGGGAGGCAGTGGCCGGTCCGCTTCGAGGTGAGAATGTTTGAGGAATGGGGACAGGAAGATCAAGCAGAGGGACCCTGTCGCTGGTTTGCTGCAATGTAAGAGAAGATTGAGAGGAGTGGAAAGGTGAAACCTGCAGGAGGTCAGAGTGGGGCTGGTGAGATGAGGAGATGGCTCGAGGAGATGAACTATGCATGAAGGGAGAGCAGAAGGAGGAGTTCCCTCTCCCAGGTGTGAGGAAGGATGGGAATTGGCCTCGGCACACTGGATAAGGATCAGATAAGGTTTCCATCTCTCAGATTGTTCCTTCTTTGCAGGCAGCACCTCAGCACTTCTGGATCTGTCAGGCCTGGATCTTCCAGCAACAGGCCCCTCCTACCCAGCTTTGCCTACACTTTCAGGTGGCTCAGCAGTCCCTGTTGCTGAACAAGCTGGCTCTGTCTCCTTGCTGGATGATGAACTCATGTCTTTAGGTGAGAAATACAGAGCAAAAGTTCTCTACTATATCCTTGACTTTGAACAGTCTGCATGGCTGGTTCTCCTTGTGACAGGACATAAATAAGGGAGAACTCTGGGAGAGGTGAATAATGAAAGACCAAGAGGTGTCCTTCGCTTAGCATGAGGGAGAAGGCAAGGGAAAAACCCTGTTATGATTCTGAACTTCAGTCTCCTGATGTTTCCCTGACTAGTCAGTGAGAGCCTGCAGGGATATGCCCTCTGATTTGCTCTGGGAAAACTGACCTGGCAGGTAAAGCGAGAGTGATACAAAGGCCATCCCGAGATGGGATCACAAGGGTGTATTGCCCCCAGCTCTTCATGTTTACTTCTGTCAGCTGAAGTCACAAGCTGCCAACAGATGCATAAGACTTCCAGAACTTTTCACATGGAAGTCTTGTGAGGTGCCAGTCCTAGAAGGCCCTAGAGTCTTGCTTTTCCTAACATGGTGTCTGTGTCCCAAGAAGGGTGCTTTGAGTACAGCAGCATGAAGTATACAACATGGTCCCCCAGGTGCAGGTGGGGCTTGTTAGCCCAGTAGTATTAACTTCTCTGCCAACAGCAGTAGGAATTAGACTGTAAATGAGGATCTCTGGGCAGAAAAACAGTCCCCCTTCCTACTCTACCCGATGCAAAGATGAAGACCAGAGACTGGGACCATACTGGTGGCTCTGTTCTGCTGTTTCTGTGTCTTATTCAGGCCCCGATTAATGATTTTGTCTTCTTGGCATCTAAGCTGCTTCTTGGCATCTAAACTTCGTGTTTGCTTTTGCCCTTGACAGGCCTGAATGACCCAGCACCGCATCCTGCCCAGACTGCTGACAGCAGTGGCTGGAACAGCTTCCAGGTAACATCCTGGGAGCCAGGGCAGAGGCGAGTGGTGACAGAGGGTGATGGAAGCCACAAATGGGGTGGGCAGGGTCAGGTCTGATAGTTGGAGCTGATATGCAGCCCTACTTAGGGGTCTCTCCTATGCACTCTTTTTACAGTCTTCAGATAGCAATGAGCTCAGCACCACCCCTATCATGGCAACACCACCAGTCAAAACAGATGTTGGCACATCCTCCCCCAAACCTTCTAATGCCACCAGTGGCCTGGATGACCTGGACCTCCTGGGCAAGACTCTGCTGCAACAGTCTTTGCCCCCAGAGTCTCAACAAGTGCGATGGTAAGCAGGAATAGTGTAATCTCATGTCTCTCTCTCTTATTCCCATTTCAGGGGTGCTGGACACAGACTTTTCAGTGCCCTGTTCCACTCCTTGCACTCTCTGTCTCCTTACAGGGAGAAGCAGCAGGCACCCCCCCGGCTCACCCTGAGGGATCTCCAGAACAGGAACAGTGCTGGCACCACAGCCCACAATCCCAGCACCCTGCCCGTGCTCCAGAGTGTTTCCCCTAACACCACGCTGCCCCTGAACTCAGAGCTGCCTGCCACTGCTGCACTTCCAAAAGCTGCCACCACACCAGCTGGAAGTACCACAGTCCCACCACAGCCTCCTGCCAGTGTGCTGCCCCAGGAGATCTCGCTGGCCAATATCACTGTGCCTCTGGAGTCAATCAAACCCAGTGAGCTGGGGTGAAACACCAGGACAAGCTTGGGCGGGGGGGACCATTTAAAAGGAAGCCAAACAAATCAGGAAAGAAATAACGGGGCAGGTTGTGAAGAAGATGAAACAAACCATGTGAACGTGGAAGGGAAGAATGTGAGGCAGCTTCTTGTTTCTTGGATTTTACTGAGGTTAAGGGCGAGTGGTATCTTTGTTCCTTGTATGGAGTTTGGGTGATGGGGAAAGGTTTTTGCAGGGCCAGTTCCCTCCTGGCTGACTTTTTCCTATCTCTGCTTTTCCCACAGGCAGCATCCTCCCTGTGACAGTGTATGATCAGCATGGCTTCCGCGTCCTCTTCCACTTTGCTAAGGATGCCCTGCCTGAGAGGCCCGATGTGCTTGTGGTGGTGATTTCTATGCTTAGCACGGCCCCGCAGCCCATCCGCAACATTGTCTTTCAGTCTGCTGTCCCCAAGGTAAGGTCTGCTGAGGTCACCAAGCTGGGCTAACGTGTGATTCTCCTTTTGCGGGAAAGGCAGGGTGGGTGGACAAAACTTGGGGAATGAGAGCAAGTTGTGTTGCCTTTAGATGAGGAGGCACCAGCACAATGGTTTTGACAGTGGTCCCCAAATGCAGGAGCAGGGCCTCTGGCTGCCAAGTCCCTCTCAGGAATGTGGGATGCTCTTCTCTCTCCTTAGGTGATGAAGGTGAAGCTACAGCCTCCCTCAGGCACAGAGCTGCCAGCGTTCAACCCCATTGTCCATCCCAGTGCCATCACACAAGTCCTGCTGCTCGCTAACCCACAGAAGGTAATGGCACTGTCCCAGGGGCATGAGCAGAGGCTTGTCTTGATGCATGGGCAACGCCTGCCTACCCTGTCACTATTCCCTCCACTCTCTGCAACTTCCTAGAGGCCTGAATGGTTCATGCCTCATGCATTTCTTCCCCCACTTCTGACAGCTATTCCTTTCTCTCCTGTCTCCAGGAGAAAGTGAGGCTACGATACAAGCTGACCTTCACCATGGGAGAGCAAACCTTCAATGAAATGGGGGATGTAGACCAGTTCCCCCCACCAGAGTCCTGGGGAAACCTCTAGGGCCACCACCTTGCAGGCACTACACTACAGAGTCCTTGGGAAGCCGGCCCTGTGAGGCTGGGGCAGCCTGAGGGGATGGGAAGGGTTGGGGGGGGTCTACTGCTCACACTCTGTTCTCCAGATGGCCAGAGGGAGCATGCCTCAAGGAGGGGAGCAGAGATGCCAGGAGATGTTCATCCCACAAGACTAGGAGTGGAGTGAAAAGCTTTGCGTGGGTGAATGGTTGCCTTCCTTGCTCTTCTGAAGGTGTCACTCTCTCCCTAGTCTGTCCAGCTTCTCTTCTAACCTTGCTTTCCCCCTAGGCGCGAGGGGGAACAAGGATGAGGAGCTTAACAGCCTCAGCCTGGGGCAAGGCATAGCAAAGAAAAGATCCTTTTCCTTAACTGCCCCCTCTGCGCTTCCCATCCCTTCAGCTGCTTTGTGCTCTGCGGTGCTCCCATTATCCCCCTTGCCCCCCTCTTTGGAGCTGTGCCCCAGCGGTTCCCTGCTTGGTGGGGTTGTACTGGAGCTGATGCAGAACAAAGCTGGACTGAGACTGAGTGTCTCTCCGGTATCAGAGGGCAGGCAGCTGCCCTCACTTTCCAGTGGTCAAAAGGAGTGATCTTCCCATATCCCCCTCCTTCCAGCTGCTTACTGAGCTGCTGGTGGGCGGTGGACCTTGGTGTGGGAGCATGGAAGCTGGGAAAGGATTGCTCTGTGCCTTCCCCTCCCCTACAGCTGGAGGTCCTGGGCACTGAATGCCTGCAGCAAGGAAACCCCCACCCTTCGCACGTGCTTTATCAACCACAGCAAGCACTGGGGACTGCTGCTGGACTTTGTCCACTGTGACAGCCCCAAGGGGTGGGAGCTGAGTCTCCCTGCAGCCTCCTGCCCAACAGGGAGAGGAAGCAGGACGTGCTCTCCCTCCAGTGGCTGGGCTGGAGAGTGTAGGGGGAGGTCTTCAGTTCTTCAGTATCTTCTCGCTGTGAGATAGGTGATGGTTTGGGAGTTGAGGAGAGACTGGAGGCCAGCCTGTCGGCAGGGAACACGGCTAAGCTCTGCACTGGGGGGGTACAGAGGAGTACAGCTGTGCCTTGCTCACCTTCGCCCGCAGCCGGGGGCAGGCTCGGCTCCCTGCGGTGGGGAGGGGGCTCGCCCCAGCTGCCTGATCACTGTGACACAAGAGCAGGGATCTGCAGGCAAGGAGGAGACCAGGGGGTGGCAGGGGACAAGCAATGCCCATCCCCATGGGACTTGCAACCACAGGAGCTACTTCCCATCCCTAAGCCGGTTTTACCAAGGCCCAGTCTTAAAAACAGGGCAAGCTGTGCCCTGCGTTGGCTTGACGAAGGTTGAAGGAGGCCTATGCAAGGTGGTAGTGAGCTGGATGCCTCATGCTTTTTTGGCTTGGGGCCAGTGAAGGTGAGGTGTCTTGGAGCTGGGCGCAGCAAGTGGTGGAGAGGGGGAAGCAAGGTCTTTATGCTGGGGTTCTTCTGTGTCTTACTTCCCTTTCTGGTCTCTTCAGGGTTTTGTATGGGTTTTTTCTTTGCAGATCTTGTTTGGTTCTTGAACAGACTTGTATATATTTTCAGTGCAGAATTGTATAAATGAAAGAAAACAAACAAATGAACAGATTTAAAACGAAACGCCCGGCGCGAAGAATCTGCTGTATTTATGGGAAATAAAGACTTCTTTCCTCATCTTGTCCCTTTGCCTTCTGAGACAAGAAATTTGTTTTCTCCTCACCTTCCCTGATTGCAGAGGAGCTGATTCCAGCCTGCAAGAGCTCATTTCCAGCTCAAATCCTGCCACTGCACTCTTGCTGTTCATCCCCTGGTCACCCAACATCTTGCCACGATATTTCCCCACCCCTGTGAGCAGGGAGCATGGATGGTTGGAAGTCCCCACTCCTGCAAGTAGGGAGAGGGGATGGTGGAAGTTCCCTGGCTGTTCTCAATTCCTGTTTGAGAGCAGAGCTGCCTGCATCCCTCTCCCCCCAGGGAGAGGTGGTGGGCAGGGGTTGTTGCCCTGCAGCCCACAGGGAACAGGGCTTGAGCTCAGTCCTGTGCCATGTGCGGCTGGTTGCAGCTTTACTGCTGCCTGTAGAAGCGCTTCCTCCTCTTCCCCTGAGCTGCCTCTCAGGAAGTGGATCCCCAGCGGTTTTGTTGCAGAGAGGGGGATTTGCTCCAGCAAGCAGCAGCCCAGGGCTGGAAGCAGGTCTCTGACGTTGCATGGAAGGGAAGAGACTATGGCTTGGCCACCGCCTGATGCAGCCAGCAGCATCGCAAGGGGGCTTTTCTGTGTCTTTGCAACAGGTATTTCAAGCCCTTGCCCGCTTTCAGCGACCACAATGCCTGTTAGGAGCACCCTCATGGCTGGAGGGTCATGCTATTTTTTTACCTCTGCTGCTTATATTACCTTATATTACCATAAGCTGACCTGCTTGGGTGCTATTTCCTTTGCTAGCCATGTAACCCAGTTGAGAGCAACTTCTGCTCTTTCTTGGTGTAGAAGGAGGAAGGTTACATCTGCAGGTAGCCTAGAGATAAGGTGAGGTTTACCCCTCATAAAGTCAGGACAGAAAGTGGTGGTGGTGTGAGTAGGATCTTTTTAGACCAAAAAAGGAAAACCGAGCACTGTTGTAGCTCTGCAAAAAGCAAGCAGCACCCAAGCCTGGGAACCAGAAGCTTGCGGTCCCTGTGCAACCGTGCACAGGCGCTGCTGCTCTGTGCTTGGCTTAGCCACCCTGCTCAGAAGAGCCCTGCGCACGGCTGTGGGTGCAGGGAGGAAGGGGGCCTCTCCAGGGCACTGGGTAACAGTTCTTCACCGCAGCTTTGCCATGACTTTGGAGAGCCTCACGGATGGCAGGGAGGGAAATGGGGCGGGGTTGGGTGCAGAAGGGGTTGCAGGGATGGTTTTGCTGCTCGCCATCCAGCTTTTGTCCCTGCGTGGTGGGGAGGAGGTTGGAGCTGCACCCGTGAGCACAGAGAGGTGCCCAAGGGGCGTTGTCTGAGTTTGGGTGACCAGGTAGGGCAGGAGCAGTGGGGCATCCATCAGGCACTCTGTACGTGCCACCCAGCCAGCTGGCGTGGCCGTGGGCTGCCCCACAGTGCAGCTGGTGATGAGCAAGGCAAGGGAAGGGAAAAAAGCAGTGGAGAAAGAGAGCAAGAAACAGCGCATGGGCCCTTCGTTCGGGCTCAGCGTGTGCTTGTCCTGCCTTGTTACGTGTTTGCTGTAATAATATTTCCCCTTTAAGGCTGGGCTGAAGTTATTTATACTTGTGGGGTGGTGACAGGAACAGAGAGCGGAGCAGGAGCCCTGAACTGCTCTTACCTGATCTGCGGCACAGGGGCAGCCAGAGGAGGAAGGAAGCTCAGAAAAAGAAAGGGAGCAAGAGAAGGGGCTCCAAAGGAGGGGAAGAGAAAGCAGGCAGGGCATCCCTGGGGAGGGACGAGGGAGGGGAGCAGCTGTGGAAGCAGAAAAAGGGGGAACGAGGGAAGGAGGAAGGAGAGGAGTAAGGAGGGAGAGGTCCTCAGGGAAAAGCGAGGGGCAGAGTGGCTCCAGGAGCCAAAGGGCCACTGGTGTCCAATGCCAAGCATTGCTAAGGGTTGCTGAGCGCGTGACGCCAAGGAGAGCAGCTCTTGTGATCATCTCCAGGCTTTCAAGATGATGAAGAGGCAGTTTAATCGGATGCGACAGCAGCTGTCCCATCCCAACATCACCAGCCGGTAAGGACTTCTCCGTTACCTGTGCTGGAGGGCTGGGAGGGAGTGGAATGTGGGTCCTGGAAGGCTTGCATCAAGGCTGGACTGACCTTCTGGGGGCCTCCTTTTCTGGTGGCCAGGGAGGGAGTAGAATGTGGGTCCTGGAAGGCTTGCATCAAGGCTGGACTGACCTTCTGGGGCCTCCTTTCTGGTGGCCAGGGAGGGAGTAGAATGTGGGTCCTGGAAGGCTTGCATCAAGGCTGGACTGACCTTCTGGGGCCTCCTTTCTGGTGGCCAGGGAATAGGTGAAATGACTCTGGGTTTAGAGCATATTCATTGTAAGCTGAGGGACTGTGGCTCCCCAGCTCCCTGGCACCCATGGGGCACCAAGAAGGATGCACTGGTGCTGCTCAGCAGGGATGTGGTCCCCAAGCCCAGCTACATTTCCCAGGGCCCTCAGATGCTGTGTCCACCTGGAAATCGGCTTTTTGTGAGCTTGGCTTCCCTAGGACATGAGGGCAATGGGGAGAGACCTTTCAGCCACATGCCTTTGGCTGTGTGGTGACAGTGAAAGTGTCAGGAGCTGAGACTTGCCTTCCTCACCAAGCCCGGGGTGCCCCGCAGAAGCCAGAAGCCTTGCTTAGCTCTAGCCAGTGTGGCAGAGAAGAGGACCAGGGTCCTTGGAGGACCCATGGAGGTCTTAGAGCTTCACACAAATCCCTCTGGCCCCATCACACCTCTGCCACTTCCTTATTTTTCTATTTGGCTTTCCAAAGCTCTCCCCTTGCAAAACTCAGAACTGAAGTTACAGGGCTACAGCCACCTCCACAGGTTCCCCAGCACTGGAAAGCTGGGCAGGATGAGCCATGTCTCTTCCCTGGACCACTGATGTCCTTCAGCCAGCCAAGAAGACTGGCCACAGGGAAACAGCTCCTACATCCTAGCTGCTTCTTGCTCTTCTTGCATTCACTGGGGGGGAGTGCGATTCTCTTTCCCTTTTCTCCTCTCTCACATCCATGTTGGATGCACCTCCCTTTCTTTTAATGCCAGGCAGGCAGGAGGTCTCAAGCAGCTTGTGCAGTCCAAGAGCAAGCTCTTCACCCACTGCAGAGCCTCTCCTCTGCAGGCCACGATCTCACATGATTTTGCTTGCCTTCAACAAAGCCACCCCCGTTTCCTGTGGCTTCACAGCCTCATCCCATGTCGTCTCTGCCGGGTAGTGAAAAGAGAGAAACATGAACTGAGGAAAAAGCAGCAGAAGCAGAGGGAAAGCAAAACTGGTTCCTGGGGTGTAGCAACGGCAGCAGGTTATGAAGTGAGGTTTCCTCTATGCGAGGCATCAGGGAGCTTTGGTGGTGATGGTGGCTGGTGGGTTTTGAATTTGCTGCAAAACAGAAGTTTCTTTCACCAGATTCACTCCTAACACTTTCTGCAAAACCAAGCAGAAAGCTGGTTTCATGTAGGCAATTCTGGGGGGCTTGTGTCTCAGTCCTCAGCTTGACAACAAAGATATCCTTGTTCCACCACCAGCAGCCCCACTGTTGGTGGGTAACTTGGCCTGCGAAGACACATCAGGCTCCAACAGCACTGCCCTGGATCCCCCTTCAGGGGAGAGGTGGGCACTGAGGGGTAGGTTTCATTAGCAAACACCCTCCTATGATGAGGACCTGCTTGATATCCTGTCTCCAAAATAATGGGCCACATCTGGATGTTTTGAGCTAGGTGCTCTGAATTGAAAGCCCTGCCTGATGAGGTGTTCACCAGCCAGCACAGTTGGCTGTCTGGCCCTGCTCCTGCTATTCACTGGATGAGAACAGGGCTCCTTCTGCCCACAGCCTTGTATATGATGTTCTAAACCACAGCCAGCATCTCCTGTTCCCTGGAGTCCAAAGAGAGAAGAGTGGGACACATAAGGACCTGCCTTCCCGAGGAGGCTGGGTGGAAGCCACCTCCATCTGCTGATGACTCTTTCTCCTTCCTCCACAGAAGTCAAGAAGCAACTGAGCTCCTGCCAGAAGATTTGTTGCAGGTGAGGCACGGGGCTGAGCCAGCAGGCATGTTCCTGCTTGTGCCCGGGTGTGGGAACCTGCCCTGTTCCTGCCTGCTATTTGCGCTGCCAGCATGTCCAAGTCACAGGGTTGGGATTTGCTCATGTGCTGGGAGGGCAACTCCAAGACCACAGTGTTAAGAGAATGGCAGGCACTTGCCACAAGAAAGGGCTTCCCCAGTCTCTCCTTTCTACCCCCAGATTGAGCAGAGGATCGAGCCAGCCAAGCGAGCAGCTCACAGTGTGTCCAAGAGGCTCCAAGCCTGCCTTCAGGGGCAATGCGGCTCCGAGATGGACAAACGAGTGGTGGGTAGAGACCTTCCTCCACTGCCTGCATTCACCACAGCTCTGTCCTCCACCAGAAAAGGGGACACCAGGCCCCTGCTTTGCAGGCATTGATAAAGGGTGACCTCTTCCTTCTCCTTGGTTTGAACCTGCCATCCTCTTCCCAGGTGGTTCTCACCAGCCCTTGTCTGGGAAGCAAATGACAGATCCCCCTGCACTTTCCTTGGCTGCCCCATGTTTTTGTGGTTTCCTCACTTCTTGGCAGCCTAACAAGCCCTGGCTTCACTTAATTATTCTCAGTGATTAAACTGCTATGTACATTTAAAGCTGTAGCAGGGCTGGGCTTGGCAAGGCTCTCCACCAGTGCCATGGTCCTACGTAGGAGAATGTATTAGAGAAGATTGGTGTTTTTCTAATCAACTATGAAGCCTCAATGCCTTGTTTAGCTAATTGGATCCTGGCTTTGACTGAAAGGGCATTCAAGAGGTCCTTCCTGAGGCCCTGGGGCCAGAGGGAATGAGTGGGCCAGGGGAAGATGCAGGGACCCAGCTTGGAGTTTGGCCACTTGCTTCCACGTCATGGATGGATGCTTCATGGTGAGGGAGCTGCCACATGCCAGCTCACTATCTGTTTCCCAAATCCTTGGCTTTGTGCAGAAGAAGCTGCCCTTGATGGCTCTGTCCATGACGATGGCCGAGAGTTTCAAGGAACTGGACACAGAGTCCAGCCTAGGGTAAGTGCTGGTGGGAGAAAGGGCCAGGGGCAACCCAAAGATGCCAGACCCTGGTGAGCCACAGTTTGGGCTCAGGGGCCTCCATGGCTAAGCTGAGCAGTCAAACCCTGTCCTCAGAGCAAACATCGGTGTTGCAGGAGGAGAAGGAACAGCCAGTGCCTTCAGCCTCCAATGGCAGAGGGGTCCGGGACATGGCTCAGGGTTCCATGTGGGTACAGATAAGGTGGGGGGTGTTGGGTCAGAGGGTGGCATGGCTCCAGTCCACAGTCTTTTAATCTCTGTCCCCTACACAGGAAGGCCCTGGAGATGGGCTGCTGCATACAGAGCTCGCTGGCCAAAATCCTGGCTGAGTTCGAGATCGCTCTGGAGCACGATGTCCTGCAGCCGCTCAACAAGCTCAGTGAGGTAGCCCTGGCCACCCTTCTGGCTCCACTTTCCCATCCACCTCCCCATCCTGCATACCCAAGCCTCGGCAACACCCTCTGGTGCCTCTCTCTCACAGGAAGAGCTTCCCATCATCCTAAAACACAAGAAGACCCTCCAGAAGTTGATTTCTGACTGGAACACCATCAAAAGCCGGTATGGGGCACACCACAGCTAGGATAGGCCAGGGCCCATGGGGTGCAGCCCCCAGCCAAGTTGATGGGGGAAGATGACTGCCCTGGGGAGCAAATTTCCCGGGGCTGTATGTGAAGTCAAGGAGGCAACAGCTCTTTGTCAGCACACAGACAGCACCTCTCTGCAGGTGCAACTGCTCCAAGCTGAGCTGTGGGCTCCATGGCACAGGAGAGAAGGGCAGTGCCACTGCCAATGACAGCAAAGTGCCCTGGTGCTGCTTGGTGCCACTGAGATTGCTCCACTCTGGTTCTTGCAGGGTAGCCCATGCTGTGCCAGGTTTCTCTGGGAGAGCAGGGCAGCCACGGGATGCTGGCGGCTCATTTCCACAGCGCCCATCCTTTGGCTGGAAGGAGGAGAGGAGGGAATATCTCAGCCATAGTACTTGGGAACGGTCCTACAGACTCTGGCTGTTTCAGGCAGTGGCACTGAGTGCTCCTCATCTCGACCAGGTTGCACCCCTCCGTGCAGCAGCATCTTCCCCTGGGGGAGGGAAGTGAAAAACACTGGCCTAGGAAGGCCACAGCAGGGCAGTATTGTGACTTGACGCCTCCCTCATGGTCCATATACCCCTTCTTGCACACACATCCCACCCCACAGTCCCTGACGCTAAGGTTGTAGTTGTGCCTCTTCTCTTCCACGCCAAAGGGTGGAAGGGCATGGTTTAGTGTTTGATAGGAATGGTTGGACTCGATGATCCGGTGGGTCTCTTCCAACCTGGTTATTCTATGATTCAAAGGCTGAACCAAGCTGCCAAGAGCTCTGGTAACAGCTCTGGTGCTGGCGCTGGCCCCGGGGCGTCTTCTGCTGCCAACAAACTGGAGATCTTGAAGGAAGAGGAGGAGGAGGTGAAGAGGAAAGTGGAGCAGTGCAAGGTGAGAATGTCACTCACTCTCGTCTATGGGGCAGCTCCAGGGCCGGAGATATGCTCCCGTCCAGTGGCTCCATCTTAGATGACCCCATGCCAAGACAGAGGTAGCCAGCCAGCACATCCTACCCTCTGCGAGCAAACCAGTCCCTTGAGGAGCAGAAATAGGGAGACACTCCAAGCCCAAGGGAGAAGAAGGCACTAGAGCAGGGAGCTGATGGGGTCCCCTTGGGCTGGAAGCCAGCCAAGCTGAGATCTGTGCTGGGTGGCAGGTGACTTTCACAACAGCTTTCTCCACTTCTGCCCTGTTTCTCTGAAAAGTCCTTGTATGGCAGATCCCATGGGTGTGCTGGAGGTGCAGAGACCCCTTGACCCTGAGCCTCTTGTGCCAGGAATCCCTGACACTATGCAAATGCAAGTGATGGGGACAAGGAGGAATCTCCACGTGATCCCAGCCTGGCTCCCCACAATACCCTAGAGACCCCATCTGGGCAACTCACTGCCCAGGACAGGTGGCTTCATGAAGACAACCTCTCCTCCTTGGGTACCAGAAGGTTGCTCTTCTCTGTGTCTCCCATCCCAGGATGAGTACATGGCTGACCTCTATCACTTCTCCACCAAAGAGGACAGCTACGCCAGCTACTTCATCAGAGTAAGTTTTCTCTTGCGCTCTTCCTCTACATGGGAACATCTCCTAGGATATGTGTGAGCCCAGCCTCATCTCCATCCACACCAAGCCCTCCAGCCAGGGCAGGGGACAGCCCCAGGCACCAGCAGATGCCCAAAGATGCCCTTGCTCCATGCACTGCAGGTGCACATCACCACTAGCACCAGCTGCAAACAGAGCAGGCCGCCATCTCCAGTTTTCCCTCTACCCTTCAGTATAGCCACAGTCCCACAAACCCCAGGGAGGCTTCCCCTTGCAGATCCCCCTTTGTCCTGCCTCCATGTGGGTGCAATGTTCTGGGAATGAGGGTCTCTCCTAGAGGGACTGGTTCTGAACTGAGCACTCTTTCCCTGTCTGGCAGCTGCTGGAAATCCAAGCCCAGTACCACCGGCAGTCCCTGGGATCACTAGACACGGCTCTGGCGGAGCTGAAGGAAAGCCACAACCAGACAGGTAACCACCGGCTCTCCATCCAGCCTGGGGATAGTCACCACCAAGCCCAGGGGATGCAAGTGTGGCTGGTGAAGCTGGGAAGGGCAAGTTTTCCCTCTCTTTGCCTGCTGCTGCCTCCCACATCAGGCTGGTGAGGTGGGGACCGCAGCCTGATGCGGGCTGGGGATGCTGTTTGTTCTGCCTCTGCTTCCAGCCAGCCCCAGATCAGAGTGACGTGTTGGCATAACTAGATGCCAGATGGCCCTGGCAGCAGTTGTCCCTCCTGACTTTCACCTCCCTCTTTCAGAGCCTTCCTTCACCGCAGGCACCCCAGTGGCAGGGTACTACGGCGTGCCCCTAGAGACACACCTCAAGAGCCTGGGCCGGGAGATCGCGCTGCCCATCGAAGCCTGTGTCATGATGCTGCTGGCCTCTGGCATGAGGGAGGAGGTAGGCAGCCCTCCTGTCCTCCCCACCACTCTCCCCCTCAAAATACAACCCCTGACATCCCTTCTCTCTCTGCCCCATCCCCAGGGACTCTTTCGGCTGGCAGCAGGTGCCTCGGTACTGAGAAAGATGAAGAGCAGCTTGGCCAGCGGCTCCAATGCCCTAGAGGAGTTTTACGCAGACCCCCACGCTGTGGCTGGTGGGTGCCAGCATGGTGGGACTGGGAGACACAATCCAACAGTCCCTGCTGTCCCCCAACCACCACCACCCCTGTCACTCCTTCTCCCCTTCCAGGTGCACTGAAATCCTATTTGCGAGAGCTGCCCCAGCCTTTGATGACCTTCGAGCTATACAATGAATGGGTCAAGGTAGCCAGGTGGGTCTGGTCATTAGGAAGGATAAGCCTGATGGACCTCAAAAAGACCTCCTCCCACCCCCCCACCCCTCCCAGTACTTGGGAGTAGGTTCGCTCGGTCTTGTTTGCCACATGGAGAGATAAGAACACAGCACGCAGTCTGTCTCATGATTGTCAGAAATCCAGGTGTCCCCAGATCTCATGGAATAGCAATAAAAAACACAGCAGGGCAAGGAGGAAGGCCACAGCCTCTTTGGTTGCAAGAAGAGCTTAGCCTACGAAGACCCATTTGACCTTCATGGCATGAGCCCCATTTCACCAGCCAGTGAAGGCTGAACTCTCGCTGATGGCACTGATCCAGTGCTATTGACCCCCCATAGTCATGGTGAAATAGGTTTGTGCACCCACAAGCCATATTCACATCCTACTGAATCCCTTTGAGCCTTTGGGGTGCAATTTTGTGGATGCCTGGCTCAGCTGCCCGGTAAAGCCAGCAGCAGGACATCTCCACCCTTGCACGAGGCGGCCAGCACTGGCCTTCTGCCTTTGCATGCCTTATCCCTCTCTGTAGTAGGGAGCAACCTGAACTCTCCACTCCTCCCTTCTTTCTCTCACAGCTTAAAGGACGTTGATGGCCGCATACAGAGCCTGCAAGACACCTGCAGCCGCCTGCCCCAGGAGAGCTACAACAATCTAAGGTGTTTTGCAGGGATGAGGCTTCTTTGGCCCCAGGCAATCACCAGGGGCAGCAGTTCCCTCCATAAATCTGTACTTACTGACCCCTTGCCTTTCTTTTACCCCACAGGTATCTGATCAAGTTTTTAGCCAAGCTGGCTGAACATCAGGAGGTGAATAAAATGACCCCCAGCAATATCGCCATTGTGCTGGGCCCCAATCTTCTGTGGTCACAGCAGAGCACAGGGTAAGACCTGGCTTGGAGGGTTGGAAGGCAGCTCTCCAGCCCCACCTGAGGTGTCCTGAGCACTAAAGCCACGGGAAAAACTGATCCTGCAGCCTTCAGGCTGGTCTAAAACACCTGTGCTCCTTCCATCCTCAAGTCCTGACCCTTGTCCCTTCAGTTCCCAAGTGGCACGTCCCCTCACCAAGCACGTGTCTTCTTAGCCACTCTGCGAAGGCAGAGGAAGAGGCTGAGACTTGGAGCACTTGTGACATGGATCACCTCCAAGATCGTTAGCCTCCAACACCAAACCAGGTTTTTCAGGACAGGGAACAAGGCCCACCTCCCACCCCCTTTATCTGGGCTGTCTTCCCGTTGGGCTCTGCCCCCTCAAGAATGAACACCAGAAGGGTTAATGCTTTGAAAGCCTTTTCTGATGCCTTCCCTACCCCTGCCTCTTCAGAGACCCTGTACAACTGGACTTGGCCTCCGCCTCTTCCATCCAAGTGGTGGGTGTGGTGGAAACACTCATCCAGAACGCAGACATCCTCTTCCCTGGAGGTAAGGCCAGGGTCTCGCTCAGGAGGCTGCAGCTAAAGATGAAGGGAAGAGGAAGGGAAAGGGACATTTCTCCATCCCCAGGAGGCGAGAACCTGGGGGCAGCTCTAATTCCCCAATGTCGAGTCACTATTGGAATTTGAAGGTGACAAGCGCTTCCTCACAGGTTTCCCTTCTTTCTTTCCACCAGAGGTAGATTTCAATGTGTCAGGCATGTTCACACCACCTGCCAATGGCAAACTTGGCAAGACCATCCCGGTGGAAGAGCCATCCCCCGAACCCTCTCCAGCCAGCACCCCTGCTGACCTGGACAGAGAAGCGTAAGTCCATCAGG
Source organism: Clamator glandarius (assembly GCA_033459285.1). Taxonomy (NCBI): domain Eukaryota; kingdom Metazoa; phylum Chordata; class Aves; order Cuculiformes; family Cuculidae; genus Clamator; species Clamator glandarius. The sequence continues at coordinate 1,625,561 of JAUNZM010001251.1, forward strand.
AGGTCTTCATGTCTTCTTTTCACCTTATCCCATGCCATGGGCTGCACCCTCACAGGCAGATGAAAGGTGCCCCATGACCTGGACTGCCCTGTCTCACCGAAGTCTAACACTACCCCATTCTCTGCACAGCATCCTGAGGGACCCTGAGGCCAGATCCCAGCCAGCATCCTTAGCACTGACGACACCGTCTCCTGAAGCTACGGAGCCGCCAGTTCCACAGACGACTGAGGACGCTGCCCGCAAAGGTTAGAGTGCCCCAGGCAGTACAGTGCTTGGGAGGCTACACCCCCTCAGCACTGCTGCCTCTGGTTTGCCTTCATCCCAACATTCCCCATGCGAAGAGGTGTTGGCGACATCCCTGACACGAAATGAGAGGAAGAGCCTCTGGCCAGGGCAGCATGGCCAGGATCTGGTCCCTCTTGAGCTTTCCATCCCCAGCCAAGGTGGGACTGTAGGAGTGGATGTGACCAATCCTCCAGTGCTGGGGACATTCCCAGCAAAGAGGTGTCAAAGCTCATGGCCTCTTGTAAAGGGAAGAGGGTGGGAATAGCCTCCAAAAGCTGGTGCACGCTTGGGTCTGCAGTATGGGAGCTGGGCAAGGAGCGGTTTGCCCATCAATCTACCTGCACCACAGCCCCCTCTGCCCCAGGGAGAGACCCCAGCCGAGGGCACCTCAGCCAACCCGAGCTTTATTTCCAGGCAAGCGCCCAGCTCCAGCAACACCCATGATGTCGCTGCCTGTGGCCCAGCCACGGAGCATCGCTCCTGCCCCAGCAGCCCTTGAGCATGCAGCTAGCCCCAGAGCCCGGCCACGGCGGGTGGTTGGGGTACCCATCCGAGCCCCCTCTGCCCCACCGCCGCTCCCTCCACAGCCGGCACACCGCCACAGCCGAGACACCCCGCCATCCCCAAGGCTTCCCGACAGTGAGGCGGACACAGCAGCTGCCATGGACTGTGCCCTTGGAACTGTGGAAGAGGAGCAGCCGCTGCCTGCAGGAGGAAGGAGCTCCCTGGTCACATTGCCAGCAACAGGACAGCCCACAGAGAACTGAGCACGGTGCAGGGCACCACAGGGCTGGGGAGATGGGGTCCGGTGCCCTGCTGTGACTCAGACACTGTGGAAACACCAGGGTGCCCTGCGGGACAGCGCACCCCTCCAGCTCCTCTGTTTTACTCCCTTGGCTTGCACCAGCCAAGATTCTCCACCTGCCTCCCTTTGCAACCCTGACATTGTCCCTGCTGGGAAGCCAGGCTGGGCTTCAAGCGCTGCCATACAGTTCCCATCCCTTGATCCTGGAGATGCTCCCAGGCACTGCCTGGATTTTTGGGGCACGCTGTGCAGTCTGGCTTCTTAGGGCCATTTGTGGGCACACAGCTGCAATCTCAGCACATTCTGCACCATTTCACCTTAAAATGCATTGCCACAGATATATATATATATATATAAATTATATATTTTGCAACTTATTTGTTGAAAGAGCTGTTGTCACAGAGACAGATGTGAAGTTCTGGAGCCTGTTCAGCCCGCAGGCTGCAGCCAGGAGGAGGGAAGGGCACAGCACAGCCCAAGGGTAGGAGGGTGCCCTGATACCAAAATTGCTGGCAAATAAACTCTCCGAGACTTGTTTCAGAGTTTTAGAAAGCAAGCATCCTTTATCAGGCCTGGGCAACATAAGGGAGTGATCTCCATCAATTGTGTGCAACGAGACAAAGGCTGGGACAGAACAGATTTCCCACTTACATAAATGTCTGTAATTTTTCCCAGAAATGTTAAGCATATTCCATTACTTTCTACTGCTGTGAAAAAGCCAAATTCAACAATCAGTGCCAAATAGATTATTAAGCAGATATTCCCTTAGTAAATGGCGCCAGGGGTTAATCCACTTAATGTGTCCAACTATTCAGACTGGTTACATGACTTTTATACTGGTTAAACATACATATGCATATAGATTCTGGGAAATACCAGTTAAACATATACATCCATATAGATTCCTAGAAACATGTTACAAGTCCATCATTTTTATGGGACTTATCATAGTTTATCAACCACTCTTGAATACACATCAAAGTTTCTCTGTTTCTTCTGTTTGCCTCTGACAGTCTTTATCTCATCTCCTTCCTCATTGTGTCCTCTTGGTAAGCTCAGGTTTATCCTTTATTCCTGCTGTGGGACTGTCCTTTTAAAACTTGATTTGTTCCCTGTTTCAACTAATAAACAAGCTGAACTCCTGTTACAATCAGATTCTTTCTAACTGCAAGCTGGCCAAGATTTGATTCTTACTATTCTTATTATTGCTTAAGCTAATTCATCCCCTTAACCTAACGCTTTATTCATCCCTTCATTTCCAAGGGCCCATTTTAATGTTATTATGAACTACAAGAAAGCTGGAGAGGGTCTGATCATAAAGGCTTGTGGTGATAGGATGAGGGGGAATGGTATAAACTGGAGAGGGGCAGATTTAGACTAGACATTAGGAAGAATTTCTTCACGATGAGGGTGCGGAGACACTGTCACAGCTTGTCCAGGGGAGCTGTGGCTGATCCATCCTTGGAGGTGTTCAAGGCCAGGTTGGATGGGGCCTTGAGCAGCCTGATCTAGTGGAATTCCGTGATTCTATGAACTTCACAACAGTCATAGAATAGTTTGGGTTGGAAAGGACCTTAAAGCCCACCCAGTTCCAACCCTCCTGGATGGGCAGGGATACATCCCACTCGATTAGGCTCCCCAGAGGACACAATTACTTAGATGAACTCAACTCTACTTCAGCCTAAACCAAAACCATCCCCGTTTCTGTAACGCAACCCCCTTCCCCGAGGCACCGCGCTGCCCGCGCCGACCAGCAGGGGGCGCCGTGCTGGCTCCGCGCCCGCCGGCCCCGAGGGAGGGCGGTGTCAGCCAATCGCCAGGCGCGCTCAGGGCGGTGATTGGCGGGGCTGGAGGCGGGCGGTGACTGGCGGGACGGAGCGTGATTGATGGGACGCATCGCGTGTTGATTGGTCGAACGGCCGGGGCGGTGACTGAGGGCAGGAGACGGGTGGTGATTGGCGGACATCGAGGCAGGGGCGGGCATTGGGGCGGGAGACGAGCGGTGATTGGCAGGAGGTAGGAGGCGGGGATTGAGGGCGGCAGGCGGGCGATGATTGGCGGAGCGGGAGGCGGAGCGGGAGGCGGAGCGGGAGGCGGAGCGGGAGGCGGAGCGGGAGGCGGAGCGGGAGGCGGAGCGGGAGGCGGAGCGGGAGGCGGAGCGGGAGGCGGAGCGGGAGGCGGAGCGGGAGGCGGAGCGGGAGGCGGGGCGGGAGGCGGAGGTTGGCGGTGCGGAGGGCGGTGCGGGAGGCGGTGGCGTTGCTGGTGGCGGGCGGGCATGGCGAGCTGTCGGCGTCTGAGCGGCGCGGGGCTGCGGGAGGTGCTGGGCCCGGCGCAGGGGCTGCTGTTCGACTGTGACGGCGTGCTGTGGGCGGGCGAGCGCGCCGTGCCGGGCGCCCCGGAGCTGCTGGAGCGGCTGCGGCGCAGCGGCAAGGCCGCCTTCTTCGTCAGCAACAACAGCCGCCGCTCGGTGGCCGAGCTGGAGCGGCGCTTCGGCCTGCTGGGCTTCGGCGGGGTGCGCGCCGAGCACATCTTCAGCTCGGCGCTCTGCTCCGCGCTCTTCCTCCGGCAGCGCCTCCTCGGCGACGGCGGCGACGGCGGCCGCGTCTTCGTGCTGGGCGGCGAGGGGCTGCGGGGCGAGCTGCGCGACGCGGGGCTGCGCCTGCACGGGGACGGGGCCGCCGCCAGCGCCGAGCCCGTACGCGCCGTCCTGGTGGGCTACGACGACCAGTTCACCTTCGCCAAGCTGGCCCAGGCCTGCGTCTACCTGCGCGACCCGCGCTGCCTGCTGGTGGCCACCGACCCCGACCCCTGGCACCCGCTCAGCGACGGCCGCCGCACCCCCGGTGAGCCCGCGCCCCCGGGAGGGTCGGGGCTCGCCGTCCCGTGCCCGGGAGGGGCGTTTCGCTGGCTGTCGGGGCAGACGGGGGTGTCCTCGTGTCCCCCTGCCAGCACCCCGGCTTGTGGGACCCGTGGTGCTGAGCTGCCTGCACCAGTTAGTCTGCAGCAGTGAGCCTGCCACCCCCACTGTGCAACCCCGGGGCTGGTGGTGGGGTTGGGGTTCACTCTCCCACGCTTGGGAGAGGTGTTTCGCGGGCAGACGGGGCTGTCCTCACATCCCCCTGCCAGCACACCTGCTTGTGGGACCCCTGGTGCTGAGCTGTCTGCACCCAGTTAGTTGGCAGCGTCAAGCCTGCCTCCCACACTGTGCCATCCTGGGGCTGGTGGTGGAGTTTGGGTTCACTGCCCCACAATTGGGAGAGGTGTTTCTCTGAGCTTCGGGATGAATACGGCTGCCCTGTTCCTCCCTGCCAGCTCCTGGAGATGCGTTGCCAGCATCTCTGCTTGTGGGACCCCTGGTGCTGAGCTGTCTGCACCCAGTTAACCCGCAGCAACTTCATTTTCTCCTCCTATTTTCTCCTCCAGGGACTGGCAGCCTCACAGCCGCGGTGGAAACTGCTTCGGGCCGCAGGGCAGTGGTGGTGGGGAAGCCAAACACATACATGTTTGATTGCATCATGGAGCGTTTTGGCATTGACCCGTCCCGCACCCTCATGGTGGGAGACCGTCTGGAGACAGATATCCTCTTTGGCAAGAACTGCGGCCTCTCCACCATCCTCACCCTGACAGGTGTCTCCCGACTGGAGGAGGCGCAGGCCTACATGGCCAGTGACAGCGCCACTGCCAAGGATCTGGTGCCCAATTACTATGTGGACAGTATTGCAGACTTGATACCGGGCCTAGATGAGTAGCAGTCTGCACATGTGAGGGCAGAGGGGTCAGGTTCTCCACCCCAGATCTCCATCTTTTCCCATTTCTTTCACTGCCCTATTCCCTCAAGTCCTGGTTTCTTCACATTCCAACGCCCTACTTTGGGGGCAAAAAGACGGGGGGGTGTGGCAGGAGTGGGCAGGGTTCAGGTTGTCTCCTTGCTGCTGAAAGCTATCCATGACAGACAGAGTGCTTCCCTCCCTCATACGCCAGTTGCCAGCATCTCTGGGAGAGAGCTGGAGGCCTTGAAGCTGACAGGGGGGTCACATCAGTGTGTCTGTGTGGCCTCTTCCCCTGCAGGGGTTAGGGACCGGCTGTCTTATTATTTTTCACTTAGATAACCAGTGGCGGCCTTTTACTGCTGTTCCTGCACTTGCCTAACTCACAACTTCTGAGCTGCATCCCTGCAGTCCTTGCGGTAACCCCCTTCTTGCCAGGGGACTGGCTGACATTGTCACCAGATCTCCATCAGTTCCAGGGCTTGTGGAAGGGGTGTATCAGACCCCTGGAGCAATGAAAGCGAGCATCTCTGCCTCCCATGAGTGAAAGGCAGTATCGTTTCATCTTTTCTCCTTTCCTTAAAGCTGTTTCTCCCACCACCCTCTATCCCATCTCAGTTGAAAACTGTGCCACTGTCCACCTGAAGGACTATAGAGAGGGAAGAGACTGGTTTGAGGTTTTTTTGGTGCCAGACAAGCTGTGGCTGCACACAGTGGGTCTGTGGGTTTTCGAGCACCAGTTCTGAAGGGGCTTGTGAAGGCAAGAGGGCTTCCAGGCCACAGCAGCACAGCAGCGAGCTGTATGACTGTCCCCGATTACCCCTTCTCAGTGGATGTTGCCATAGTACAGTGAGAGAAAAGGGCTGATGGGGATCTGTGCTCCGACTGCTGGTGTGAGGGTGAGATAGTGGTGGTGTTGTCACTGCTGTGAATGTGTAGCAGCCCTCAAAATCATTCCTTGTATCTTTGTCTTTCTACTTTTTTTTTTAAAATTATTTATTGATGTTATTTATTGAATTTATTTATTGTTCAGATACTGTATTATTTGTATAAACTATGCTGACTGATTGCACCAAGGGGACAGGAGGCAGTGCCTTTGGGCCTCCCTTGCTGTCCATGTCCTATGTCGATGTTCTTACACTCACCGTGTCTCTGTATATAATAAAGTGTGAGCGTAGGCTGGAAATGGCCTTCTTTGTATCGCCTGTGGTCCCATCAACACGAAAATGACCTGGGTACCTTTGAGACCTTTAAGAAGAGCACATGGCAAGAGCTTCCCTCACTCAAGGGGGTGCTGCTGCTTGCTTAGAAAAAAGAGGGATGGACAATGCCTTGTGGGCAGTGTCTGCGTGCTGCTTTTTACTGCTGTCTCTTACTGGGGTCTCAGAACCGGAGCTGAGGGCGGAGGTGGCCACTGGGACTGTGATGTTGGGCGCAGGGTTCAGCCAGGTGAACTGGAGCGGTGAGCAATGCAATCTTTGTCAGCTGCCTTTGTGTTTCACGGCACGGGTGATTCCTCGCTGGGGAATGGTGGCTTGTGCTGTGCCTAAGGTCTGCCTACTGCAAGTCAGATGGAACCCGATGTGGTGATTTCCAGCTCTTCTAGTAGTGAGGGCGAGGTGCAATCTATCACCCACATATAGCTTGCTGAGAGCTGAGCTGCCCAGGTAAGGTTTTGCCATGACTGTTCCCAACTATGCTAAGCTTTGAGCAAAGAGGGGATGGGAATCACTGTACCCTTGCACGTGACTTTCAGTGGACTTCAGCTTGCCGTGTCCTGCATGCTTTCTCTGAGTCTGGCTGTGATGCCAGACTAGAGGGAGAAAACAGATTGAGTAAGAAAATAATTTCAAATTGCTTGACAGTACCTTCAGGAGCCAAGTCTTTCAACCCCTTTAATGGCTGTTGGTGGTAACCAAGCATCACATCTCTTGCTCGATAGATGAGCTGTTCGGCTGAACAACCAGCCTCAGTGTATGTTAGTGCTGTGTCAGCTCGTGTTGCAGAATGCAATTTACTGGCTCCAGGATAATTCCAGGTGCTGAGTGTCTCTCCCCTCCTCCAAAAAAACTTGGGAAATAGCCCTCCAAAACTTAGGAACATCCAAAGTGCAATCTAAAGACTGCCTGTCATCTTAATTGGTCCCTTTTGCATGCATCTGTCTTTCCCTTTTGTCTGTCCTGTCTCCAATTAGACAACCAGAGGCCTGGTACTCCCTTAACGAGTGCCTGACCACACCTGCATCATCACGGAGAGGCAAGACCTTATGTGACTGCTAACTCTGGCTGCTTAATTAGAAATACTCAGACCCTTGCTTATTTTTCAGAGTTCTCATTCTCGTATCAGGCTGAAAGTTGGAACGCTGTTGTTCTGACTTGGAGCCACAGCTGGGGATGCTCATTATGGCTGCAAAATGCATCGGCTGAGTTACATGTAAGTGTACGTAGGAGACAGTGCAGCAAGAGCATCCTCAGGAGTGCTTTGAGGATGAGTCTTTCTTGTGCTGTCTTGTTTGTTCTGTCCTTTACAGCTCTCCCAGACAGCAGACAGGAGTTTGGAGGCTATGGTCACCTGGGCTGCCACACCTGCAAAGAGAAGGGAACCCAGTAGCTAATCACATCATAACAGCTAGCGTTTGGGCCTTCTCCAAAGAGACTTTGGAGTTTGTCCTTTGGATCCCAAATGATAAGCCTGCAGACTAGGTTTTCTTTTTAATGTGGCTGCTGCTGAAAACAGAGCTCAGCAGAGGCAATGGATTGATCCCTATCTCTTATGACCATGTAACACCTTTTGACCTGGTGCACCTCTCCCTGAGGGCTTTGCTATGAAGCTGAGGTGGACTTGGAGCAGAAGGGGATGAGGCGTTACCTTGTCTTTCCTTGGTTCTTCCTGTAGCTGCGGGCACCAGACAGCGATGTTCTGCCTCCTGTAAATATTTCCTCTCCCTAGTGATGGAAGCAGAGGGATAAGTGTTGCCTCTTGCCATGGGGCTGCTATAGCAGCACTATAGGGGTCCATCAGACCTGCCGGGCTTTGTTTTTTTGTGGCTTCCCTCTGCTACTATCACTGCTGCACATAATGAAGGTGTGTGTAAGCAGGTCTTTTTGAAAAACTAGACCGGAAAGGTTATTGAGGAACTGCATTCTCTATCCAAGACCTTCAGGCCTCGCTCCAAGCACTGACATTAAGGGGGCTGTGATCCCTGCGGGCATCAGGCCTTGGTTCCCCCTGGGGTTGGTCTGGTGGGGCAGCAGAGCACATTTGCTTTCAAAATGGGAAAAAAGACATGGCTTCTGTCTGGGCAGGCTGATTTCTTCTTGTCTAAAGCAGCGTTTCTTCTTGGGTTGAGTGTTCAGGAAAGAAGTGCAGTTGCTAGGGAGCACACAGCTGTGGAGAGCGGAGCAGAAGGCAAGCCCAGCTTGGTGTAGCGTAGGGCAGGGTATTTATTTTCTTGTCTTCAGAAAACTGCATTGTCCTTTCCTGCTGTGCAATAGAGACAACAGCCAGGTGGGTAGCAGTCGTTCCATTACCCCAGGAATCTCTTTTCCTTCAGCTGTAAGTGCAGTTACTGTGGCAACAGCTGAGTATTGGTTGCTCTGATGTAAGCAGCAACCTGCTGAGCATTGCTTGCTCTGGGCAAGGCCCAGGGAGAGGCTAGGGATGCCTCTGTTCCTCTATATAGGGAAAAGGCAACCTCATCTTGCCTCCCAGACTCCAGCCATCTTTGGGCATGGACAGGTGGAGGAGGCAGAGAGCTGCGACAAGTCTCTCTGGGCTCTTGGGAGCATGGGACAATGTGGAAACGAGTCAGATATAAGTAGGTGAGCCCACTCCCATGGGAAGCAATCACTTCAGCCAAAGCGGACCAAGCTATACCACTCCTGTTTGTGTTTGGTGCTCATCTCTTGATAGAAGGTAGCCTGGACACAGTCTGTGTGTGCTCCACAGCTGGTTGCTGCTTTAACCTATGGCTTGGGACTGCTCTCAGCAGCCTGACTTCTAGGGTGCTGAGGCTTTGGCAACCTGATGTCCTTTAATCTGAATTATAGTTTGTAGCACTGTTTTCCTGGGATCCGCATGCTAACGTGTTTCCCATGTTCTTTCTCAAACATACCACTTTCTTCCTTTTCACAAAAATCACAAAATGATTGAGCTTGGAAGTGACCTCTGATCCAAACCCCTTGATCAAGAAGTATTCCTCATCCCAGCAGCCCAAGGCTTTTGACTGTTTCCAAGGACAGAGACTCCACAGCCACTCTGGGCATCTGGGCCTGTACTCAAGTCACCTTCACAGTAAAAAAGTGCTTTCTGACATTCAGAGGGAGCCTCTTGTGTTTCCGTTTGTGCCCGTTGCCTCTGGTCCAGTTGCTGGGAACCACTGAGAAGAGCTTAGTTCTGTCTTCTTTGCACCCTCCCTCTGGGTGTTTGTACATATTGATAAGGTGCCCCCTGAGCCTTCTTCAGGCTGAACGGTTCTGTCTCTTTCAGCTTTTCCTCATAGATGAGATGCTCCAGTCCCATCATCATCTTCATGACACTTCCCTGGACTCTCTCCAGTATGCCTCTGTCTCTTTTGTACTGGAGAGTCCAGGACTGGGCACAGCACTCCAGATGTGGCTTCACCAGTGCTGAGTAGAGGGAAAGGATCACCTCTCTCGATAGGCTGGCGACACTCACCATAAGGCAGCCCAGGAAACTGTTAGCCTCCTTTGTTGGAAGGGCACATTGCTGTCTTGTGTTCAGCCTGGTCCTTTTTCTGCCACACCCCTTTTTATATATGATGCCTGGACTTACTCTCCTCCAGGTGCCGGATTTCACACTTCTCCTCTTTGAACTTCTCAAGGTTCCTGCCAGACCATTTCTCCAGCCTATCAAGGTGCCTCCAGACGGGGGCATGTATCTCTGGTAAATCGGTCACTCCTACCAGTTTTGCATCATCAGCAGACTTGCTGAAAGTACACCCCGTCCCATCACCCAGATCCCTAGGGTACACCACTAGTTACTAGCCTCCAGCAAGACTTTATCTCACCCACTGGGCCTGGCTGTTTAGCCAGTTTTCAATCCATCTCATTGTTTCCTCACTCAGCCCATGCTTCCCTTGGTTCCTCTATAAGGATCTTACAGGACACACTATCAAAGTCCTTATTGAAGTCAGGGTGGACAATGTCCACTGCTCTCTCCTCATCTACCAAGGCAGCCGTTTCATCACAGAAGTTTATCAAGTTGGTTAAGCAACTGATACTTCAGGAAGACTACAAAGATATTAATCAGTGAGTAGATGACTTTAATATGAGGAACTAATGATCACCCAGGCTGGAAAGCTGTTAGTGTTCAGCCATATAACATCGTAAAAGAACTGGGAGGATCTGCAAGGCGTTTGGACTGGCAGGACAGAGGAGGCAATTTTTGCATGGGAAAGTGCCTCTAGAGCCAAGAAAGGATCATGATCCTAGGAACTTGCTCGATACTTGCCCAACCTGATGTGAGAGTCCCCCTTTGCCAAGGCAGGCACCTCTGGCGCCACCCTGTCCTGCAGCAGCTGGAGCAGGAGGAGGAGGAGAAGAAGGTGAGGAGCAGGAGCCTGTTACTGCCTGCCCTGGGAGGCAGCCAGTGTTTGCTCTTCCTCCAGTAGCTGTGTGGGTAGAAGTTTTTCCTCTTGCAGCACAGCTTCCCTCTCCTCACTCCTTAAACAAAGCATTGCCCTCTGCATCTGCCTCAACATGGGCTTTTGGGTACCTTTTTGCCATCTCACGTGTCATCAGCCTTTTTTATTTTCATTATTGTTGCCTGGTTTGCTCTATGGACCCTGATCCAAGCAACTTGCCAAGCAGCCCAGGAGACTTGTGTGGCTGATCCTACCCAGGAACTGCTGCTATGTTGTTGGACTCTGCTTGGGAATTGTGTGCAGATGATATATTGGAAGTGCTCCTGGCAGACAAGCTATTATGGCACTCCATATAGTCCCTGGGAAACTCTGAACAGCTGAACCTTCTGGAGCAATTAAAAGCCATTAATAACTCCACAAATTTAGAGTGTTATACTGGTCTTTGTAGCTTCAGTATACCACCATAGCAAAGCATTGTCAGCTCTGTAAGCTTCCAGCACGGCAACAAGGGAGACATGATACCAGAAACATTCCCAGATCACAGGGCAGCTGCCTACAACCATCTAGGTTGTTCTGACCTGTGATTTAGTCTGCTAGATGTGCAGCTCCAGCAAACAGTAGTTTCCATTCTGTAAACAGTATATTGCTGAGTACTGAGATGCTCTCTCATTTGTTATGAGTAAAAGAAACCTGTCCTTTAAATGGACAGTGTTGTCCATCATGCTGCAGATCAGGTTGCCCAAAGCTCTGTGCCAGCCTTTCTGCACATCAGCCTTTGCTGAACCTCTAGCCTATCTCCCAGAGAATATACACAGAAATTGGTACCTTGTTAAAATCCAGGGGCCAGAACCGTCTCTCTACTTGACCTGTTTCAAGTAACCCAAAGCAACTCAGGTAGAGTTTTCTGTTTTCTGCAGGTGCACTCTGCTGTTGGACTACAGCTACCTGTGTGCAAGTTAAGTAGTTGTTCTCTGCAGCACAGGTGTCAGAGGAAACTGAGTCTTCTTGAGCTGTAGATTAGAGATTTCCTACCTGCCAGGCCAGCAATGATTGTTGCCCTGGCAAGATGCCCTTTCCTCATGGAAGAGAGGTGTTCCTGACTTGATGTCCTTCTCTGGGCTAATGTGTGGAGGCTGCTGACTCAGCTAGCATTGAGCAGAGCCTCAGAGCAGTGTGGAGCAGTGCCAGTCCCTACTTGTGCACGCGCAGAGTTTGGGGGTGGAAGTGTGAAGAATGGCAATGCGCTCCCATTCAACACTCCAGTATAACCAAGGGACCGTGTTCTTGCAAGGTCCAGCTGGACTTCAACACATCTCATGAGAACGGGTGGCCATCCTTCTCCAGTGCAGAACTCAGGCTGGTTTTAGGCTGAGCTTCCTGATGTGCACTTGTAATCCACTGCTTTCATCATTAGCTGCTTTCTCCCAACAATTTCAGGGTGAAATGACACAGGTCCTCATTGAGCAATCCCACACTATGTTCGACTCGCGTTCGGCCACAGGCAACTCTGATGCCCATGAGCTAATGTTGCTGTAAATCTACCTGTTGGTGCAGGTTTTTGAGCTGCTTTCTTCTCAGGTATCTGTTCAGGCATCCTGATGTTAAGCAATCTCAGGACAACTCTCTACAGAAGTGGTCTTCCACATCCCAAAGGTCATTTGTCACTTCTTGATGGCCCAGCAGCACAGTCCTTCCTGCCAGAGAACATTTATTCCTCAGGTCAATCCAGGGACGGACACGTCTGATCATCACAAGCAGCACGTGGTCCTGACTGGCACATCTTGGAAGCAGCAGGACCTGAGGCAGACATCCCGGCACTGCTTGCTGATGCCACACAAACCTCTGCCATTACTGCTTATGGTGTGTTGTAAGCTTTCCAGAACAGCATCTCCAGCAATGAGACACAAAGGGCAGTGGGGAAATCTATCTGATCCCTCCTAGTGACTTAGGAAGAGATATAACTCCCTGGAAAAGTTGTTTGTGAGTTGCTCTGGGACTCCTTCTGGAAGAAAACTTCCAAATTCAGTAATGTGGAAGCATCCTGCCTGCTACTTGTATTTCCTCCTCCCTCCTTGGCAATGTTCTGCAATGCAGGAGAGTGAAGCACTCATGAAGGATCGTTCTTACCTGCTTATTGTCTCTTGAACTTGGATACGGTGCCAGGTCCAAGAAGTAAACTAGGCATCTCTAGTAAATCCTCTGTCTAAGGCTCTTACTCTCCAGTCTCCTGGACTGTTTTTCTTCAGGCTGAAAATAAATCTGGAAGTAGGAGGCTTCTGCCTTGTGTTCCCATTATGCTGCCCAGAGTGAATTGAAATCAGATTTCTCTCTCATTTCATGACATTCATGTTTTTTTCTCTTTCCTTTTTCAGCTACCGGGATCTCTACTACCTGTCAGCTCCTCATACGGAGTTCGAGTTATGCATTCTTGCTACCATCCACCCCACCAAGGACCAGTCGTTACCCTGTCCTTTAACACACAGCTTGATGATACCTAGAGGCCTCATTACTTGGCATGGTAAGAGGAAAAAACACAACTGGACAGAAAGAAGTGCAGCTGAAATTGTTTTCGGCAGACCTCACTTTCCCTGTTCCCTGTCTGTCTCAGTAGACGGGAAGGAGTGAGAGATTCCATGTCAGAGTTGCTCCAAAGCTCTGCAAACCCAAGGTGAGCTGGTGCTGCCTGCAAAATACTCAGTTATTTTCACATCAGTCTGATGCTCAGCAACAGGAATGCTTTCACCACAAGAGTGCCAGTCACGGGAGAACAGCTAAAGGTTTGAGAGTGGGGAGGGGTGGTTCTGGGTGTCATCCTTGCCAATGTGAGCTCACTCATGGAAATATGAGTTGATAAACAGCAGCTGGCTGGAGAACTGTGTGTTGTTCTGTCCCTTCATATATCCAAAATTTGCATTACTCTGAGTTGTTGAACAAGCTCCCTTCCTGAGAGTTGAAAAGACAGATTTAAAACCACAGACAGTTTTGGCTGTTCTTCATGGCATCAGCTTCTTTCACTGGCTGTTGTCAACACTGCAGGACCCCTAACTACTGTTGGCACCTTGGGTGCAGCCAGCCACCCCACGGCTATAAATCTCAGCTCTGAAGCTGTTTCTCATCACAGCTCATCCCTGCTTCCTTCCACAGCTCCAGACGGCGGTGGCTCGGTCACGCAAGCTTCTCTGCTCAGAAGAGCTTGGTCACTGGAGAGCAAAGGCTGTGTCCTGGAGATCAAACAGCACACAATGTGGCTGACAGCCCTGGCGTCCTCATCCAAGTCACGGCTTCTTTTGTGCACACTTAATCAGCTCCTTCTGTGCTGGGCTGCACCGTGCTGTTGCTTGGCATCTACTGTCCATGCTTACAGTTGCTCTCAGCAAGGCTATGCCCTCCATCTGTGCCCTATAGTTTCAACACTAGATGAATGTTTTCTAGTCTGCACATTATACTCCCTTCAATAGTCGTCCTACGCAGTTCTTCATCCTCACTTGATGAATGCCAGGCACTGTGCTTGCTGCTTTACTCACTGCTCCATTGGCTGCACCACTGCAAAAATCACAGTTTCTATATTCCAGTCCTGTGGCACGTTTTTTGCTCTAGCCAAGCCAAAGTGAAAGAGGACTCAATATATTCAGGCACTGCTGTAAAACCCTTAGCAGCAGTTTCAGGTGCCTAAGTCTCTATGAATCGGACTTGACGTCTGGAGCAGTGGGATGGAGAAAAGGGCCAGACTAGCCCTTACAAGCCATCCACTTGTAGTCTTGGATTGTAGTGATAGGACTAGGGACAATGGATATAAGCTGGAGAGGGGCAGATTTAGACATAAGGAGGAATTTCTTCATGATGAGAATGGTGAGACACTGGCACAGGTTGCCCAGAGAAGCTGTGGCTGCCCCATCCCTGGAGGTGTTCAAGGCCAGGTTGGATGGGATCTTGATCATCCTGGTCTGGTGGGAGGTGTCCCTGCCCATGGCAGAGGGGTTGGAACTAGACGATCTTTAGCATCTCTTTCAATCTACACTATTTATGATACTGTGATCTACAGCCCCTTCCAAGGGGTGCAGCAAACCCACGTGCAGTGCCTCTTCCCAGATTCACGTGGTGGGCAATTCTTGACGCCAGCTGGGTGAGCAGCCAGATTCCACAGCCCAGCCGGGCAGTGCCCCCTCCCCTCTGCAGCTACACAGACCTGGCCAGGCTTGGGGAAGGAGAGCACCCAGGACTGTGACTGCATGATTCTGAGAAGCTGCATGTGTGCAGCCTTGCTAATGCATGGCGTTGTAACAGCAGCCTCCACATCCAACCTGGCTCATTCACTGGTGCCCATCTGGTTTGCCCCCGAGGGATGATGTTTCAACAGGAGGAGGCCACGGATGATCAGCCAGAGTGGGGCAGCTGCCATGCCAATAAGGTTGCCACCATGGTGTGCCCAGTCTGCCCAGCCCCAGGAGAGCCAGAGCTGCTGTCAGAGGGCCTGCAGGCACAGCTGGCAGCAAAGTCGGTCTTGGCACCCTGGTGCAGTGCAGAGAGGGAGCTCCCTGGTCCTCTGCAGGTAGAGCTGAAACATACCAGTCTGGCAAAGGCTGGCTGGAAAGCTGGGGCCTGTCACTTCTTGTTCCGGCTGCAGCTGGAGGAGGTCACGGCTCAGTCCACCCACAGCTGCTGTTGCATTAAGATGCTACCTGCAGTAAGAGTCTGAGGAGCTGCCTTCATGAGGTGCTGGGGAGAAGCAGAACTTCATCTAGACACCCAGTTTTGCTGTGATAATGGTGTGTGTGCCAGTACTCTGCAAAACATCCACTCAGAATTGCTCTAGGGGGTGATATGGGGGCCCAGAGCTGGAGAGGATGCTGTAGCTACAGAAAAGGAGTGGTGGGTGTTGGCGTACCTGAGCATCCTAATCCTTCAGCTCAGTGGAGGCTGGAGAAGTATGGCACATCCCCCAAGGAGGTCTCAGGATCCCCGTTCTCATTCTCAAGGCACTGCTTGATACCCATCGTCCTCTGTCCCTCGGGCCAAGCCAGATCTGACTCTGCCTCTTGTGCAGATCTGACTCTGCCTCTTCCCATCAGCTCTGCTGGTGCTGTTGAGGCCTGATTTGTGGTATTACAGGCTGGGTGATTCTCCCTAGTGGATGCCATGGCAGAAGACTGAACGACGTTGCAGTAAAAGATAAAGTAATAAAGAAAAATGGTGCATTTCACATCTCAACCTCTTGGAGGGACCAAAGAACAACTAGTCCTTAGGAATACCCTCAGAAAGGTGTAAAAAAAAATATGAAGTTAAGCTTGGCTGTGAACCATAATGCTTGTTCTGCCTCCTGCCCTCCCCGGGGATTCATCCTTCCCTGCCCACTGCAGGTAACCACACTCTGGCATGGTGCTCAGCTGAGACACCCTGAGCACTGACAACAGAGAGTGGTCCTGCAAACAAACAGGTGTGTTGTTCTGCCTTGGGTAGACCCACTCGAGGCAAAAAAAAAACCCCAAAGAAGCAAACTTTTCCGAGCCACTTGCAAGTCTCCCTTGATAAGGATGAGCAAACTGGAGCACTCCATCTCTGGCAGCTCTCACCGTGCGGTAGGGTGCTGGTGGCATGCTGCTCGCCAAGAGCTTTCTCAGAAAGAATCCCATTTCCCCACAGGGAGTATCACTCTGAGCTAGTGGCCAGCCACCCTCCTGCCTGCAAGAGGAGCAGCCAGCTTGCTGGTTGAGCATCCTCACCCACTTCTGTTTCTAGGAATAGCAGCACATAGCACAAAAACTCAGTTTCGCTCTGAGAGGTAAAACTCTCCCCTAACTGAGGAAGACGCTGCCACATGATGGACACAGCCTGACCTTCCTGATGTAGGAGAGTGCCAGTTTTCCACAGGGAAAATGGTAACTTGGTGGGGAGCTGGTCAGCATCCAGGGCCAGTCCTCAAGGGCATTGCCCTGGGTAGCTACAGCCTCCCAGCTTTAGTAGCAATGCTCTTCACTTATGTTGCTTGCTGAGCCTGCTGGGTTTGCATCTCAACTGACCCAACCTGTAGCAACCCTGTGATCCCCAAGGTGGGAGTTATGTCTGTGGAGGGGTTAAGTTTCCTCTGGCAGAGCTACTCCAGCTGGCTCAGTGGCTTCAGTGAAAAGCTGTACAGACACACTTTGGGACTACCCTTGCTTGACTAGGGGCTTATTATTAGGTTGGAAGAAGGAGGCCTTGGTTCTGGGGACAGAGTTTTACCCCCATTTCCATGGCACATTTTTCTCCAAGGCTGAATGGCACTTCCCTTCGTCTCCTGTTCCTGCATCTCAAAGCATAGAGTGTGATGGCTTCTCAACATTAGACAACACTCTTTGGGGAGATACAGGATTTCTACAAGATACAGGATTTCACACAACCACTAACAGCTTCACAAGTGGAGTAGCCCACCTTCTAGTCTTCATCCCAAATCATGTTATGTGCCCAACAGGCCTGGGGAGCTACGGGAGCAGATGGTCAGAGATACCTGATGGCTCCCCCAGCATCCCACTACCCTGTGCAGCTACCTGCAGCCTAACCCAGTGACTGCAGAGACTTGGCCTGCCTATTTCCTCAGCCAAGGATCTGACAACCCTGAAGCCATCCATCCTGTCCCATTGCACTGAGTGAACCAGTCCCAGCACAGATTCTGACCTTACTCAGGCCACAATATATGCAGGACCCGGGACAAACAGGTTGGCTGTTCCCAAAGGACAGAGTTATAGCAGAGCAAAATGGGCTGTTGTCAGCTCATCCCCTTTTATGTCTTTGCAAATTTTTTAACAGTTTGCAGTACCTAAAGATCCTCTCAGTCCAGGCATGGCTCATAGGGCTTCCTTGAGCAGTCTTGGAAACTCAAGAAAGTGGTTTTCAGGAAGCCTTAGCCCGATGGACATTGCATAGTGCAAGAAGAGATACAGGCTGGTGTTCAGTGAGACCAGATCCCTGCAAGGCATCTGCAGCAAGGATGGATGCACTGGCCTTGGGGGTGCTCCTTGGAGGGCCTTGCCTGGATGCAGGGAGCTCAACCTGTTACCTTGCTCTGAGGATCCTTGCAGATAAGCAGGAATCCTGAAGCAGACGGACAGGTAACAGGTAGCCCAGGACATATGCCTAGGTGGCCCAGTGCTAAGGTGGGAGGCTCAGCCTCATCACCCAGTGAGAGATAGTATGACACTGATGTGACGGGCTCCCCGTACAGTCAGAAAGCAGGACTAGATGGAAGCAAAGAAGAAGTCTTACGAGGCCCCATCTCCTCCTCAGTCCACCGATCACAAGGATACTGCATGGCTCAGTCTACATGGAGGTTGTAGTGAAGCTCAGTAGCAGGTGTTTTGGCCACAGAGGTTTCTGGGAGGTGCCAAGTACTGTCTGTAGTTTCCTTGCCATGCATGGGGTCCACAGGGCTGGGAGAAGGACAAGAGCAGGTAACGATGAAGCAATGGAGAGTTTGAAGGAAGTCCAACTGAGACAGCCTGAGAAATGAAGCAAGTAATAAAATCCTGGAGAAAAACAGTGCTCCGCACCCAGCCAAGCCCACTCCTGGAAGCAGCCAGAAAGGTATCCTTGGCTCAGAGGCAGATAGTCATAAACTCTGGTAGAGACTTCCCAGGGAGGGAAGGTTTTACCTGTTGAGCAAGTCCCAGACTACCTTCGCCCACCAGCTGGGAGTGTTGAGCACCTTGGGGAAGCAAAGCAGGCAGTTCTCCCACCACGGCCTTCAGCACAGCAGAAGGAGAAGAGGGGAAGCAACAGTCCTGCTTTCTCTCTGGCATCCAAGCTGAGAGAGTGGCTGGGCCATTTGAAGAAGGGACAGATCCCTAAGGAAGGGGAGAAGCACACCTGGGCCATATAGGGCAACCTCTTATCATCAGTGGAGAGACAGCTAGGGAATGATGAATGCCTTAGTGTTTTTTTGGGAGGCTGCTTGTGTTTTTGGCCACTCTTGGACTCAAACCCTCACAGCAGCAGAAGTGGTCCTGTCAACTTGTAGGACTGGCCCCCAGGCATCCTGCCCCAGTGGGTCCCTCTCCCAGCCACTGCTTTGCCTCCTGCACCACTCATCCCCACTCATGGGCACAGGTCCTCCTCGACTTGCTTGGCAGGTAAAACTTCCCCTGCCCACGAAGCCAAGCTCACATCCCCAGGGCAACCAAATAAAGCGCCATGTGGGGCAAGGCCCTTGTTCTGCTCTCTTCTGTTTTTCCTTCCCTTTGCCCCAAATAAACAGGCTGCCACAAAGAGAGACAAACGCCTTTGTTTCCAAAGCAAGAAGGACTGTCAGAATGGCACGTCTCCCTGTGTCTCGTCAGGGGTGTGATAAGTCCCTGAGGGCCATGGGGAGCCCTGCCATACAGCACAAGTCCTTGCTGACAGAGCTATTGTTAAGAAGGGGTGCATTTCTTGGGGGCTGGAGCATTCGCCCCATACTAATTTCCCTTCAGGAAAGTCACAGTGGACGCTTGCTTGCCTAGAGAGACTTCCCTTGCTGACGGCTCTTATCCTGAACAGACACCAGCTTGGCACTCACCAAGGGGTATGCAGGGAGGCCCCCATTTCTGGACCTCCACGTACCCCTGCATTGGCAGGCACCCCACAGGGTGTCAAAACTGAGCTCAAAAGAAGTGACCTTCTCTTGGAGCTGCCTGGCACCGAGCTCACACTGCTCTAAACCAACACCCGCATTCAGCAAGGCCCCAGGGATTGCTCCTTCCAGGAGCCTGCAGATGACAAAGTGGTGAAATAAGTCCAGGATGCTCACCCTGCCTGAGCTGGGGGACATCTGCCCCAGAGCTTGGCTTATGGTTGATTCTGCAAAGGGCCTGTCCCCTTAGGGGCAAGTTTATAAAACAGCAGACTCTGTAGCGACATTGCTTTCACTCTAAAGTTACCTTCTTTTCATGGACTTGACCTGGGGACTATTCTCATCTCCCCATCTTCCCTCTGAATGGGATGAGGTGCATTATATCATAGCTTGAAGATGCCTGACTAAATTTAGCCAGTGCAGAGGTGAGGAGAACCTTCCTGGTTTTCCCTGTTTGCTTTGGTGGGAACAGAAATGACACATCCTGGCTCTCACTTGCCTCTGGAGTGAAAATGCTCACAGACCTGGAAGCCAGTACTACTCAGATGTCCAGGGTTTTTGAAGTTAATCCACACTGCACATGTAAACCCTTGGACTGTAGGACTTAAGGCTGTGGACCTCTGGGGCAAGGCTGAACAGGTGTGAACAAGACTTCTGGAGCCAGGGTCTCAGGGGACACCACATGAACCATGTCAATGTGGTCTCTGGAACATTGTCACCATCTTGGGGTCTGGAGTGGGAGGGAAATCGTGTAGGTTTGGTAACCATGATGGGTAACAGTCTTCAGTAGCTAGAGCCAAAGGGAAGTAATAAATTCCTGTCTATGCTGGAGGGAGCTTTGCAGAGGTTGCACTTCTGTTCCTCAATGCTTCTGACTTGTGATATCCATAGAGAAGTGCCCAGCACCTTCCTCCATCCTCATGCAGTGCCATCTGCCCTTCCCTTCTGGGCTTTACACCCTTGCAGCCATATACTTTGCTTCTGCCAAGAGATAAGCTAAACACATTAATGTCTTTCCTGGATCTGAGGGAGACTCGAGGATCATCACTATGGGGTGTAGAGGCTGAGCCTTCCGCTGGTGCAACAGACTTCTAGCCTCACAGCATACCTGGTGAACTTGCTGTGGGCTGAACAGACAGCACTGATCTGCCCCACAATGCATGTCGCACAGACACAGAATCATAGAATCACCAGGTTGGAAAAGACCCACTGAATCATCAAGTCCAACCATTCCTATCAATCACTAAACCATGCCCCTCAGCGCCTTGTCCACCCATCCCTTAAACACCTCCAGGGAAGGTGACTCAACCACCTCCCTGGGCAGCCTCTGCCAGTGCCCAATGACCCTCTCTGTGAAAAATCTTTTCCTAATGTTCAGCCTAAACCTCCCCTGGTGGAGCTTGAGGCCATTCCCTCTAGTCCTGTCCCCTGCCACTTGGGAGAAGAGGCCAGCACTCTCCTCTCCACAACTTCCTTTCAGGTAGTTGTAGAGAGCAATAAGGTCTCCCCTCAGCCTCCTCTTCTCCAGGCTAAACAATCCCAGCTCTCTCAGCCGTTCCTCACACTCCAAAATACCTAACTGGCTGGTGGACTTCCCTTTACCTTCTATGCTGGGAGAGAAGGGTAGGCTTCATACTTATGTAAGCAGCACTTGTCACCAAATCACTCGCACATAGATGCTGCAAGTGAATGTCCATCCCTCTTCCCCCAGACTTCTGCTGCGAAGAGGCTAAGCAAAAGCTGACACTATGCCTAACCAACCCCTTGCCCCACCTGTGATCCAATTCCTTGCTGAAATATCTCTAAACCAGCAGCATATGGTCCAACAATGCTTGATAAAACCCTCTAAGCTGTCCCACAGAAAAGCTCTCCACCCCTGCGTGTGACTATGCTGTCAGCCGGCACGTCAATATCTACCCCTTCAGCCAAAGTCAGGAATTTGTCAGTTCTCAGCCTCAATGTTCCTCATAATAAGAGCAAGACTGCAATCCTGTAGAACAACACCATGTTGTCTACTTGGGTGTTAAGCACATCAGCATACTTCCCTCCTTTTTCCCAAGCCACCCAGTACTGCTGGGATGGGAGCTGATCATTGGCTTTCTTCCAGAAAAATGAGATGTCCTTTGGGAAAGGCTGAGGAGCCCAGCCCTGGAAACAAGGTGGAATATAGGGAGCACACGTCTGTGGTGCCAGTGCTGGGGGAGTGAGCTTGTGTTCCTGATGAAACAGCCTGTATTCCCACCCCACCAGTGGGTGCTGTCGTCAACCTGCCCCAGGTTCAGATGTGGAGGAAGGAACCAAGGAGATCCCAAGTGTGGACCCTATATTTTTCTATAAGGTGTAGAGAGTTGACACCTGGACTGCACTGAGCACCCAAGGCTGGCTCTTGCTGAGGGCTGCAGGCAGGCAAAGCCTGGCTTTGGTATTGGTGGGTGCTTCAGCACCTGCTCTCTTACTAGGGAGCAGAGCAAGCCAGAGAAGCCAGAGGTGTGGGATGTGATGATGGATGTGTGTGCTTGCTGACAGGGGTAGAGAAGCCCCCTGCTAAGGGCTTCCTCGGAAAGATCCTCTTACAAAAACTCCCAAAAGAGCAACACAGCCTCACCACAGCACTGATGTGCAGCCCGAGAGGGTGCCTAGGCCCCTTTGCAAGGGGATGGGAATCAACAGCATTGCAGGGGATGACACATCACAGTGCTTTCCACTGCCTCCAAACCACAATAGCATCAGAGAGGAGCACCCTGTGCTTGTTCTCCCCAAATAGTATGAGCCTCGGGGAAGGGAGGGTGCCAAGCCCTGCCAAAACACCCTCCCATTTCAGCAGCTGATCCTGGTGGATAACAGACAGCTTACTACTGGGAGAGTAGTTGTTCCAGCTGGCTGTAGGTTGGCAGACAGCAGCTGCCTACCAAGGCTCAGTACCACCTAACTGTTTAGGGCACCAAGTGAGGGATGGCACATGCAGCTGAAACCCCTGAGCGAGTTTTGGGGGAATCTCCTGTCAAGAAGTAGATGGAAGTCCCAGGCTGCACTGGCTTTGGGGCCAGGAGGATACGTCCCTGCTGGGGAATAGTCAGCTGTACCACCTGCAAGACCACAGAGGGCAGGAGCCTGTCTGCCCAAGGCAATGCATTTTCTCCAGCTCCTGCTGCCTAGCAGGGCCCCATTGCCCCTCAGAAAGGCCAAGCAGGCATTTTGCCTGCCTTGGCTTCAGCTCAGCTGTGTTGATGTCTTGTGGTCCCGTGTGCTTTGGAGGCTTTCCAAGCATGAGACGTGCCCCCAATGCTGGCTCATGAGCTGGCTGCAGATGAACATTTTTGCCAAAGCAGATGCAATAGTCCATGCAGAGTACATCTCAGTGAGAAAAACTTGAAGTGCTACAGGCTCCCTGCCAGCCTCACCTCCCAGGCAGCTCTGATGCTGTTTCTGTTGTGTGTGGAGACTAATATCACACCCCACACCCTACATACTGCTCTGCATGTACAAAAAAACCCAGGTGTTTTCAAGTTTCTTTGCCATTCCTGCCAGCAAAATCTATTCAAGATAACCCTTTTGTTCAGGATTCTCATTCCAGACTAGATTTTATACACATCACTCTGTAAAAAGTGTCATGAGGCTCAGTTTCGGTCTCAAGGGTGTTGCAGGAGAACGTGCCTGTAATTCCATGAACATGCATCTCGCGAGCACTGTTTCTTGGAAGAGCTGAAACCAACATCTGGGTTGCTGTAACATGTTCAAACACGGCATCCACTTACAGTCTGCATATTAAGTGCAGGAAACAAACCTCTACTCAGCATGTCTCAGAAGTTGCTTTAGTAGGCAACAACTCGAGAAAGGGAATATGCCTCAGCAGGTTATTTCTAGGCTCAAAATAGGCTCAATTATAAATGGCAGGTTTCTAAGGCACTGCAAGGACACCGATTTCGTATTATGGCTGTGCAGAGCCAGTGGGTACAATCAGTCAATAGCTTGCAGCTCTCCTGCTCTGGCACATGAATGATGAAACACCTGACCCTCCTGCCTGGAGCTGCATTTCCTTGCCCTTGAACTCCCAGCCCTAACCAGTAGCCCAGGAATACTCCTTAGCATCACATTGTAGCACAATATTGTCTTTCTCTCCTGCAGTGGTGGCACTGGGGTTATGTTACAGGCCCTCTGGAAGTCATTAGCCAATGTCCAGACAAGCAGTGGCAATGTTTTCTCCTCCATAGTCAGTATTTGCTGAGTTTGTAGCCCTGCTTTCGAAACATGTCATTTCTTCGAAGTTAAGTGTGAAGCATTGCCTGCAGTGCCTGCTGCAACTCCTTTTCACTTCCACATCTTTCTTTCTTTCTTCTTCTTTCTTTTCTTCTTTCTCTTCTTCTTTCTTTCTTTCTTTCTTTCTTTCTTTCTTTCTTTCTTTCTTCTTCTTTCTTTCTTTCTTTCTTCTCTTTCTTTTCTTTCTTTCTTTCTTCTTTCTTTCTTTCTTTCCCTTTCTTTCTTTCTTTCTTTCTTTCTTTCTTTCTTTCTTTCTTTCTTTCTTTCTTTCTTTCTTTCTTTCTTTCTTTCTTATCTTTTCTTTTCTTTCTTTCTTTCTTTCTTTCCTTTCTTTCTTTCTTTTCTTTCTATCTTTCTTTCTTTCTTTCTTTCTTTTCTTCAGTTTGATTTATTTAAAAACAACTTAGAATTCAAGCCATGGTCAGAAGTTGATTTCCCATTTTCTTTAAATGAGAACAGTACTATCAGTTTCAAACTCTGTAGCAGAGTAGTACAAGGTCCCTAACTGTACTTCACCTACAGGTGAACTTAAGCCTTACTCCATTCACCTTCCAGCTCTCCCGGGGCTGCTGTTCCCCCTCTGGCTCAGCACCAATTGCCTGATAAACTGCAAGGCTTTTCTTAACCTGCATTTGCAGCTCTTGGAAATCCTCTGCATGCAGTGACCACCCAGTCCAGGCTGTGTCATTGCTAGCAACCTTTCTGTGTCAAAGCCAAGAATGTGCATTACTAAAGCATCAGGCTGCCCCTCCTTGCTGCCATCCTGAGCAACTACCTTTAGAGTGAAATTCAAATGGCCTGAAGCCTTACCAACCAGTCACTATGTGGCTGAGATTAAAGATCTGCTAACTCCACTGCTCCAGCCTCACAGTAAGGATCTTTCACATCCAAGTTAATCAAAGGCTTCATGATTTTTTGCTGAGCTGGCAGTATTTCTATCACCATTAGGCAAGCAGTCCTCCTGCTTATCACCCAGGCAGAGGAGATAACCCAGATCTGTGGATGGCTTCTTGCCATTCTCACATGCTAGAAGGACACTTGAACAGCTTGGGCCAACCATCTCTGTTGGCTGACAGGTTGATCCATTCTGCCCACGGGCTGCTACCCAGCACCTGGCTCCCTCCCTGCCCTCCCGGCCAGGGTGCTGTGCCCATCCTGCAGCCACTCGGATTCTACTTTGGTTGGCAGACCAGGAGTAATCCTTTCCCCTCTGTGCCTAGGGAGGGCTTACACCCTAGAGGAAAGATGGAGCCCAGCATGAGCAGCCAGAGGTGCAAGGGAGGAGATGAGGATCATGGATTTGAGGAGCTCACGGGATGCACTTTGAAGTGTGTCTAACACATCCTGTTGTCATTAGCATGAGCAGGAGTCATTCCTGCTTCCCTAAGCTGTAATTTCAAGCTTGCCCACCTTGTCCAGGTACCCTTTGATAACATTTACAGGATTATCATTACCACTGGGGAACATATTTCCATAATGGTTTAATGAAAGCAGAGATTCTGGAGTCAGCAGGAGCTGGAGCCTCAGAGACGGCTCCTAATCCAGGAAAGTGGATGTGGTTGGAAACGTTTCAGGAGGCAAAGCTTGGAAGATCTTGCTGTGGCTCATTCCTGATGCGAGGGTCTGTGTCTACAAGATGATATATCTGAGTTTAGCACACCTGAATTTAAAATACCACAACCCACATTACACAAAGTGGCTGAACAGGTACACAGACACTCTCCCAAGTGGAAAGATGTTGCAAATCATTGAAGGAGTAATTGCAGCCAAAACAGGCTTTTGCCAGCTGGAGAGCAATGTATACAGGTGGACTTTGGTCACGTAGTCCATAGGCTTCTCAGCCAGGCCCTTTCCCAGAGCTTTCAAGGTCATGACTCGCAATGCCCTGTCTATTACTGCATCCCTTACAAGCAGATTTGGGGAAAGATCTTCCTTCTTTTGCTTCAGACACTTGCCTGACTGGGCTGTTTCTCTGGCAGCTGCCAAACCACCTTGGTAAGAGCAACCCAACAGCTCAACCAGCAGCTGAAGACAACCCGACAACATGCAGTACCTGGACTCCAGCCCTCAGCACACAGGACCAGCTTGGGTATGCTGAGGCATACCATTGCCTATCAGCTAGACCAGAAGGCAAGGCTCTGTATCAAAGCTACTTGCAATGCAGAAACTCAGCCTTAGCAATCATTTTTCCCTCTTCAACCTAAGCTGAATTACAGCTTGGAAGCTGGGAGGTGTGGGAATGTCCATGAGAAAAGCCAGGAGCTCAAGAAACATTGCTGTGTCATCATCAGCACAGGCTCTTTGACTGTCAAGGTGAGCGCAGGAAGAAGGCTGAGACCTGGCAGAAGAGCTGAAACAAAAATCACGAGCAGCTCTATCAACAGATGCAGGTGCCTGGTCCTTTCTACTGGAATGATGGGTCACAGCCAGCATCAGGGGATTAGCTCAAGCCCCAAAGGCAGCAGCAGTTCTTTGAGGGCTGTCTGGGATTGCTCATCATACAAGGGCAAACTGCACAAGAAGCAGTGAGCAAACAGGGACATTGTGCAAGGAAAGGCTAGTGAGAGGGCAGCAAGTTGCTGTCAGGAGCCAGGCTGTGTCTAGAGTGCAGGCCATAGAAGAGGTGCCCAGGTTCAGGACCTCAGCAGGATGCCTCATCCCTAGCATAGGATATGCTTGGTGAGGGTCTTTGCTATGACCTGGGGCCTTGCACACCTGTGCTGGCTATGAATTTGGTCTGCTCTTGCCATGGCAGATGGCTCTGCTGGCCCCACACTGCCTGGGACACGCAATCCCAACTTGCAGAATGTAGCTGCAGCTAACACCACCTGCCTGCCTCACCCTCATAACCAGAGATGAGGCACTACTGAAATAATATCACACAGACAATACTCCTTTCTCCACACTTGCAGCTCCCTCTGGCCAAGAGCTTGGCATGGTAAAGGACACTGTTTGCAGCAGCAGCATCAGGTCCACTCACTCCCTTTGGCTTGGACAAAGAAGATCTTTTTCTTCTCAAGGTACAATGCAGACCAGTGTCTCTCCTTGTAATACAAAGTGAGGATTTTTAGTGGGACGCAGGAGGGCTCTCCTGGTGAGGAAGAGCCTGGCTGGAGGGGTGGAGAAGAGCCCTATCCCACTGCTGAGTTCTCCCACAGCAGGATGAGCCTATGCCACCAAGGTCTGCTGTGATCCATCCTCATCTTCCTCATCTCCATCCTTTGCAGATTGGATGGGCTGATAATCTGCTGGCACATGCCCTAGCTGGCAGACAAACACTGATAAGGAATGAGGTGATGGGATGTGAGGATTGCCAGCAGTAACCAGTCTGGCTCTGGCCTTCTCAGCTCACAGTGGCTCTTCCTACACCACATTTATCCTGAAAATAATGGGTTACATCTTCAGCGTGGTGGAGCAGATGTCAGTGTGGCTGGGGACACTACCCCTGTCAGGTGCGCCACCATGGTGAGCAGGGATCCTTCACCCCCTGAAATTCAGACATACCTTGTGAAGACACTGACCCTGGAGCTTTAGATTTTGTCACCTCATTATGGTGGCCCCAACCCAAAGGCAAGAAGGGATTGTACTGTACTATTACATTGTACTAATGGAGGTAGCCCATGGCCTACAGGCAATGGGACACCCCATGGGCCCCTTGCCTGTGGCATTAGCTTGTCGTGCTAATGCTATTTAATTCATGGCTCCTTGAAAGCCAAACGAGACACCTAGACTTCTATCAAACACAGGTTGCCTGAGGTAGTCTCAAGCCTGAAGGCTGAATTTCCTTGATGTGAATAGCCCTTCCAGCATCTCCTCTGGGATGGTATCCTCTCTCCCATTATCACCTGTTATCCATGAGCTGGTCTCTAATCTTCCAGGCAGCATTTGGAGGAAGACCCCTGTGGACAGGTGTGACTCAAGGAGGTGGTGGCTGCTAAGGCTGGGTTACAGTGCCCGGCTGCCAGAAACACTGCAGGAAACACAGAACCTACCCCTGAACTTTTAAATGGCTTGCCCCATCTCCAGCTCTAAGGCAGCGAATTATCTACACGTTTCCTCTCTTCATCCACCACTGTCTGTCCTAGTCCAACCCCTGCAACCTGCTAGACTGTGGCTCCAGCAGCAGCTCATCTCCTTGGAGAGATGTCTGGGGTCTTTTGCAGGGCTTTTGTCTCACAGACTCTTGCCATTGAAAGGGATTCATTTAATTACATACACATCCCAAGCAGAGGGAAGCTGTCCCTAGTTACTTTTTCTCCTGCTGATATGGAGCATTCCTCCTTGTCCTGCACCACATGGAAGGGATCAGGCTCAAGGGCAGAACTCTGAGACAGGTTTCCAGAGGGGTAAAGAAGGAGCAAGCATGTCAGAGCAGAGAAGGGCTTTTTGGCCTTTGCTCCAGGCTCCTTGTGTCACAGGATGATCGGTGACCTGGCCAAAGGCTGGAGCCTTTCCAAGCCCTCCCTGTCTCCAGGCAGGAGTCTCTCCCTGCTACCTTTGTTGGCATTGATGGCACCAACTGGAAACACGCAGGGGGGACAGTCTCTGGGGCTGTGCTTTATGGGGGCAAGAGGTCTACCACATGCCCAGGAGATGGGGAACAGATCGGCCTCATAGGAAGAAGAAAGAAAGTGTTTCAGTCAGTTTCAGTCCAGGGCCTCTTAAGGAAATCACAGAGCGTCTTGTGATTTAGAGACAAATATGAAAGACAAGGAGAGCTTTAAGCCACAGGCTTGGCCCACTGCCTGAATTTTTTCCCTCCTCTTTCACTGCAATTACAGTTGAGCCATGTATTATAGTAATTGGGTAACTTTTTCCAAACGAATCCTTTCACTCAGAGTGAATCATACTTGCACAAAAGAACACAGAGGCAGATAAAAGACATTATAGATCCTATGGCTGTTTGTGATAGTGTTTTGCCATCATCCCCTTGTTCCTCAGCCCCCTAGGTGGGCACAGGGTAGGTGCAAGAGCCAGGCACTGAGCTTTCCTGGATAATTCCTCTTCACTCCTCCAAGACAGCTTCCTCCTGGCTTGCTGTGACCTACAGCCAAGACAAACTGCATGCTTTTGAAAGTGTCTAGGGGTTCTGCAGAATAAGGACTCTTTTTTCCTCCTTGAGGTCCTGAACCTACAAGAGTGGGTGGTCAGGGCTGGGTCAGCAGCTGGGCAGCGTTTAGGATGAGCAAGTCTTGATAGCGCAGCTGAGCGAACTTGGATCTGGCTTCAGCTCTCTGTTCCTGGGGTTTCACCTGAACCACTAAGAGTTTCTGAGGCACCATGTGTGCTCAGTAACATTTCTTCTGTTCCTGATTTAGCCAGAGCTGAAGAGCCCAGCCTTCCTCCCCAACCCTTCCCGCCAAGTCTCCATCTATCTGATCATTTTCCATGTGGGATAAAAGCCTTGGATAGTAAAACACTCATTGTGAAACTATTTTCCATTGGCTTCACGGTCACATAGCTGGATCTCCCTCTGGAGCAGCCAGCTTGGAAAGGTTGGGTCTGGCATCCTGGAGAGGAGCGTGGGCGAGGATGGGAGGAGGCTGCCTTGCCTGATAGGCTCTCCCTCCCCCCCAAAACCAGCTCCTCCCCCTCTTTCCTCAGTCTCATTGGTGCGTGGGGTGGAGAAGGGCTGGGACAACTCAGCTCTCCATCTATTTAAAAGCAAGGGTGGGGTCTTTCCAGCTACTTGTTGGAGACGGTTGCACCTCGGTGAGGAGGAGAACTTGTCTGTCAGAGCACCACTATGTCTTGTGTGAGTAGCAAAAGGGATAAGGAAGCTTTGATGGAGTGGGACTGGGCGAAATGGCTTGGCTTGGTGTAAGGGTCCTCACGTTATTTTCCTCCATCTGTGTGTCATCCCTGGTGTCAGAGGGTCTGCTAGAGCTGGGTGCCTGCTGCATCTGTTACAGAGTGGTGGCTGCTCTTTCTTGTTCTGGCAGGAGTGCTTTTTTTCCTCCAGGATCCCTTTGGGGAGGCATGTGGGGGGTCCTTGCTGAGTTGGCTCCCAAGCTGGGGTAACCTGTTTTACAGCTGCTCCCCTCTGGGGAAGCAGCTGCAGTAATGTTTATTGCTTTCTGAGCATCTTCTCTTCTGGATAGCTTGGCTGATTTCTTCCTGGCTGAAGTTTTCATGAGTCACTGAATCATTATCCCTTCCTCCCTGGTAAGGAAATGGGCTAAACCAAAGTGCCCTTCTGTAAGTGTCAAGGAGGACAGCCAGGGAGATGCTTGTGTCAGAAGAGTGATTCCACTTCTTTGATTAATTTGTTTTATTAAACTGAGGGCAATGAATCAAGGATTGTCTGAAATGCAGGATTGTGTATTAAAGTCGGATGGGGGAAAGGTTCTTAGTATTCTTGGGTCTTCCCTCTGCTCTGCTAAAAAAATAAGCACTTATAAGTTTACTGGGGTTTTTTATTTCTAAAGAGAAAGTGGGGAGAGGTGTGTACCTGGAGCAGGAGAATGCTTTTGCAAAGGCTGAGCATACAAAATGAATCACTGTGCCCTTGGGAGCAGAGTTCCAGAGCCAGGAGAAGGGAGTGAAGGCTCCATCCCTGCACAAACTTGTGTGGGATGATGTGAGACCCACAAGGCACATGGGTGTGTTTAGGACAGGGTGGGTGTGATGGGAGCTTGCAGGTACTTACACTTCACAGCTGTGCAATACAGATCTGTTGATGACAGCAGCAGGAGAAAGGTTGGGAAATTGGACCTGTGTCTCGTGTGACTGGAGTAACGTCCCTGGTGCAGCAACCTAGGGGAAGGGAGCTTCCCTGTCTCTCCAGTGATCCAGAGCAGTGCACTGTCTTGAGAGGCAGCAGAGAGAGCTACCAAGACAGAGCAAGTGAGCCGGCAGGTAATGAGCAAACATATCTGCTTCTGTGTTCTGCAGGGACCAGTGTGCACCAACTTGGGTCTTAAGCCTGGCCAGCGCCTCATTGTCAAGGGCAAAATTGCACCAAATGCCAAGAGGTAAGTTGTGTTGTGCTGTCTAGGCATGGCCAAGGCACCATGCTGCATTGTCTTCTGATGGTGAAGGACAGAAGAAATCCTTCCCTTGGGTGGGAGAGGAGCGGTTTTGGAAAGGGTTAACACCAGCAGTGCTTTCTTATTGGTCATTGCCTAATGCACATTGCAGACACAGGCTGCTTCTGCCAAGGGGCTAAGCCAAAGCAGATGTGAAGCTCCCTCTGCGTGCACTGGCAGTGACCACATCCTCTGTAGGGCACAGTAAAGGAAATGGAAGCTGCGTCTGTACTGAGATTTGGGTTGAGACCATCCCTGCAGCCACATCCTCTCTCCTGTATGAAGATGGCCTGGGAGTAGGGAAGCCTTCTACAGTGTCTTGCTTCACTGAGCAGGAGGGGATTATAGCCCAAGCAGCTGAGAGGTCTTGGGTGCTCTGTGCTCCAGCTAATGGTGCAAAGGGAAAGGCTGCGTATTGCAGCAGAGCGTCTCAGGCTGTTGGAGCTTTCTTTCACCCACTGGAGATGCCAGTCAGGTGCTGGGGGTAAGGTGGTGAGGGGGCAGGTGGGAGTAAGTACAGATGTGTTCCTAACTCTGCAGGGATCAGGGTGGATGGGGTCCCCAGAGAAGCCTTTGCAGCAGTCCCCCCCCCTTATGCAGATCAGTGGCTGGTGGAGCCCGTAGCTGCTGTACCAGCACTAGTGGTGTTTGAGGAAACATGTCCCAGCTCTTCCCAGTGTCTTTCAAGTTTGATACAATCAGAGTGAGGCCTTCTAGGCTTTCTCTTGCTAATTAATATTCCTCCTCTCTTCTCATCTGAGTAAGAGGCCTGGAGGCAAGGTGGACACTGACCTAGGAAGCTGCTTCCTCCTGCTGCCACTGCAGGTGCTTGGGGTGGCTAATGACACAGTAATATTGCAGCTGCCTGCAGGATGGGGAGAAGGCAGTGGCTGTTGGGCAAGGTGCAGCACCAACTAACTGTTTGGGGCTGGAAGGAAACCTGAGAACAGCAACTGGCTCCTTGGGAGCTGGTTTGTGTGCAGGGTAACTTCCAGTTCAGGGCTCTAAGTGCTGAACCTCTGTTGTTAAAGGCTTTGTGGAAATCAAACGGTGTCTCTTCCGGGGATGGCACTATGGGGCCTGTCACCTCAGCAGAGAGAGAGCACCCCTTATTGGCCTGGCACCATCTTCTTGGGGAAGCAGTGCAATTTAGCAAGGTGTTTCTCTTTGGAGACCCCCTTCTGTAGTATTGATGTTTCCTTTCTCTACAGCTTTGTGCTGAATCTGGGGAAGGATGCTTCCAACCTCGGGCTTCACTTCAACCCCCGTTTTGATGCTCATGGTGATGTGAACACCATCGTGTGTAACTCAAAGAAGGTGGAAGAGTGGGGTGCGGAGCACAGGGAGTCTAACTTCCCTTTCCAGAAGGGGGGCACAGCAGAGGTGAGGCCTGGAATGTGCTCACTACGTGTGCACTGGTGAAGGGAGGGTATTTGGCATAAGGCACCCAGCCGTCTCGGGGCTCTCTGTACAGGAGGTGCTTGGCTTCTGCTTGGCCAGTGCCACCATCCAGGTCACTGCAGAGGAGTGATGGAGGGTGGAGGTGAAACATGCAAGGTCCATCTAGCTCCTGGGAATGTTACTGTTGGACTGAGCAGGGAATAGGTATCTCTTAGGAGACCAGAACAATGCTGCTGCTTGTTCACCCTGCAAAGTGGAGGGTGCGCAGCAGTGCTGAAAAGAGGAAAAGCTTGAAGCTATCTTGATGGAAACTAACTTTTTCATTTGTCTTGCAGATTACTTTTGCTGTCAACCAGAATGATCTGACAGTCCACCTGACAGGCCACCAGTTCACATTCCCTAACCGGCTTGGTCTCCCTGTCTTTGACTACTTTGATACACAAGGGGACTTCACACTCCAGTCCCTTAGCTGGGAATAACTTCCTCTGACACCTCCATCTCAAAGATACAGAAAAAGCAGTCAATAAAGAGTTTTGATCTACCCAGTCTGTAATCTGTTTCATACTTCAGGTGTGTATTGGTTAGTTGCCTTGCTGCAGGTCTGAGGGGAGGAGGGTAGCCAACCTTGCTTGAGTACCATAGGCAGGTGGAATTGTCAGCTTTGGCCCTTGAAATCATGGATGAAAAGGAGAGTGAAGGTCAAAAACCTAGGAAGGCAGAAGGAAATACTGAGTCTAAATGTGACTCGGAGGAGAGCAGAAGGGTCTCTTAGGCACTCGCCCACTATAGAGGTCTAGACTGTCTTACCCTGTCTAAGTAAAATTACTTGATAAATTCTATCTGTTCCTACACTAAAGGATCCCTGGCTGCCTTGGGCTGCTGTGCTAGGCAAACCTAGGGGAACACAGAGTGAGGGAAGTCCTCAGTTGCCAGCTTTAGTATGCACCCCTCTGTAGAGGCTGGTCCTACTTGGAACAGCCACCATATGTCATCTTGGGCCCTATTACTGCTGCAGGGGGACAGCAGTTGAAAAGGATGCCTTGCTGGGTGTGGCAAAATACGCAGTAGACTCCTCCTTGCAATCCTTTTTTTTCCCCAATAGCTGTGGAGGAACAAATACTATGGGGCAATATCTTGTGTGGCATGTGAGGGCAGTAACCTGAAGGGGTCTGGCTTTATACTGCTCTGTGTGCTTCACCTGGTCCATCTATAGCTGGGACAGGTGGCTGTTTCCCAGCCTGGGCTGTGGAATGCTATGCATGCGTACACTGTGATTTTGTTACTGGTCACTTGTATTAGCTCAACTGAGCCTGAGCATTTCTCAGTCTAAACTGAGGCTTGCCTCTGAGGAGTCTGGAGATGATGAGGTGTGTTTTGATGTTGCAGCCTAGTTCCCCCTGGTCTGTGTGTTGTCACCCAGGGTGTGAGCCAGCAGCTGCTTGGAAGGTTCTCTCAGTCTAAAGCTACTTCAGCAGCAATGATGACTGCTGTTGGGTGCCCTGTGCCTGGTGGGCATGGGAAAGGTGAGAGCTGCCCTTTCCCCAGCGCACAGCATTTACCAGGTAGGCCTGGGATGGAAGGATCCAGTCTTTGGGTCCTCGCTTCCAGGCCTGGTCATGAGCAATGTGAAGCACAAACAATTTGATGTCCCACAAGGACACCCTGCAGGCCTGGCTGGGCTGATTCTTCTCATTAAGCAGTTACAGAGCAACTGAAGCACAAGAACTTTCTCCTAGGGCAGCAGCACCTCCTGTTCTTGCTCCATAATTCATGAGGCTCTGCCAGGTCCTGTGTCCCAGGTACCCGTGCAGAGGGAGGCCTGGCTGTGAGAAACTGGAGACCTGAGGAGGAAAAGAGAGATGAGCTGGAGCTCGAGGTGGGTCGTTGACCTGGGAGGCAGGATCACAGAACAAAAAAGAAACTTGAGGCTGTGCAGCTGGATCTGTCTTGAAGCCCCACGTTGCCCAAAGCCAGTCTGCTCCGGATAATCACACCCTGCTCTTTAGAGCTACATCTATAACAGCAAACACAACATCTAACATTGCCACCCTGTGCATAGGTGTGGCTCAGGGAAAACATAGCTTAGAGAGTCTTCTCATGGGGTGATACGGATGAAGCCATCCTTTCTGTGACAGGAGAGTTTAGCTGTATGAAAATGAGCCGTGCTAGGTTACATGGCCTTAAGGAGAGACCTGGCCCAGCTTATGCAGTGGCATTGACGCCCCTGCCTGACACACTGGAGTACGTTTGGTAGGACAGAGACTTGGGAATTTCCTCGACAACAGCAGGAATGTGGGGGTAGTGAGGACCCCCTCTGTGAGCTGTGATGATGAACACGTGGTGTAGTTCTCTCCTTGCAGCTTCCTCTGCTGGGCTGATCTCAAAAACTGAGCAAATGTGCTGACCTCCTCAAGCTGTACTTGTGGGCACTCTCACAATGCCTCTTAACTGCACTTGGGAGTCTTTTTTTAGAAAGGCTCTTCAAAGGTTTTTTTTTTTATGGAGGGTGGGGGAAGAAATCTGAGTGTGTGCTTTACCACAAGAGGATAAACCTTATTCAGGTCTCCCACTAGCGTGGCTGCTTCTTGAAGTGACTCACTGGTCCTGTGAAATCTGTGACTCACTGTTGTCCCAACTGTGTTATGGCTTGACCCGTTGCTAGTGAGGAGGTGAGGGGTGGTGAGGGTTCCCCCACTGTATAATTTAGATATATCAAGGCTGACTGCTCCCTTCCACCCACTCTCTGGCCTTGCACAATGACTCTCCAAAAGCCAGGGGAATGCTGCAGCCCCCTCCTGGGCAACCCAGTGCCTCCTGTGAGGGTGCTGGGAGCCACACCGCGCTCATTCCACTGCGGCTGGAGCGCTGGTGGTAGCTGCTGGCGAGCAGGGTGTAGAGAAAGGGGTTGATGCAGTTGTTGCCATAATCCAGGCAGGTGACGCTGAAATTGAGGTATGCCCAGGTGGCAGGGCTGATGCCCAGCCCCTCACCCCAGTACAGCCCAGCCAGCTGCCAGGCCCAGAAGGAGGGGAAGCAGGTCCAATACGCCACCACGATGGTGGAGGTCCTGGAGAAGAGCTGCCGGGCACCTCAAGCCCCAAGGCCCAGGCAGAAGACTGGTACACCCGTGCCAGGTGGGCATAGACGATGCCCAGCACCACACCGGGTGCCAGGATGCTGGTGGCGAAGAGCATGGTCAGGTAGAGCTGGAAAGCCGCTGGTGTTCAGGTGGTGGGATGCAGATGCACTTGTGGGGGCCATACCCCTCCCGCAGCTGGGTCATCACCATCATGGGGGCCGTAAGCAGCAGTGAGAGGAGCCAGAGGACCGCACTTGCCAGTTTGTGGTAAGTGTTGCTGGCCCCCCCGGCCCACAACAGCCTGGCCACCACCCAGTATCTCTCCAGGCTCATAGCAGTCAGCGGGAAGATGCTGGCATGCGTGGTGAGGAGGTCCAGGCTGAGTAAAAGCCTGCAGCCCACGTCCTCAAAGAACCAGTTGTGGGCAAAGTAGGTGCAGACCACGAAGGGGATGGTGGAGAGGTACAGGAGGTCAGCCAGGGCAAGATTGATCACATAGACCCCCAAGGAGCCCGTGGGGTGCCCCACCACCCTGCCAGAAGCCACCACCACCATGTAGATGTTCCCTACCATCCTGACGAGGCACATGACCAGCAGCACTGCGCCCAGCAGCCCCATGACTGGACTGTCCCCTCCCAGGACACTATTGTCATCACCACCACCACTGCTTTCCTCCAAGAAGCTGCTACCCTCAGCATCTTCTCCAAGTCTTGCGCTGATGGAGGAAGGATCACAAGACATCTTTGAGCAGGGCAAGGAAGAGCAAGTGAGGTTGTCAAAGACCGATTCCTCCCCTTTGCCTTCCCTCCTTGCTGTAGGGGACATATTAAGCCTCAACACAAGAAGGAAGAATAGTGAGAGTTCAGCAGACATAGAGTACTCCAGTGAAGTCTATTCCTCACCTCCAGCCACCCAGTACATTCTGCAGATCTTGTCCATCATAAGCTACATCCAGTAGTTTTCCTTAACAACCAAAGGGCTGAGAAGGGAACACCTCTCTCCCCTTCAAGACTGAGAGGAGCAAAACAACCTCCATCAGCCAGCAGGAGATGTCTCTAGTGCTCACAAGCTCCTCACTTGTTGCTTCTCCACCATTCACTGGACACATGGAAACCAACAGACTCAGTGGGCAGTTGGGTTTTTCCTTCTCCCAGGTCTGTATCCTCTTAGTTCAGAGGAACTCTGTAGAGGTGAGCCCTGCCCCCCTGAACCAGACCCTCGAGAGTCATCTTGCCTACTGCACAGAGGAATGTCTGATTCAGTTTCACACACCGGTGCGAACACATTCCCAGTTTATACTGGGCTCTTAGCCACTAGCTGAGGAGCCATGCTGGCTTCCTCCTGTTTCTTGCAGATAACTCCATTCCCAGTGCCTTCTTTCAGCTCCCTCTTCCTTCTTGTTCTTTTTTTCTTGTTCTTTTTCCCTATCTTATTCTCATTTCCCTTGCAGTTTTCCTCATTTGAAAGAGGACATAGCTGAAAGGCAAGATTCTTAATATATCAGGGAGGAAAAGCATCACTTGGTGGCTTTAGAAGGGAAACAACAGCCAGCCCTGGAAGCACAATAAGCAGGGAGGTGTCACACTGCTCTCCTTGGCCCTTAGCAAAGCTGGGCTGAGGGGGCCTGTCCCCAGCTCAGGATCCCTTGAGGTGTAGACAATGGATACAGCCCTCGGTTTGCAGGCAAAGCCACCAGATGGTAGGACGTCTCCCATTTTCTATGACCTGGCCCTGTTCCACCCTTGTCCCTCAGACAGCAGCAAGCTCTAAGATACTCAAAGGGCTGGATATTTTAGACACACTCTTTCCTTCCTCTCCCCAAAGACCATCTTCCTCCTGTAAGCTTTCCTCCTACTTCCCTCGAAACCCCTAGAACCTGGGAGCAGAAGCCTGTTAGGTACGTGCCATTGTCTTCTAATGGGGCATCACTGCGTGACACCTATGCCCCCACACATCTGCACAAAATGCTACATTGATCTTCCTTCACCCACATCTGAACCTCATTCATCTAAGGAAACATGTGATGAGACAGAATCTGCAGAGCACAGACAGATGTGCCATTACCAAAATGTGCCCTGGTGTTGGTTCACAGGGGTTTTTAGGCCACTCCAGTCACGCTCTTTTGCATCAACGTATTAGCTTTGTTGTGGCTGAGTTAAATGCCTTCACTCATCTCCAGCAGTGATAACTTAGCAGCAAACAGGAGAAGGTAGCATCCCATTGGTAGTGCCCTCCCTGCAGTAGGATCCAAGCACCCTCCCAAGTAATAAGTTGCCACAGCTTCAGCACGACTGCACCACAGGAGTGGGCGTACAGCACATTGGGCATTCGTGGAGGCAACTTGAGAGGCCACCCTCTGGGTTATCTCCATCAGCTCTTGGCACATCTGGGTCACTCCCGCTGTTCATCTTCCCAGAGGAGAACTGAATGTGCAGGTTGTTTAGATGGATTAGACTGCCCCATTTTCATATTATCAGAACCAAGAGGCACTTCATTTTGTAAAACAAGTTTTGCAATGGCTTTCATTTTTTAGGACAATCATGCTCCAGACTGGGAGAGATCATCAAAATGTGGTGAAAACACTTTTGGATGAAAGGTCCATTGTGCCATGGCAGAAGGATGAGTGATGTTGCTTCTTATGCAAGAGGTTGATGCTCCCAACAGGTTGGAGTGGTCTCAGAAGAGAGATGAGCCCCAGAGAAGCAGAGGCAGACCTTGCCTTTTCCCATCTGGCTCTGATGGGAAGATTCACACTCCACATTCCTGGGAAAATGCAATGAATAGCCATGGCTCCTTTCTTTAATTGCCTGTGCTTTTTTTTTTCATGAAACAATCTCATGCTTTAGCAGCTCAGCTCATTTAGGAAGTTAAAATAAATTACAGTGGGCTTTTTTAATTCATTTCTTTAGAAGCTAATTACAATACTGGTTGCCTCATTAATGCCAGTTACCTTCCCTCAACACACTAGATGCCTGCTCTCACACTGCCTGCATAAAACTGCAGACACATCAGGTTCTGCAGCCTTCAACAGAAGTCAGCTGACCCTCCCAGCATGTGAAACACAGCTCTCCCATAACAGCTTTAAGAGATGATCTTTAAGATGTGAATCATGGGTTGATTTAGTAGGTAGGACTAACAGTTACTAGAAGGACATAAACATAGACACTTCCCTGTTATACTACTGAATAAAATTACTATATATACACAAGTGTAATGTATAGGGGAGAATGAAAGTGCCAGGCCTTTGACACATAGAGAATGAGGGAGCAGAGATTCAGGATATACTCGCTTCAGACATCAAGCCCTAGGCTCTGGTAAAGACAACAGAGGGTCTGAACTCTGTATCAGACGCCATAAGCTGCTCTCGGCAGGACTCAATCATTTTGATTTGACTAGAGGCTCAAATTTGACATCTGAACTTTAATAGCACAAATATCCCTCACATTCTCTTCCTTAGGGCAGTATTCCGCTTCCCACTGCTTTTTGTTATATGCATGCACACACACACATTACCCACATACACACATGTATCCACACACATTGTTTCAAACAATCCCTTAATCTTCCCCGTAGCAATCAAAGGAAGGTCTCCACACAAACGTGGTCTGAAGCAGCTTTCAAGCTCATACATGGCAAGAAGAAACATGCCTCACATTTGTCTGTTAGATTATACCTTTTAAGTGACCTTTCTCAACTACAGATCTAACGGATTAAACATCTCAATGTCTCACATCTCTGTCACCAGCAGAGAAGCCATTTCTTGTAAAGCAACGGTGCCTTCTAATCCAGCAGCCCCTGAGACCCACTGAGGTGTAGCTCCAGCTGTTTTCTTGCCTAAGGCAGGGGACTGTTCGCAGTTTCATGGAGGAGTGATGCTAGGTCCCATGTCCAGCACAGCAAGTGCCAAGTTTTCAAGACCTGATTGACAGGCGAGGCCTGTCAAGATCCAGTCAGATCACAGCAGTTTAACATTGACAGGTTGCACGGAGGATTCAGACTCACGAAATCTTGCACTTGAAAGGAAGCAGCTTAATTTGGCCCCCAGAACAAAGTGGACCATCTACAGGGGGTAGAGGGGAAAGTGCTTCAAAGGGTGCTTCAAGAGCACTGTGTTTCTCTGATGTTAATCTTCTCTCCTGACAGCCCACCTCATAGGACCAGGTAGAGTCGAGTCATATCAAGGTTCCCGCCTGGCTTCCTAGGATTTAAACTTGAAGTAGGCTTCAACTGTAATGAAGGAAAAAGACGGTGCATTACGGCAATATCCTGAACCAGAGTGGCAAGAAGGTAAGGAAGCAGCATCCAGGCACTTACTCGCATATTCCTGTGGTGTCATGGCCTGGTTGATGACACTAGTGAAGGCTGCAATCCAGTCCAGCTGGTCAGACTCTGTCTCACAGGTGAAGAGGTATTCCCGGTCAGGGGTGACAATGGTGATG
Organism: Clamator glandarius; assembly: GCA_033459285.1. Lineage (NCBI taxonomy): Eukaryota > Metazoa > Chordata > Aves > Cuculiformes > Cuculidae > Clamator > Clamator glandarius. Next base: position 1,664,808 of record JAUNZM010001251.1, read on the forward strand.
CCATAGTGCCAAGAAAAGTTGCCCTGTGTCCCTGAAGGCAATCCTTTTTGGACACTATACCCATTCTCTCTGCTGCCCACAAATACCTCGCCCTTAGCAAACGCATCCTGCACATCAGGAGGGAGAGAGAGGGATTTATAGAAACCTAAAAGAACCAGGGAATAATAGCAATGCACCAAGGACAGAAGAAGAGTGGGTGAGGGCCAGTAGCAAAAATATTTTAAAGTGGTCAAGAGATTCAGAAGAGCAGGGACGTTATGCTCAAAGGTAGTGGTGGAGAGGAAAATTTAAGAGCACAGGTCTCAAGAGGTATGAGAGAAAATGCTGCTTCTGTTTCTCCATGTTACCCCACATGCAACTGTCCTCCCCACCAACACCTTTGCACCACAGCCCTCCCTGTTCCTATTGTTCATAGGGGAACAGACAAAGTATGTGCTGAATCAAGTGAAGGGCATGGTTTAGTGATTGATAGGATTAGTTGGACTTGATGATCTGGTGGGTCTCTTCCAACCTGGTGATTCTATGATTCTATGAAGTGACACGGAAAGGGAAAGACCTAGAGCCCATCCAGAGCAGCTGGGGAACCTGTGAGCCTCCCTTACTGCAGAGCAAAGGCTCTTGGTTGCACTTTGACCCTGCCTTCAGCAATGCTGCCTGCGGGTGCCAGAGGTCAGATCTCCTCCTCACCAAAGGATCCTTGAAGTACATCAGCCTGCGGTGATCCAGGGTGAACCAGCGCTTCTTAAACGCCTCTCTCTGCTGTGAAAGGAAGAGACATATGTAAGGTGACAGTGCCCTCTGCCGTGAGCGGTGCGAATGGGTACCCAAAATTCATCCCAAGCGCTTGAGCCAAGCCCTTGCCTTAGCAGCAACCTCCTCCTCACCCTTGCTGAGCTGAGACTAGGGATAAACACTGGGATTTTCAGTATCAGCTGCTGTCTTGGACTTCTATGAAGGACCCCAGAGTTGAGACAGGAGAAATCTAGACACTAAATACCCATAAGGTAACGCGCACACAGACACATTCAGTGAGATCTCTTGTTCTGGGAGAAAGCAGAGACTCTGGCTCCATCTCCTTTTCACTTGTGTCCTTCCCATTCCTTTTATACTCCCCTCCCTTGGTTCACACACACTGTTTGTTCCTACGGGTGTCTAAGAAGTTGGGGGAATGAGGAAACAGCAGGAGAAAAACATTGAAATAGGGAAGGTCAGTGGCTCTGTGGCAGGTCCCTGTTAATTTTTTTTTTTTCCCAGAGCAGCTTACCTTGGGACCAGTCTTCTCCATGTATCCCTCTTTTAGGAAGTTTCTTGTCAGCCGATTTTTAATCTGACAAAAAAAGGCAAGAGTAACATTCACTTAGCCATGTTTCTTTGCTATTCACTTTCATTGCTTGCCCTTCCTTCTATTTCCCCAAATTCAACAGCATTTTAAATTCATGTTTGCAGAACTGCCTAGCCAGAAGTCACTTCTGTCTACAAAGTGCCCAGAAACAGCAGAGACTGGATGTTCTTTGGTCATCACAGGCCCTTGTACACACACTGTCTCATCCCTCTATCTAAATACTGCAATTTCCAAATCTGTACCTGGGGATCTAATAGTAGCTAACAGGCTCTTTTATCACATAATCGAGTGCCAGCAGGAGACTCAGCACTGTGCTCTGCTGCTGCCTTACCTCATTATCGCTGGCAATGGGAAATGCTACCTTCAGATAATGGAACTGCACAGAGCGAATGGCATTGAACCAGTCCACTACCTCCTGAGAACAGAAAAGGACAGGAGAAAAAGCTTAGCCTGAGGAACAGTGAGCCACCCAAATTCAGCCAGACGCACGCAACCCTGTGTTAACTATTAACTCAGCCAGCTCTCCCTCCCCACCACCTACAGCATCTCTCTCACGCACAGAGAGCCAGCACAGCTGCCCCCTCCCCTGCATGCACAGACAGCACAACTGCACATCTTCTCCAGCAGCTCCTCCCACACAAACTGACTCAGCCAGTGCTCCTGCCCTGCTCCCACAGACACACAAACTGGAGAGGAGCGAGAACCCCCACCCTGTTACCTACAGCAGCTCACACACACCACCCCTGTCCTACTCATGCTTTAGACTACCGAACACCAGCAGCTTCTCAAATCACCTCCATTGCTTTGCAGGGTTTGATGCTAAAACAAAATACCTTTCCACTTTCATGGTAGACAAATATATTCCGGGTCTTATTGTCTTTGAGATAGGTGATCTGCAGGCCATTAGGGTTCCCAATCTTCACTGGCTGGAATGTAGCATTGATGACATCTATTTTAATATTGATTTTGGGTTCTTTGGCCTGGGAACAGAACAGCATTGGTCATCCATGAGCAATCCTAGTGGGAAAGAGATCTGAGCTAATGACTTAGTGGGCTATGGCAATCAGAGGTGTTTAAAGGTATTAACTGCCTCTTTCCAACAAAACTGTTGGAGCACATGTTCCTTTCACTGTGCATCACGCTCAAGCCCAAAAAGTGGCCCAGCCCCTCCAATTTAGATTTGAGCTGTGCCTAAAGGCTGACTGACCTCAAAAGGAAACCCCTCACTCCTACTCCTCCCTACCCTGAGCCGTTCCCTCCCTTGCGATGGCATATTAGCACTTGCCCCATTCCGTTCAGGGAGATGAGCAGGAGTGCAGCCCTCCTCAAAATAAACCAAATGTTAAGGTTTTGCCAGTTTGGCTCACAGTGGGATGAGGCTGGTTCCAGGGATGGTGCAGGATCACACAGCCAGACAAATGGATAGGGATAAAGTGAAAGATCAGTCCTTTTATCAGCAGTGAGGGAAGGCTGTAGGGAAGCACAAAGGCACGACATGGGGAAAATGTCACCCTGACAGTAGGAAGGGGAACCCCCTCCTCACTGATGTATTTCTATTATCATTCCTGGACTGGAATGGGCAAAGCAACCTCAGAAACATGCGTAGGAAATAGAACCGCCTCTGTGATCCTGCTTCCCTGGGTGGAGTATGCACTGAGGTGGGAGTTGACCACCATACTCACATCCTGCTTGGTGAAATACTTCAGACATCCCTCTCTCTCAGATAAGAGGAACTTGCGAGGCAGGAACTGCCCGTTATCTCGGCCTCGCTTCCAGAGGATGCCTTCCTTCACTCCTAGGAGCAGAAAGACCACTTTGAAGACCATTCTCCCCAACTGAGGCACAGTTGGCACCAGAGAGCTGCATGCAGCCTGGTGTCCCAGCCACACCTCTGGGATAAAGCACGTCATGGACTGTTGCTGAGAACAAACACCTGAGAAGGAGAGGTCCCATCTCTGACTTATAAGTGAAAATGGTAATGTTTCTGGGTTTGCAACACAGATCAAAGGTCACCAAAAAAACATTCCCAGATGCTTCCCACCTTGTAGTCCAGCTCCCACCACTGCTTCTGACAGCATGAGACCTGTCTCTCCAGTGAACAGCAGAGTACTGGCCTACACAGACCCTGGCATGGGACCAGAACTCTTCCCACTTGACTCTGCAGGCCCTGGGGCTCTGGTGCCTTGTGGCACAGCACTGGCAGTGACATTTCAAAGACAGCTGCTGTGGCTGGAGGAGGTGGCAGGCAGCAGGACAGAAATTCCTGACCACAGAGCTCTGCCTCCACCAGGACAGCAAACTTGTTTGAGCAATGCCACCTAGTTCATATTAGAATTAGAAGCAATGGGTAACAGCACCAGTCTACACTGCCCCCAAATTAATAATGCTCCCCAGGTTATCAGGAGTACATATGGGGCTTGCGACACTGACACTATGAGCTTTCTTCTCATGGTGCCCATAAGCTGCCAGCAAAGGCAACAGGAAGGATATTTTGATGCTGTGCTCTGGTCTTACCATCAGAATATGGCAGACGTTTTCCTGGCTGAGTGAACTCTTTGCGTTCATATTTGGCCCGTATCCACTGTTCTCTCAGCACTCTGGGGAGAGAGGTGACAGGTAGCTTAGAAACAACCTAGAGGAACCCAGAACTGCCCTTCCCCTTTTCCTTCTGTATGCAGCAACTTACTGGCAGTCATGGTAGGTTGGCTGATAATAGTAAATAGGGATGTGAGCTTCGTATGTGGCTTTAGTCACAGCATTCCCATGCTTGGCCAGAAACTGCAGAGTTAGACAGAGTGTTAGTGCCTTCCCTTCTATGCTGACTCATGCTGGACCTTTTTCTTTCCTGGCCCACTACAGGGCTAGATGCACATCGGGCTCTAATGGATCACTCTCTTTCCCTTCCACTGCTGTATCCCAGCAATGCCCAGTTACAGAAAGGTGGGTCGCAAAGGTCTTGTCTGGTCTCAGAAGTGACCCTGATTGCACCTCGATCAACAGAGTCCCATAAATGTCACTTCCATGGGGCTGGGCACACACACATTTGGTGGATTGTCTGCCATGACCCACATCTTTAGGGAGATCGAATTCAACGGCAGCTCTGCAATGCCATCTAGGAAGACATCTCAAACCTTTTCACTCCTCTGCAAAGAGCAGCAAGATACAGATTATTTTCTTTGGATTTCCAGAATTATTTTTCAGTTGTCTGGAGATTAATGGGTTGAGAGGAGTGTGAAGAGAAGTCAAGTTCCCATAAATGCCATTTCCCTCAAGAGATCACATAATATCTGAAAACTCTTCTCAGATCATGGAATTACCCAAGATTTTCCCCTTGGATTGCTGAAATCAAGAGGAAACATTGAGGCTAGAAGGTGCTGGCAAGTGGGAAATGAGTAACCTGGAGCAAGGAAGACCTCGAGCCTTGGCAAGGTACATTCGAACAGCTCTGAACTTGCCAAAAAGTAACAGGACAAAGAGAGACTCATAAGGCAAGTGCATCCTCCCTCTCCCAGTGGCTTATGGGGAGTTATCCCTGCTGGAGTCTCCAGAGCAAGAGTAATAAAGGGACTATGTATCAGATTTAATCTTCAACTCTGTGAGTCCAAAGGGCTGATTTTCTTAGGACATGTTAGTGTATGACCTAGACCAAACCCACGTGACATACTAGCAGGGATAAAGATCTCACCTGCACCTGAGCATCATCCCAGTGGTCCATCTTCAGGGATTTGACCTTGCTGATGCTAGGGATATTGCGGTGAATTCCTGAACAGCTGAGGCATATGAAGACACCCAAAGTAGAGGATGCCCAGTCAGGATCTGAGGGTATAAAAAAAGGAGTATGACTAGAGGTGGTAAACGCCCCTGGAACATACGCCTCAACTGAGAACACAGGCGGGAGAAACACAGAGGAAAGTGACCACAATTTCCTCTGAGCCGATTAATTAACACTCAAGGTACAGTCTGGAAAAAGAATAGCTATTAGTCCCTCACTCCCGCCTCATCACTCAAGATGAAACTGAATCCACCTCTGGGAAAAGACTCCAGGAGCTGTTTAGTACAACACATCAACCCTAACACTAACACCCCCCTCCACTCCCTCACCCCCCAGTATTTAGCTTAGGAAGTGGAAAGCAGCCTTGAAACCAAAACTCTCCAGGGAAAATTTAAGAAGGTAAAGCAATACTAACTACCTCAGTCTCAATTCATCTTGGATGGTACACTCCACATGACCTTTCGGGGAGGAGTATGATGGGCGCTTTTAGCATTGCTTGCAGGACCTCGAGTTCTGTACCTTTCCAAGAGAACAAGCCCTTCAGTAAAAGAAGTCTCCAAGGCGCCTATGGCAGGTTGTCAGTTCAGATCTGAGTCACGGAGGAGACAATGCCCTCCTGAATCATGCCTTCTTTCGGGAACAGTTAGGATTTCACCAGGAGCTTTCCTGTCAGGTCCTGACTGGGCATGACCTTGATTTGTATTTGAGATCTGACACGACTACAACCCACAGTGCTGCAGATACACAGCTCGTGCTCACCTGGCACTACCCTCACCTGGTCTTTCTTCCCACCAGCGCTGCGGCAGCATCTTCTTCCTCCTCCCTTGCCAACTCACCTCCAGGGAGAAGAAGCAAATACCCAAGGCAATGCCTGTCCTTCCTTTTCACCCCACGCTCCTGCACGGTCCAGATAGTTGGCACCAAACTGCGGCCAGAAACCGGCTTCAGCTCCCTGCTTCTGACTCTTCCTCCAGCAACTCTCAGGGACTCACCTGGCTTCCCGCAGTCTGCACACAAAGAGTTTTCCGCTCTTCTCCACACTTCCCTCAGGGCCTTCATGCTCCTCTCGTTGCCTCCGGCCATCAGGTCCAAATGTTATCCCTTTGGGCAGGGCAGGGCCAGGAAGGCAGCTGCCTGCACCTTCTGCACCTGTGGACCAACCCACTGGGTTGCCCGAGGGAGGGGGAGCCACCAGAGAGCCAAAAGCTCTTGCAGACAGAGGAAAAAGAGGAAGGCAGGAGATAATTAATGGAAGGAGCACGGAGGCTTGAAGGTGCACCTGAGGTGGCTAAGCACAGGCAGAACCAAAGAGGCTGGAGGCTGAAGTGCACCCAGAGAGTGAGTGAGGAGGAGGAGGAGGAGACCTGCCCCATGGGCGTGGAGGGAAGTTCAGCAATTAACCACAGAACTGGTTTTTCCGCATTTCTGCTGCTGAAAGGACAGGCCAGGAAAAGAAGGCAAGCAGCAAGAGAGCTGATAAAGGCAAGGCGACTCTGGACGAGTGGCCGTCGGGACATGTCAGGACTCATCACACTCTGTGGGCTGGAGGGGTGGCTTTGGCTGCCCCCGCAGCGCTTCTGCAGCTTCCACCGAAGTCAGCTGGCCACCACGCAAGCATTAACCCCATTTTTAGGGTGAGGACTAGACGGCTAGAAAGGTTCAAGAGTTCAACCGAAGTGACTCAAGCCAGCAGCCAAGAACAGAGTGGGCCTGATGCCCACACCTACTCATGCTGGTACCTCTCTTTGCCATCAGCTACTGAAATTATGAGTGTTCATAAAGACACAGAATAGTTTAGGTTGGAAGGGACATTTAAAGGTCCCCCTGCAGCGAGCAGGGACATCTTCAACTAGATCAGGTTGCTCAGAGCCCCATCCAACCTGATCTCGAATGTTTCTGGCATTGGGGCTTCTTCAGTGAGGTCCTACATCTCAGAGACTCAGTGTCAGAGCAGAGATCTGTCCCTTCATTTGCCTCCCCCGGCTATGAGGAACACAGGTGCCACTGACACCAAGCACTGACAACAGTTTTAAGTAGACTCCCAGACCTTTACCGAAGAAACACAGGTGTTGAATATTTGGAGGAACAAGCGTTGTTAAACAGATGCAGATATAAAATACCTAGAGGAGAGCAGAGTGGGTCTTGGGGTGAAAGATTGTCTGATTCAATGATCTGTGCTATGCTGGCCGCACAAGGCACTGCTCTAAGAACCATTTGCCAGGAAGGACTTGAAAAGGAGTGGGAGCTGGAGGTCCCCAAGCCTGAAGAAGTCCCCTCCCCACCCCAGGATGGATGCCTGATAGGACAAGAGGAAATGGTCTCAAGTTGCATTAGGGACAATTTAAATTGGATATTTGGGAGAATTTCTTTATTGTGGTGAAGCATTGGAACAGGCTGCCCAGAGAAGAGGTGGAGTCACCATTCCTGGAGGTGTTCAAAAAAAATGTGTAGATGTGGCTCTTTGGGACATGGTTTAGTAGGCACGGTGGTGTTGGGCTGGCAGCTGGACTGGATGATCTTAAAGGTCTTTTCCAGCCTTAATGATTCTATGATTCTATACCAGAGCTGGCAGCAGTCACGTGCAAGTTCCACAAGAGCAGCTTCTCTCTCCTGCCCCCAGCTCAGTGTGGGGGGAAAGAATCAGAAGCATGTGAGGGGACACACACCTGTCCCACATGGTGGTTGGCAAGGAGGACCCGACCTCTGCTCCTTCAGCTGCCCCTTAGCTGCAGCAGAGAAACTAGTGTGTGTGCACATATCCTCTCTCCCTCTTGGTCCTAGCCTAGCAGGAGTTCCCCAACCCTCCAAGGCCGCTCTGCCCTGATACCCCGATATGAGGAGCAGCTGAGGGAACTGGGGTTGTTTAGCCTTGAGAAGAGAAGGCTGAGAGGAGACCTTATTGCCCTCTACAGCTACCTGAAAGGAGGTTGTGGAGAGGAGGGAGCTGGCCTCTTCTCCCAAGTGACAGGGGACAGGACAAGAGGGAATGGCCTCAAGCTCCTCCAGGGGAGGTTCAGGCTTGACATCAGAAAATAAATTTTCATGAACGGGCCATTGGGCACTGGCAGAGGCTGCCCAGGGAGGTGGTTGAGTCACGTTCCTGGAGGTGTTTAAGGGACGGGTGGATGAGGTGCTGAGGGACATGGTTTAGTGATTGATAGGAATGGTTGGATTCGATGATCTGGTGGGTCTTTTTCAACCTTGTGATTCTGTGAAAATGCTGGCAAATAAACTTTCTAAGAGTTATGTTGGATTTTTAGAAAGCAAACACCCTTTATCAGGCCTGGGCACCACGGGGGAGCGATCTCCACCAGTCGTGTGCAGTCAGACAAGAGCTGGGACAGAGCAGATTTCCCGCTTACAAACGTGTGTATAAACTTTCCCAGAAATGTTACACGTATTCCATTAGTTTCCAAGGGCCGATTTTAATATTGTTATGAACTTTACAACAGTCAAATCTCTTGGTGACGTGGAGCTGGCTGCAGCTCTGCCTAACTTTGCCTTTGAGATGGGGAGAGGCTGCAAACAGGGGGGGGCACAGACACCTCTGTTCAGCACAGATCACACTGACACAGGACGTGACCGGTGCCTGGAAAAGCCCTGCGAGAAACCGCATTGTCGGAGGGACGTTCAGCCTGACTCCCACTTAACTCCTCTCCGCCCGCACCAGCCCCAGGACCGGCCGCAGAGCCCGGCAGGAGGCAGCACCCGGGCGGGAAGGGGCGGCTCCTGGGCCCGGGCGGCGGCGGAAGGGGAGGGCGAAGGCGGCGGCGTGTGCGGCGGCGGGATGGGCCGCAGGAGCGACAAGCGGGGAGCGGGCGGCCGCGACCGCCGGGTGGTGGTGAATTTCGACGAGGAGAGGCGGAGGTGGTGGTGATGGTGGGAGAGGAGGGAGGGAGGCAGGGAGGCAGGCAGGCAGTCAGGCATCCCCCAGTCATGGGGTGGCTACAAGTCCAGAGGTGTTGGTGATGGTGATGGTGGTGGGAGGGGAGGAGAGGGAGACATCCCCCAGTCATGGGGTGGTTAAAAGCCTGGAGGTGTTGGTGATGGTGGTAGGAGGGAGAGAGGGAGGCAGTCAGGCATTCCCCAATCATGAGGTGGCTACAAGCCCGGAGGTGTTGGTGATGATTGTGATGCTTGGTGGTGGTGATGGTGATGGTGGTGGGAGGGAGGGAGGCAGGCATCCCCCAGTCGTGGGGTGGTTAAAAGCCTGGAGGTGTTGGTGATGGTGGTAGGAAGGAGAGAGGGAGGCAGTCAGGCATCCCCCAGTCATGGGGTGTCTACAAGCCTGGTGATGGTGGGAGGGAAGGGAGGCAGGCATCCCCCAGTCATGGGGTGGCTAAAAGCCCAGAGGTGTTGGTGATGGTGATTGGTGATTGCTGATGGTGGTGAGAGGGAGGGAGGCAGTCAGGCATCCCCCAGTCATGGGGTGGCTACAAGCCCAGAGGTGTTGGTGATGATTGTGATGCTGGTGGTGGTGATGGTGATTGGTGATGCTGGTGGGAGGGAGGGAGTTAGGCATCCCTCAGTGATGGGGTGGCTACAAGCCTGGAGGTGTTTCTGGATGGTAATGGTGATGGTGAGGTTGATAGTTGTGGTGTTGGGAGGGAGGCATCTCCTGGTGATGGGGTGGCTAAATGCCTGGGGGTGTTTCTGTGCCAGGGAGTACCTGACCGGCTTCCACAAGCGGAAGGTGGAGCGGAGGAAAGCAGCGCTGGATGAGATCAAGCGGAAGCTGAAGGAGGAGCAGAGGAATATGAAAGAGGAGGTACACACACACACACACACAAACCCTGGGTCCCCCCAAGTCCTGCCGTGGCAGGCTGGGAGCAGAGCAGAACATGGAGCAGGAGGGGCGTGGGGGCTCCCCTCGCCCCATTTGTGACCTATTTCTCTTCTGCAGCGGCACCAGGAGTACCTGAAGATGCTGAGTGAGAGGGAGGCAGCACTCGGTACGTGCTGGCAGCGGGAGATGCGGGAGGTGGGCCCCTCTGGCCCTGGATTCTTGGCTGGGCGATGGGAGATGGAGCAAGGATGCTCACGCTCCTTGTGCGTCCCCCTGGGAAACTGGGCTGCAGCCTGAGCCATGGCCCCCACTGTCCCTGGTAGGGGGGAGGTCACGTGGGTTGTACAGAAGGAAACAAGCAGCAGGACTTTGCTAAAGTGCTAACCAGATCTGCTCTGTTGGGAGAATGAGCTTGTCCTTCATGCTTGTAGTGCCTGTGTTCAAGCCCCTCTACCCTCTAACCCTGCATGCAAAGGCTGGGTCTCCCACCCCCAGGAATGAGCAATCACACCTTGTGAAAAGCTGAGCACTTTGCAGCACAGGATTTCTTGTCTTCCTAGAGGAGGCTGATGAACTAGAGCACTTGGTGACATCGCAGACAGAGTCTGTGAACATCGACCACCCAAACCACATTGTAACGGTGACCACCATCAGTGACCTGGACCTCTCAGGGGCGCGCCAACTGGGACTGACCACCCCTATGGTAAAGCCTCCTGTTCCTTCTTTGGCTGTATCAGCTGTAGGCATTCTTGGGCTGTCTGGGTAGGGTTGGTCCTCTGTGAATATGCCCAAAGATGTGCAGCTGTCTGGGAGCAGGGATGAAAAGGGCAACTCGTAACTTTCACATTCCTCTGCAACATCTATTGGGCTTCTAAAGAGGAAAAAAATTCTCTGTGAACAGCTCACTTCAAACCTCTCTGCATCCTTCGATAGTCCCAGCTGACTTTGTAAGTGAAAGGTGCTGCAGAGCTGGTGGGGAGAATGTAGCATTTTAAAAGTAGGTACACAGTAGCAGCAGGATTTTGAACTATGCTAAAGGGTCTGTCCCTAACCTCTTTCCTGTGTACTGTCCAGAAAAAATTACTATTAGCGTGAGGAGGGATTTCTATCTCTGTCATCCTGTGCATGGACCACGAATAAGGAAACCATTTAGTTCTAGTTGTGGGTTCTTTTATTCTCCAAACATATTGTAGCTGAGATCTCATATTTGTTTCTTAGAGGCTTTTAGGCACTGGTTCACTTGATCCTTTTGATCTTCAGGACTTGTGGCTGGATTTGAGCTCTTTGGGCAAGTGTCTGTGTTAACCTTTTGCATTTGTAAGGAGATCTTCTAGTCTGAAAATTTTGGTAGGAATTTAAGAAAAAAAAAAAGTTGAAAACTTCCGTTCATAGTTGAGACTTCAGTTGCATGGCCATTAAGATAATGTTGAAATTTTTGGATCTTAGGGGGGATTACTGTAGGACTTGTCACTGGTCGTCCCTTTCTGAGGGGCTACAATTCATAAGGAACCTTGAGATCTGTACAGCAAAGGATGTGGAGAATTAAAAAGAAAACCTTCATCCATGACTAGATGGTTCTCGAAACAGGATGAAACCAAGAAGGCAGCAGAAACACCAGAAGTGCAAGACTGCCTGCTTTAATGTAGCCATAGGGATTTTCTTTCTCTTTTGCTTCCTTGTAAGGAAAAAAGCAATGCAACAAAAGAAGAGGAGGAAGAAGCTATGAAAAAGCCTGTAAGAGCAATGCCCAAGAAGTCCAGAAACCCCTTCCTGTCTGAAAAGTATGTATGAATTCATTGAACTCTTTGCTGCTTGGCTGGGCATCTAGGATCTTTTCTTCCTAGATCTGACGTGTGGTTGCAGGCAGGGGATGCTGTGCTGCCTGGCACTGGTGGGTAGGAGCCAGCAGAGGGCACTGGCAGAGCACAAGCGTGCCCCAGACTCTCCATTCCCATCTCATTGATACTTGGTGACAGCTGCATGAGGAGGAGTGTGGTGCAGGGCAGGCTTTGTCCTGAACTGTTTACGTCGCCTTTCTCCAGATACTGTAGGGAAGGGTGTATTAACAGGGTGCAGAGTTTGTCTCTGGGATTGAAAGTCCAAAGACCCTAAGGCTTTGGCATTCTCCACATTTTTCAGTATCCAGGATTTACAGCTGCTTTGAGGATTCAGAGACTTACTTAACCCTCTGGAGGCTGGGCAGCCCACTGCTCAGAAAATTCATTTTAGTAGTTATTGCACGTGCAGACTCATGGGTTTCTTGCCCTGCCGAGCACAGAGAAGTTCACCTGGGTCTTACTGTGGCTGCCATCCACCCCTGCTGAACCACACAGGGCTCTCCTGCTGTTGCTGTGGTGTTGCCTTGCTCCTGCAAACTTTGGTCCCCTAATATTTCTTTCTTCCTGCCCTGCACAGGATCTCTTCTCTTACGGCCACACTGCACATGCACAGCCGGAAGAAGACAAAAGGAAAGAAATCCCAACGTGGCCAAGGCCCACACAAGAAAATCCAGAAATCCAGCACAGGGCGGACCACTAAGACTCAGCGACGAAGGCTGACAGGCAAAATGGGCCGCAACCAGGATTAACAGAGAAACTACTGCTTGCACCAGGAGCTGGCGTGGCACTCCACATCTGGCCTGCTGCTCTTTGTGGCCCTTCATTGTGGACAAGGGCCTTGTTTACTTGATTCTCTGACAAGGAGTGAGCCCAGTTCAGCCTTTTTCTCCACTTCTGAGCACTGGCCAGGATCACTAGATGCTCTGCCCATTTATTTCTTCAGTGATCTCCAGCCAGATGTCTCTGGGTGCCACAGTGTCTCTAAAAACTCCTGCTGGGAGTCAAATTCTCTATTGGGTGTAATCCATCTATCCCTGAGCCTCCCCTTCCAGAGCTAACCCTTTACTTTATCAAAGGAGAGTATCTGGGGCTGAATGCAACAGGCACATCGTCAGAGCAATTTATGTGACTAGGAAGAGCTCCCCTTCCACTCATGTGTCAGTGCTCTGGCATTTCTGCTGTGCAGTAAATCCTTTTTCCATGGAGACATGGTGTCATTGTGTCTCGTGTGCTTCTTCTCCAGTGCCACACCTGAATGCAAGGGTGTTTTTTTGACTGGTACCCATGCCACCTGAAATTTGGTAACATAAATAAATCTTTATGAAGTCATTTTTCTAAGAGAGAAATATTTGTGACTTACTTGAAGCATAACAGCATTACTGTGCTAATGACAGTACGGGCTGGGAAGAGGGAAGGTGATTCCTGTTGTTTAAAGGATCTTGAAATCCAATGGTGCTCAGGAAAAGGGAATAGCCAGGAGCTATTTCTGTGGTAGTACAGAACCAGCCAGAGCAGGAATGGCTCATTCCATTGTCTACTGAATGTGCCGATCTTAATTGAGATAGCCCAGAGGACTATGAAATGCCCTAATGCCCTTGTTGTGTGTGTGTGTGTGGCCCGCTCCAGGATGGGAGCGGCAGAGGCTGCCCTTTACCTCAGGGCTGCTGCAGTCATCAGCAGTTAATTGCCTTTCTTCTCGGGACCTCAGTATATGTTTTTTAGTATGGATGTTTTCAGCAAGGGAGGGAGGGAAATAAAAGAATCCCACACGTTTGCATGGTTGAGGAATACTGGTAGCAGAACTGGGAGTGAATCCAGGCATGCTGGCCTCTGCCTTGGAGTATCTGTAGAAAATGGTGGCTCTTCTGCCTCTGGCAGCCAGGCCTCCTCCCTTGCCACATGTGTGCTGGCAAGGAAATAACAAAAGGAGAAAAGGCCTGTGTGGCCAAAACCCACACCAGATAACTGGCAATGCATGAGTATGTAGATTCTTCCTGCCAGAAAAGGGAGGAGGGAAGAGCAAACCAGTGCCTGAGGCTTCATGGAGGAACATCAGAGCAATGCTGATGGCCAGCAGCTGCTAAAGCTAACAGCACCAGCCTGATGCGTCTTTCATTGTTTCTTAAAGCGCACAAACTCAGAAGTTATTCAGAGCGTGTTGGAGAGGGGGTCTGATTAGCTACCTAATTTCTGCTAGAGCACATTCCTCTGGAGGGAGCTGTGTAACGCACATGCCTGCGGTGAGGAATGGGGCCTTTTTGCACCTCCCTTTCTCTTCCAAAGAAGGTAAATGGCAGGGAAGTGGATGGTTGTTCCATGTGCCATTGGTGCCTGCTATGCTTGGACTCTTTGAGTCCTGTCCTGGGCTGAGGCTTAGCGGTCTCAGGCACTGATTCTCAGGCACATCATGAAAGCGTAGTGTGTTTCCTCACCTCCAATACCTGTGGTGATCTTTTCTTGCTCTGCCTCAAAGGCCACTCCAGAAAGCCCACAGGATTTAATGCCTGACCTTGCCCATCCTCCTGTCTCTCCTCAGGGTGTTGGGTGTTTCAGAGCTCCAGAAATAACACTTGGGGGCAAGGCCAGGAGTCTGAACAATCCAAAGTTTCCAAGTGGTGCCATTTGCACAGTATAAAGTGTTTCTTGTTCTGTTTTGGGAGTTATATGCTCTAGAGCTGTTCTGAGGTCATTGGATTTGAGAGGGATGTGAGAGGGAAGGAAAGGGAAGTTCTGTTTGGACTGGTGTACCACAGCAAGGGAATTGTGGCTTAAAGCTGGAAGATAGTCTATATGACACCCTCGATTTGGGTTCTACAGAGCGTTCTCCGCAAGAAGAGTGACATAGGCAGAAGGTGACTTGCACTTGCCCTCGCCCCGGGAGTTTGCTCTAGAGCTGGAATGGCTGCTGTAAAGGAAACGTGTAGTTCATGTGTTTGTTAAATCTGCTGAAGTGTGGAGTGTGAACTGTGGGTTGGGTATCCTTTTGCAGCCTGTAGACAGCCTGGCATGGTAGTTGGGACAGCATTGGATTACCTCTTTATAATCCTGCTGGGATGTTAAGAGTGACCTCAATAGCGCTCCAGTGTTTGTTATTTTTCTGCCAGGTGATCTAGAAGAATCTCTCTTTTAGTTTGTTTCCCTGGCGTTAATAACTTCTGAGCCTTTCTCAAGTGTCAGCTGAAATGTCCATGCCAAGGTCTTTTCCATGCTCGGAAGATTTCCAGTTCCTGCTGGAAGTGGTAAACAAACAAACAAACAAAAGCATATGGAAAAACTGAGAAGCGAACTGCTAAATCCTATATGGTGTTAACATCAGTATTGTTCGCTGTGCTATTGATTTCTCCATTTGATCGATTAAAGCTTTATTTTGTAATGTAAATTACTGACTCAGCCTGAGCCTGCTGTGTTTGTTATGCACAGGGTGCACAGTCAGGCTGCCCTAGCACAGATTAGATCAAGGATATGAGCTCCTGCACACAAGTTAGTGCATGAAGTGTTTGCTGGATACATCACAGTTACAGAGTCACAGAACCACAGGAATTGTAAGGGACCTCTGCAGATGATCTAGTCCACCTCCCTGCTAAATCAGGCTCACCTACAGCAGGTTGTACAGAACTGTGTCCAGGTGGGTTTTGAATACCTCCAGAGAAGGAGACTCCACAACCTTCCTGGGCAGCCCGTTCCAATGCCCTGTACCTGCAAAAATCTATGTGCTAGCGTAGTCGCTGCTTCGAAAAGTAAAAGCAGAGACCAGCAGCTCCCCCACATGCTCCTGTTTCCATGGCCTGCGCACACTTTTCACGCTTGGCTATGCAGCTAGGCCACATTGGGCACCTGTGTGTGACTCGTGCTTGCGCCCGAGGGCTCGCACAGAGAGATGTGAGGCTATGACATGGGCTGCCATGCTGGGGTTTCCATGCATGACGGCTTTTGCTGTCTGGATCACGGTTCTGCACACATGCACACACGAAAATGTAATTGGGATTACAGAGGATCAAAACCAGACCAGGAGCAAAAAAGGTCAGGCAATTGGGGAAAAATGGGAGCACAGCACAAAGGAGGTGTGGTTGCAGCATGTGTATGAGCTGTGTGATAATCAGTGTACTCTTTTTATTGCTTTTAAGTAGCATATCAAACTCAAGGCCGTACCCAGTATGATCCCACTGTTGCTTCCAGTACTGTGCTCCAGAAATGAGCTGGGGAAAAAAAGGTACTGGGAGAGTGACAAGGAGGTCTGGGGATTAGTGGAGCTGTATAGAATCATAGAAGGGTTTGGGTTGGAGAGGACTTCAAAGATCCAATTCC